>CM032455.1:186686008-186927849 GCA_019049505.1 Pachyrhynchus sulphureomaculatus
AGCAGCCTAGAGGCTAACGGTACAATTTTTAATAAGGAGCACCAGTGTATAGCATATGCGGATGATTTGACGTTGGTAGCAGAGAACTGGTAAAGAGAACGAAAAGACTAATAAGAGAGGCAAGTAAGTATGGATTAGAAATCAACTCTGAGAAAACGAAGTATATGATAGCAGGAAGCACAGAAACTAAGAAAGAAAAACAACTTAATGTAGTGATCTATGATGGAAGGGAATATAAATTTGAGAGAGTGGATAGATTTATATATTTGGAGGTACTGCTGGAAGACAACGGGCATGAGGGGAACGAATTGAAGGCGCGAATACCAAAGGGCAACCAAAAATGTGGGAGCCTGAATGCTCTAATGAAATCAAAGTACGTCTCTAGAAAGACAAAATTGAGGATTTATACATAGATCATAAGACCTACTGTCACCTATGGATGTGAAACATGGGTAATGAATAAATTGGAGGAAGAGACGCTAGAGAGGTGGGAAAGAAGGATGTTAAGAGTGATCTACGGACGAAGAAATACACCAGGAACTGAAAGATTTATATGACGGACCTAGAATCGCATCTTTTATAAGAGAGCAAAGAATGAGATGATTAGGACACGTACAAAAAGAGAGAGACTGCCGAAAATGGTGCTGGCGATGAAGCCCGTGGGTGCGAGAAGGAGGGGAAGGCCGAGGAGGAGATGGTTGCAACATTTTGAAGAGGATTTAAGAGCCATAGGGGTCAGAGACTGGAGAACGAAGGCGCAGAACAGAATAGAATGGAGGACATACGATCCAACAATACTTGGACGCCGGATGATGGAAGAGGGAAGGAGGGAAAAGGACACAAGCTTTACTAAGCCCTAGGCCTTCTTAGCCTGTAGTGCTTTTATATTATTATTAGTAGTTACGGGGACTCTGAAAAATCACTCATCATTTATTGGTTTGCTGAATTTAGCGTTCTGTGCGCCCAAATGAGATGGTTACATCGGAAAACATCAAAAAATCCACAAAATTGTTTTAGATGGCCGTAAAGTGAAATTACATGAAATAGCTGACACCCTAAAGATGTCGAAAAAACGTGTTGGTCATATTTTGCATAAACATTTGAGCATGAGAAAGCTATGTTCGAAATGGGTACCGCGTTTGCTCACAGTAAACCAAAAACAACAACGTGTTAATTGATTCTGAGCGCTGTTTGGACCTGTTTAAGCGCAAGAAAGAGGATTTTTTCTTGCGATATGTGACAATGGATGAAACGTGGATCCACCACTACACACCGGAATCAAATCGGCAGTCAGCTGAGTGGACAGCAGCCGTTGAAAACCACCCGAAGCGACCAAAGACACAACAGTCGACTGGGAAGGTTTTAACCTCTGTATTTTCGGATATCTTCTTCTCTTAGTTCCTATCCGTTCCGGATGTTGGCAACCATATTAGCTATCATTACTTTATTGACTGCAGCTCTAAACAGCTGCGTAGTGGTCATTGAAAACCAAGTGCGAAGATTTTTGAGCCATGAAATTCTCCTTCTTCCAACACTCCTCCTTCCACACACCTTGCCCTGAAGTATATTTT
The DNA here is from genome assembly GCA_019049505.1 of Pachyrhynchus sulphureomaculatus. NCBI lineage: Eukaryota > Metazoa > Arthropoda > Insecta > Coleoptera > Curculionidae > Pachyrhynchus > Pachyrhynchus sulphureomaculatus. Next base: position 186,687,580 of record CM032455.1, read on the forward strand.
GTAATAGACAAAATCTGTCCTCACTCCTCATAATGTGGCCGAGATATTGTAGTTTACGTTGCTTGATGGTAACTAGAACTTCTTTTTCTTTATTCATTCTTTGAAGAATTCTTTCATTTGTGACCCGATCCGTCCATGACACTCCCAACATCCTTCGATACAGCCACATTTCAAAGGCTTCCAGCCTTTTACTTACTGCCTCTGTCAGAGTCCATGCCTCCACTCCATAAAATAAAATGGAGAACACATAGCAGCGTAGAAACCTTACTTTTGTTTCCATTGTCAAGTTATGATTTCTAAATATAGAGCTCATTTTGGTGAATACTGCTCTAGCCTTTTCGATACGACTTCTTATTTCTTGCGAGTGGTCCTACTGGTCATTGATGTTGGTGCCCAAGTATGTGTACTTATTTACTCTTTCAATGTTTATCTGATTGACTTTTAGTTGGCAATTAGGTAACTTGTTCTTACTAATCACCATTAGTTTTGTTTTACTTATATTAATATCAAGACCGTATCTCTGACTGCAGTTCGTTACTCTGTTCATTAGTAAATTTAGGTCGTCTAGGTTATCGGTGAATATGACAGTGTCATCAGCGTATCGAATATTATTCATTCTCTCACCATTCAGTAGAATTCCGACATCAAGATCTGCCAGAGCCTCTTCAAATATCTGTTGGGAATAAATATTAAATAATAGTGGAGATAATATGCATTCTTGTCTGACACCTCGACGGATTTTTATATCATCCGTACGGTCTTCTCCTATTCTCACATACGCCGATTGATTCCAATACAGGTTTTCAGTGATTCTTATATCTTTATCATCCAGTCCTATGTTCTTCAGGATGTTTATCATCTTGTGGTGTTGTACTCTGTCAAACGCCTTTTGGTAATCCACAAAGCATGCATAGATGTCAACGTTCACGTCTCTTCAGCGTTGAAATAATACTTGTACACTAAATAAAGCTTCACGTGTACCAACAGCGTTCCTAAAACCGAACTGTGTAGGAGATATCGGATCTTCACATAGTTTATATATTCTTCTATGAATTACTTTAAGGAACACTTTCAAAAGGTGGCTCATCAAACTAATTGTCCTATACTCTCCACATATTTTAGCCCCAGGTTTTTTTTTGGTAGAGTTATGAATTCGGCCTTTATCCATTGAGAGGGAATGATTCCAGAATTGTAGACACGGTTGAACACTGATGTCAGCCATTTCACGTTCACGTCATTTAAAAGCTTAAGAAATTCTATTTCTGTGTTGTCTGGGCCTGGTGTCTTACCCTCTTTCACTGTTCTTATTGCACTCTTGACCTCTTCTTCGATAATGATCGGACCCATATTCCCATCTATCATGCTAGGTTCTGGTCGATTGTCATAGAACAGTTGCTCAATGTATCTTTTCCACGTGTTCATAATTTCGTCCCTATCCACTATGACCGATCCTTCCTCATCTACCAGCTTATTTGTTCTATTAGCTTTATTTTGTCTTGTTACTTCTCTCATTTTACGATAAACATTCAGATGGTCGTGTTTTCTCTGAAGAGTTTCTATTTCAACGCACTGTTCTTTTAGTTTGTTCTCCTTTGCAATTCTGATCTTCCTGAGGATTTCTTTGTTAATCCTCCCATATTCTCCTGGATTACTTTTATAAAGCCGTCTTTTTTTTTCCATCAGTTGGAGAATTTCATCTGCCATCCACGAGTTTTTCTTTATTGTTTCAGGTTTTAATAGATCATCCTTGATGCCTTGAACTGTTATATTTAATTTTTCGATCTGCTCTTCCACCGTGGAGGAGTCCGTCATTCTAGTTAATTCGTTATTGATACTCTGTTCTACTTGTTCTCTTATCGTTGATATTTTTAACTTCCCCAGGTCATATCTCTTTTTTGGGATATGCATAGAATAATTTTCATCGACTATGCTGAGAAGGGAAAAACCATCAATAGCGAATATTATATAAAGTTATTAGTGCGTTTGAAGGCAGAAATCGCAGAGAAATGACCAAGAAAACAGTACTCTCTCATCACGACAATGCACCGTGTCACAAATTAATGATTACGATGGCAAAATTGCATCAATTAAGGTTGGAATTGCTTCCTCATCAAGCGTATTCTCCAGATTTGGTTCCCAGCGACTATTACACAGGGCAACAAAAAAAATATTTTTGTTTTGGTCCATGGGATTTTAGAGCTGATTTTAACTATATTTGGGACGCTAAATCTATACATGCAATCCGTTTTTCTCTATCAGCTCTACTTTTTTAGATACATCAACTTATCTACCAATGTGGTTTTTATTCAGTATATTCATTTATGAGAGTTCTAAAATTATTATATATTCATTAATGTAGGTACAATGGTTTTATTGTCAGTCTGTAATTGAGTAAATTCCAGGTAAATCTATAAATAGTGGAACCATTGCCTATCAGGTACCTGAACTGACCCTTTTAATCACCTAACTCGGGTAAGTCTCGTCAGTTTGTGCGTTCTTACTAATGAGAGTAGATCGAATTCGGCGTGTTATTTTATGTTAAGAAAAGAGTGTTTTTGTGTTATTGAACAGAATTAAAATGAGTTCAGGTTCCAGTTCAAGAAGAAGTTGTGTAAATCAACCTGATGTGTTTTGCTATATATGCGGAGAATACATGTTTCAACAAAACAGACAAACTATTACTGACTTTGTAAAGCGAGCGTATCTTGGATACTTTGGAGTTAAGCTTGGTGATCAGGACAAAACGTGGGCCCCGCATCTCGTATGTAAAACTTGTACAGAGCATTTACGGCAGTGGACTACCGGGAAAAGAAAATGTCTAAAATTCGGCGTACCAATGGTTTGGAGAGAACCAAAAAAACCACTTCAATGATTGTTATTTCTGTTTAGTAAATACTAATGGAATCAATCGAAATAACCGCAGTAAGTGGACTTATCCCAATTTAGACTCGGCAATACGCCCTATCCCGTACTCAGATGAAATACCGATTCCAACATTTCATCAGCTACCACATATCTCTGATGACGAATATTTTCCCTCTGATCGCTCTTCTGATGCTAATAAAAGTTCTGATGCTAATGAAACTAACAGTGACTATGAGGGGACGTCATCAGTTCCTCAACGCTTCAATCAAAATGAATTAAATGATCTCACCAGGGATCTCAATTTATCGAAAAAAGTTTCTGAAGAACTGGCTTCTAGGTTGAACGACAAAAATTTACTGGAATAAGGAACCAAAATTACCTTTTACCGTACAAGAGAAAAAGATCTGCTACCATTCTTTTCTCAAGAAGACAATCTTGTATTTTGTCACGAAATTAGGGGACTCATGAAAGAAATGGGACTTTCTGAATATATTCCAGATGATTGGCGCCTATTTATTGACAGTTCAAAGCGAAGTTTAAAATGTGTCCTTCTACATAATGGGAATAAATATGGTTCAATACCACTAGCTCACTCAACGAAACTGAAAGAAGAATATAATACCATAGCTTTGGTCTTGCAGAAGATAAAGTATTACGAACATCAATGGATGATTTGTGTAGACTTAAAAATGGTAAACTTTCTTCTTGGGCAGCAAAGTGGTTACACGAAATATCCGTGTTTCTTGTGCCTCTGGGATAGTAGGGACAAAACACACCACTGGGTTAGAAAAGATTGGCCTCAGAGAGAAAACATGGACGTTGGGGAAAAGAATGTCATTAACAAGGCTTTGGTTGAAAGAGAAAAAATCATACTTCCTCCGTTACATATAAAGTTGGGCTTAATGAAGCAATTTGTAAAGGCTCTTGATAAGAATGGGTCTTGTTTTGCATATATAGGGGTAAAAATGCATCAGTTGAGCACAGAAAAACTCAAAGCAGGGATATTTGACGGCTCACAAATAAGACAATTAATTAAGGATACTGCCTTCATAAATTCAATGAATCAAGTTGAACGAGAAGCTTGGACATCATTTGTTGCAGTTGTAGAAAATTTTCTAGGCAAACATAAAGCTCAAAACTATGTTGAAATGGTTAACAAGATGCTTAATAGTTTCAAATCCTTAGGGTGCAATATGAGTATTAAACTACACAGCCACTTAGACCGTTTTCCAGAAAATTTAGGAGACATGAGTGAGGAACAAGGTGAAAGATTTCACCAAGATATTAAAGTTATGGAGGACCGCTACCAAGGAAGATGGGACATGCACATGATGGCAGATTACTGCTGGAGTTTAAAAAGGGACTGTTTAAAAAAACATTCAAGAATGTCGCGGAAAAGAAGCTTTCCAAGTGTTGAGTGACTATTTCATTTCTTCAATGTTTTTTTTTTTGTTTGTAAGTACGACATAATATTGTATTTTGTATAACTAAAATAAAAATTTCGTATCTACTTTTGTTTACTACACTTACGGATTTGAGTTACAATAATGTAACTTATATTTCTCTAAAATTGTATATCTTAAAAATTTGAGCTCCTAGGTACAAATGAATACGTTATTTGAATTCAGGGCATCAAATTGATATAGAATCAGCTCAAAAAACCTCGACACCAAAACAGCTGTTCCCCTGTGTTATCTATTCGCGGACCTCATGAAAATGCTTGCGGGAAAAAAGGTTTTTTTTTTTTTCCATGAAGAAGTTATCGCCGAGACTGAAACCTATTTTGAAGGCAAATATTGATGAATAAAGTCGAGTTTTACAAAAAAAAATGTATTTTAAGTAGCTAGACCAAAAACATGTTAAAATTCATCCTGTTAATGGTCTCAAAGTGCTAAAATAAATCCTTAATTCTACATCCGAGCAATTAACAAACTTACTCGTTTTTTTTTTTTTTTAAATTGTGAACCTCGTGATGTGGCTTATCTGTATGTTTGGACAAAGTACATACATTAACAACAACTGTTCGATTATACTAATGTTGAACATAAAACAATTAACTCTTATCAGAACTGCAGTACCCTAACAACTTTATAACTGTGTACGTTTAGAAATTATAGAACAAAATAGTGATATTTAATAATTATATAGATAATTTAACTGACCATTAACGAAATTAAAAAAAACATTTTTCGGAATATCCGAATTACTCCAGTTTTTTTTTACAATTCTACTTACTAGAACAATAGTCTAAAGAATTAGGTTATTGTTTTCTAAAAGACCCTATAGAATTTTTAGACAACCGAATAAGTGGGTAGCTAGGGAAGCAATAGCATCACTGGGTGAACAGTAACAAGAGAGACAGTGAGAACACGACATGGTATATGGCAGGGGTCGGCAAACTTTTAACTAAGAGGTGCCAGTTTTTTCATCCATACAACATTTTGCGTGCCGACATAGGTACTTACTACAACAGAAATTAACAAAAATTAAATTAACTTAAAATATTGCTTTTAGAAGGTTTTAATTACAAAAAAATTTGAACATTTAACAAATAATTGTATTATATACTAGTCCTAGGACCTAGTGTGCACCCTATGCTTGAAGTTCTTTAGAGAGTTTTCTTATATCCGGTTCATGTCTGGTTATTTTCAGTGTCACACATGCTTCCGAGTTGTCTGTTTTCAGCCTGCTTCGGTACGGGGTTTAAAATCACTCTCATATGGGAAAAAAAGCTGTTCACAGATATAGGATGATCCGAAAGCTGTAAGAATGGCAAACGCTACTTTTCTTAAGACAGATAAATTTCTCTGGTAAACTCATCCAACAACTGAGTAACTCGTTTGAATGGTTCTGGCAGTCACCTTCTAATACCCTTCTTAATTCTACAAATTTCGTGTTCCATAACTCGGAGCTTTTAAATTCAATGTATTGAAGATCAAAATCATTAATGTCCATCCATGAGAAAAGAGATATGTCAAAGCAACTGCTGGAAAAATCCATTAAATCTGGTTTGATTAAAAAAGCAAACATAGGACCATGTTTATCAAAATCCTGACCCCTCTCGATAACCTTCTCTTTTAAATTAGACATATATTTAAGAATTTCGTCTAGTTAGTGCACCATCGTCGACACTGGATATATAAGTTTTTAAATTTGGAAAATATTTATATGTGTTTTTGTAGTAATATCGCTGACAAATAAATCTATTTTTAATTTGAATGATTTCCAGGATTCGTTATAAATCGAGAACTGTTTTGCCTGAACCTTGTAACTTTAGACATTGCACAAATCTAGAGAGCCAGCGCACATTATTGTGCAATGGTATATCTGAATATGCACTTTCTAATTCCTGCAGAAACGCCTTAAATTGTCTATGGATCAGTGAAAGAACGACCGACAATGTAGTTAACTATTTTAACCACCCTATCCATCACGGATTTTAAACTTCCAGCGGAGATTTTAGCGCACAAACTCTCTTGGTGAATTATGCAATGAAAATTCAAAACTGATCGACCCATGCGTTCAATAAGAAGGGAAACAAATCCTTTATGTCTCCCAATCATAGCAGGAGCGCCATCTGTCGTTACGCAAAATTTTTTATTTAAATCAATGTTCCGCTTTTCAAAATGTTTAACTAATTCTGAAAATATATCCTCTCCTCTTGTAGTTCCCTGCAATGGGAGCAGACAAATCAGCTCTTTATACACACTGCCATCATCGAAGTATCGCGCAACGATTGCCAGACGGGCAATGTCATTAATATCGACACTTTCATCCAATGCTACACTAAATACAAAACTCCGTTTGATAGCGTCTCTCTGCTGTTTTTGGACATTTTGTGTCATTTCGGTAATTCGTCTCTCGATGGTCCGCGCTGATGCCGGTATATCCCTAATCCTGGCCAATATTGTATCCTTATTGGGCAAGTCGTCGAATAAAATCTCGCCAGTACTCAAAAAACGTTTGCTTCATAAATTCTCCGTCAGTGAACGGCCTACCCTTTTGTGCCAACGATTGTGCAATTTTGAAACTGCATTCAGTTACCTGATTTTTTCCTGGAAAACTTTGCTAAAGAATGTTGACTGTTTCTCGTATTGTTTACTTGCTCTTTGTATTGCCTCCCTTTTATCAGCGTTATCTTTAAATGACGATTCATGTTTTATCTGGAAATGTTGTTGAACACTAGATGTCCGGAAAACTACGCTTTCCCGACATAGAACACAAATGGCCCGATCGTTTTGCTGTATAAAACCGTAATCTGTTGTCCATGAAGTTCGAAATGATCGAACGTCTACCTTCTGTTTCTTCGCGGCCATAACGCAACGTAATTTTAATTTTTAAACTTTTCAACGACTATTGACTGAAACGGATGTTACTTCTATACTAAATGATCCAAACGTGTAGCTGCTTGCTACATATAGAAAAATAATGTTTCCAGAAAATTCCGATAATTACGTTTATTAAATTTCTTAGAACAAAAATTATTATCTACAACGCGCCCATTGCAATCAAAGGGCCGCCTAGAAGTTAAATCTAACAAAAACTAAAGTTCGGCAATATAAAAACAGTTGCGGCGCGCGTCAGAACGATTGAAGTCAAGTCAAACAAAAACCGCCTTATAGCGGCTCTTTTAATCTGAATTGAGGACGTTATTTGTGTTTTGTCTAGGCTTATATTTTGAGGCTTGCCGTCTTTAATACTTGCCGAAATTAAAGCAAAACCAATGCATTCAGTAAAATTATAAATTACAAAATATATATTTTGTAGTTTTTGGTAATAATACCTAGTGACCTATATAATATATCGTTTTTGTTTGTATCGCTAAAGTAATACTGTCTTCGATTATTTACTTAATTTCGAAACATGTCACAGATTACAGAATTAATGTGTAAACTTTGAATAGGTACGCGTGCCATTCAAAATTGCTTGGCGTGCCAGAGATAGCACGCGTGCCATAGGTTGCCGACCCCTGGTATATGGTATGTAGAAATTGCCAGAAGATGTGCTATTAAAATAGGCGCCTTTGAAGTTGTTGCGCCTTCTAGGAATGTTTAATTCCTGCCCAGTAGCCGCCATTTAAGTGAATAGTCTACATAACATAGGTCTTTAATTTATGAAACTACTACTCGTATATCCAAAAATTTGAGGAACTACACAAAATATGCGCTCTACTTCCATGGGGTGAAAAGTCCGGAGGTTTCCACGATATGGCAGCACAAACAAGAAAACCGTATGATTTTCAGTATGTGTCAACTCTCAAAAGATTTGTGTAAAATTTTGGTAACATTTTCTCTATTAGTTTGCGATTTACAGGTCTTTGTGTGACGTTACTTTTGATTTCTGCAAAACGATGGAACAAAGAATTTCGTGTGTTGAATAAACATCGTCTGTTGATGGGAAAAATACACCCAGAACCCCAGAATGGCTTAGGAAGTATTACGGCACATCTACTCCATCGAAAATAACTAAGGTAAGGTCACCAAATAAGGCCTGTCTTAATTTTGTCATTACCTAATTAGAAGGTTTTTAAGAAAAATGCACTCATCTTTCGAAATCCTAATATTTATTTGTTAAACTTTATAACAAATGTAACAAAATTGGTTCAGAAACAAAAAACCCACTTCTGTGAAAAAAATTAACGTAAATGTCATTGAGGCTGAATTAGGAACTCAGTGCCCCAATTTTTTTTTTTTTTTTTTTATGCGTCTAGTACACGTGCTGCAGGGAAGAAGTCTCTAAGGCGCTACAGGAGCGACACGTGTGCGGAAAAAAACGATTCACGTTGTTCTTGAATCGCTGTAAATTGTACTTGGTGGGAAACATAGTCCTGGGCAAATTATTCCAAAGGGATGATGTTCCCCATATAAAAGACTGCTTGAAAAGCGTTGTACGAGGAGTAACAAGCTGAACCTCATACCGATGTGAAGTATTAGCGCGACGTGTACTTCTAACATGCAGCGCTCTGGGAGAAATTAAGCGGGTCACATCCTTCGAACACTTTCCATGAAAATACTTGTAGAATAGGCTCAAGTCGCCAACCGTTCTTCGATGTTCCAGCGAATCAAGGCCGCAGGTCAGTTCCGGGTCTCCAATCAGACGAACAGCTCGTCTCTGAATAGAATCCAACAAATGCAGTGTATGTTTGGGAGCGGAGCCCCAAACATGGGAGCAGTATTCCATAGTTGGTCGAATTTGAGCTTTGTAAAGAATTAACAGTTGTCGTGGAGTGTAAAGTTTTCTGGTTCGAAGTAATATTTTCATATTTCTCATATTTCTGCGGAAAACCATGGTGTTTTATTGACCTTGTTAATATTCACTGGCTTTTTTCCTCTAGCTTCGTTAGCTGCATTAGGAATATTAATTAATATCTCTGATTTTTTTTTTGTGAATTAAATTATCTTTCCATACAGTCCCTATTATTTAAAATATTGACTAATATTTGAATTAAGAAATCTTTTAGTGTGAGAGAAAATGAAGCTCGTTATTTATTTTAGGACTACATATTGCGAGGGACAAAACTAATTTTTCGTCGAAAAAAATACCCGCTCCTGCTAACAAGTTATTCCATTTATACACATTAGGGTGACCGCAAAACGATTCCCCTTTCCAGAAATTTGAGCTCGATTTAAACGTCGTTAACCCATGCCGCTCGTCGCTCAAAGTTTGAAAAAATCCAAATTTTTGGCCAAAAAGCTGACATATGGAGCCATAACTCCAGAACGGTAAATAATAGAAACACGCTTAATATCTCAAAAGAAAGCTAATGTTGTTCTTCAAAATTTATATTCTATACATAATTGTTGTTATTTTAAGTCAAACCGAGTTACAACAGCCTTTAGCCCCAAAAACGTGACCTGGTACCAGTAGGAGCCAGTTTGGGAGTATTCTAAGAATTTTACGGGTTTTTACATAATGTGTCTCGGAATTAACATTTTTTTGTTAAAAAGTATTTTGGAACTCAATTTTCAAACATAAAGAGCCTTTTGTTCAAATTTAATCTTTTATTATATGGCATCCACATCAGGTGTACAAAGCCGGACCAAGGATAAAATATTTCTTATGGGCTATCCCATTCACCAGATCATCGGTTGTAAACTACCCTCAAATCGTCAAGGTTTGTGTGCTTTATTTTATAATTTACGTACTGTGAAATTAACTGTAAGAGAATCAGCAAAACTTACAATACGAGAAGTGTTCATTTTTTGGGAGAAAGCTCAAATCCCGACTAAACATGAGCAAGATGCAATTACTAAGCTGGAAAAACTTCACGCCGAGTGGAGAACTCTTCAAAAAGACCGGAAGAAAACATCGAAAACGGCCAAGAACAAATTTAAACAGTTTGTTGAAAAGTTGGATGATCTCTTTGATATTGCTCAACAAGATGCCTTGGCTCTGATGAAATCGGAAGAGGATAAGGCGTTTCTCGTGAAACAGAGGCAGAAGGGCCGCCCAGGTTCCATGACTGGAGTGGATCTCAAGTTGTCTCGAGCTGAAGAAATCAAGGTGCAAAAGGAACTTGCAAAAATGAACCGACAAATCCAAGAAGCAACTTTTGATATTGGTGAGTTTTTTTTTTATTATTAGTATTCTAAAAAATAGATAAACAAATAAGTAAATAGTTTCATTATAATTGAAAGAAAATTGTACATGAGAGCATGATTTGGCATCTTTATGATTGAGTTTATATTTTTTAAATAATACCTTTTGATAATTAGAAGTAGGTAATTTAGTACCTATGTATTATTACTATTCTGCTAAAACGACAAGTTTTTATAGTCTTTTTTTTCTCTTTCTTTTGTTGCTTCTTAGAGACGGATGATGAAGACAAGTTCGAAGAAGGAGAAGAAGATACTGAAGAGGACAGCATCTACCAGGAACTTGAGAGCTTGGAGGAAATGGACATCCCTGAAGAAGCTGGAGAAGATCCAGGACCATCTGAGAGCAAGAGGATGAAAGTTTCATTTGCAAGGGGCGTTAAAGAGATTTTAAACATGAAATTGTCCATTTTATTAGATCGATGTAAGGTATCCAACAGAAATGCCACGAGAATTTTAATAGCTACTCTAGAAGCACTAAACCTTGACCCTCTTGAGTACAAAGTCTCGAAAACTTTATTACATGATAGAAGGCAAATGTTCAGAGAACAATATAATAAAAAAATTTTTGATAAAGTAAACATTCCTGAAAAAAGAGCCCGTGATTGTCCATTGGGACGGTAAACTTTTACCGGGTGTTTTAAAAAATGAACAATGTGAGCGAATAGCTATAGCTATTTCATATGGCGAAAAGGAACAGCTGCTGGGAGTTCCTCTAACAGCAAACAGCTCTGGAGAGGAGCAAGCCGTATATGAATGCCTATATGAATGGGGTCTTCTCAACAACGTCAAGGCGATGTGCTTCGACACTACAGCATCCAACACGGGAAGACTCAAAGGAGCATGAGTCATATTGGAGCAAATGTTAGGAAGAGAATTGTTATACCTAGCTTGCCGTCACCATATCTTGGAAATTCTGTTAAGAGGCGTATCGACACAAAAATGGGATCAACCACTGGACCTCATCCAGACATTTTCAAGAGATTCCTCACTGCGTGGCCCAAGATAGACAAAGGAAAATACGACACAGGTATCAGTGACAATCTAATACAAAAGCAGCTAACTCCAGAAGTAATTGCAAATGTTACTGCTGAATTCGAGACCAAATTAACTGAGAGCCACCAAGAGATGACCACAGGGAGCTATTGCAGTTAGTTCTCGTATTTGTTGGATCACTAGACGGCAATGTTGTGGGTTTTAGAACTCCAGGAGCCATTCATCACGCAAAGGCTATTTACTGCTTAAAAATGTTCATTTTTCGTCGTCAATTTAAGATGTCTAAAGAAGAAGAAAGTTCTGTGCGTGCCATTTCTGTTTTCCTAGTTAAAATTTATTGTAAAGCTTGGTTCAATGCTCCAAAAGGTCATCTTGCACCAAAGCAAGATTTAGGTATTTTGCATAGTCTGTTAGACTATAAAGAATGTGACAACGACATTGCAGAAATAGCCCTGACCAAATTTTCGAACCTTGTGGTATTAGAATGCAAAGTTGGTGGGATTATCGTTTTTTGATCCCACCATTACAGACGATGAAAAGTTGTTAATGGCTAATAAATTGCTCAATAGCACAGATGAACTATCACAGCACGCTAGGGTTGTAAATCGAAAAGTTAGGAAAGAAAACTTAAAAGAGGTAGTTGTTGGAGGATTGGTAAATATACTTACCAAAGAAACGTTTACATTCTTTGACCAATTTAATATAAAAACAGATTTCTTAAGACAACATCCAAACACCTGGCCTCAAAATAATGACTTCCAAGAAGGATTGAAAATTGTCAAAACATTAAAAGTAGTTAATGATATGGCTGAGCGTGGTGTTAAATTAATAACCGACTTTAACGACCTTCTGACAAAAGATGAAGACCAAAAGCAATATGTCCTGCAAGTTGTAAGTAAATGCCGAGCATTATATCCTGACGTTTCAAAAACTACTTTAACAAAAGCTCTAGAATAGATTAGATAACTATGTAAAATTATCAACTCATGTAGGTACTACGTCTGTATCTTTTCTGTGTCTGTTTTGTATGTATTATATACCTAATTTTTATATTTTAAAATAAAAAATGTCATTAGACTTATCAGTATTATATTTCTACGTTAAACTCAAAAATATACCAAAAAAAAGCAAAATTTATCACTTAATAACAAAATATACGAAGTATGCTCCTAATGGTACCAGGTCACGTTTTTGGGGATAAAGGCTGTTGTAACTCGGTTTGACTTAAAATAACAACAATTATGTATAGAATATAAATTTTGAAAAACAACATTAGCTTCCTTTTGAGATATTAAGTGTGTTTCTATTATTTACCGTTCTGGAATTATGGCTCCATATGTCAGCTTTTTGGCCAAAAATTTAGATTTTTCCAAACTTTGAGCGACCAGCGGCACGGGTTAACGTCGTTTAATCGAGCTCAAATTTCGGCTATCTCAATATCTGGAAAGAGGAACCGTTTTGTGGGGTCCAGACGAACAAGATTCCGACATTTTTTTTCCCCCTCTATGAGATCCGGTCACTCTAATACACATAACGTAGAGCAATTAATACGTGAAAAACTACAGTTAATCAACAACTGATTTATTTCTAACTAGACAAGGCGAAATCGGCGCCATCGTTGGAAAAAATTTTCTAATTGAATTTTTTTTCATAACCTTCTCCAGGAGATGCCCCTGAAAGAGGATCAACCTGTTGCCGGGCGGTAACCTGGTCCGAATTTGTTTAAACAAATTTTTTTAAAACAAAGTACAAAAATTGAAATTTTTTTAGGTAAATTGGACCATTTTGAACAAAAAATGTCTCTTGTGAATTTTCTCTAAAATGCGCCGTTTTCGAGATATCGGCGATTTTAGGTGCGAGAAAACGCGAAAATGGCCACTTTCACCTCCCAATATTGGGGTCAAAAATTAAAATTTTCAATGTTGCCAAGTGTCCAAATTAAAGTTTGAGATCTCTTCTACAAATTACCGTAGGAAATATTGCAATATCTTTATTTTTAAACATTGTTTTTTAACAGTTAACAAATTGCGTTCGATCGCCCGCGGCCGCATCGAAACTGTATACATAGATATATACGCAACGCCCGTACGTAGGCGCGAATATATTTACGTATTCAAAACTGTGATACAAAAATTCCAAAAAATATTAAAACTTTAATGATGAATACAAATAATAAGTTTCAATTGGTTCAATATATATCTAATAATGCTGTAAATTACGTTGCATTAAGTCACACTCAACAATTAATAATATCAGGTGGATTCTATAACACTGAAAAGTGCTGTTGTATACAGGGAAATAATATACATGAAATTATTGAGTTAGAAAACAATCACTTAGAGGCTGATACAAGGATATTTTGTCATGCTCGATATATGTTACCTTATAATTCTGAAATAATAATTCATTCCGTTGATACCGACGTTTTTATATTAGCAATTCATTATTGGAGCTTTTTCAAATTAATTGGTTGTACAGGATTGTATTTTAAAGTAGTTGGTCAGAAGCCAAGATTATTGTCTTGTAATGTAGCTGCTGAATATTTAACTAGTCAAGTTTGTCAAGTTTTGCCTGCTTTACATGCGTTTACAGGCTGTGATACTACTAGTAAAGTAGGCACTAAAAATAAAGCTTTAGATTTAGTCTTTGATTTAGATACTCAAAATGCATTAACCCCACTTGGTACTGGCTTACAATTAAATGCCATGGAATTCAATGCATTAGAAAAATTGTATTTGAAAATTTTGAATAAAGCTGGAGAAACAGCAGATAATGCTAGACAAATAATTTTAGAACGTTCTTGTGGGATGGGTATTAATTTTGGAAAAAATTCCATGTACATCCGATGCTTTAAAATTGCACATTTCACGAGCTTCACTACAAACGTACATATGGAAAATGTCATTGTATTCTCGGTATCGACATTTAGATGCAACAGAATTTGGTTACACTATAGAAACAGGTGAATTGTTACCCAAATTCATGTTAAAAAATTCGATACCAGATTCGTTAATTAGGCAATGTAAATGTACAAAAAATTGTAAAACTAATGCATGTAATTGCAAAAGCAACAACGTAAGTTGTATACTCATGTGTGGGTGTAATTTAAATATTTGCGAAAATTCTATTAAATATATATAAGTTATATTTCATAAAATTGTTTTAATTCTTCTACCATCCTAATCGAATATTGAATTTTTATTTATATTCATTTGTTATAATAATTAAATTTGATATAACAATTACTCTTTAATAAATAAATATTTTTTACATACTTTTCAAATATATTAATTTTAATAAGAAATCAAGAAACAAAGCTTTATAGAGCATCGCAGTGCGTATACAGTTCCGTGCGCCTACGTACGGGCGTTGCGTATATATCTATGTATACAGTTTCGATGCAGCCGCGGGCGCTCGAACGCAATTTGTTAACTGTTAAAAAAACAATATTTAAAAATGAAGATATTGCAATATTTCCTACGGTAATTTGTAGAGGAGATCTCAAACTTTAATTTGGACACTTGGCAACATTGAAAATTTTAATTTTTGACCCGATATTGGGAGGTGAAAGTGGCCATTTTCGCGTTTTCTCGCACCTAAAATCGCCGATATCTCGAAAACGGCGCATTTTAGAGAAAATTCACAAGAGACATTTTTTGTTCAAAATGGTCCAATTTACCTAAAAAAATTTCAATTTTTGTACTTTGTTTTAAAAAAAAAGATTTGTTTAAACAAATTCGGACCAGGTTACCGCCCGGCAACAGGTTGATCCTCTTTCAGGGGCATCTCCTGGAGAAGGTTATGAAAAAAAATTCAATTAGAAAATTTTTTCCAACGATGGCGCCGATTTCGCCTTGTCTAAACTAGATTGCCGGAGAAATTTTAACGTTTCATTTTTAGACAAGTTCGAATATGTCCTTCCAAAACAAACCGGTTGTATAGGCCAACGGTTAATTAAGTACCTATTTCCTTAATGAGTATTGATATTTTTCATAGATGACTAATTAATACGTGTGACTGTAATATGGTCACATCAGAAAGCGTATTATAAAAGCATTAGGTATACATAAAAAATACAAAATAAACCAGAATTTCTTAGCTTAAAAATTACCTGCTTGTATAAGTAGCCAAAGGAAGCAAGGAACACACCCATATAAATACAATTTTTACTTTCTACAAATTTCTGCTGGTTTCTAATAGGAAAGCACAATTTTCTACAAAACTACTTTATATACAGGGTGAGTCAACGATAGAGTAAAGTTCATTATCTCATTTGTTTCGGGAATGACGAAAAAATGTTAAATACAATAGTTTTAGGGAATGTTAAGGTGCACAGTTTATATATTATTTTTGAGTATACAGGGTACTTCAAAAAAATGTGGCCGATATAATATGTTTTTTTAAAATGGAACATCCTATTTTCTAATTTATTTTTAAATTCCGCGTAAAAATTTATAACTTTCTTATTAATAATGTTATATACCTAAACCTAGTAATATTTCTAAAATTTCAATTTTTTTAAAAAAAAAATACTAGTTTTCAGTTTTGTAAAAAATTACCAGTAGCGCCATTGTTTCTGAAGATGGAATACTCATAATTGGTAGGAGCGTTCTATAGAGATGAGAAAAAAGATATATGTAAAGAAACTTGAGTTAGATGCTACAGGGTGTTCAAAATAAATTATGCATTTCGACTATTTTAAATTGAAAAATCTCAAATTTTTTAAAGGGCACACCCTGTATATTGTAATAGATTTTACAAAACTCTCCAACTTTTATTAAGTATGTCATATACCTATTTCTAATAGTTTTCGATTTATTTTGAATTTTTCAGTTTTTACCCTTGTTTTTAATACACTTACGCTATTGTGAAAACATAAACGAATAATAATATATATGACGCTAACAATTGATTAACATGTGGTTCTTGTAACGAAAAAATGAGAAAAAGAAAGTACGTTGTAATTCATTGAAATAGGCTATGATAAAATATTAACCTAGACATCCACGTCCAAGCCAAACTAAACATGAATTTTGAGAAAGACAAACTGTGCCGAAACATCGATAATATTTCTATAATTTACCTCCAAACCCAAGAAAATTTAAAAATAAAAGAAGAAAATATATATATATCTATATATATATATATATATATATATATATATATATATATATATATATATATATATATATATATATATATATGTATATATATATATATATATATATATATATATATATATATATATATATATATATATATATATATATATATATATATATATGTATATATATATATATATATATATATATATATATATATATATATACATATATATATATGTATATATATATATATATATATATATATATATATATATATATATATATATATGTATATATGTATATATATATATATATATATATATATATGAAATAAAAAATTCTCATATCTCGAAAAAGTCAGTTTTATATATGTCAATAAGACATAGTTCAAATATCTCTGAAAAATTTTAAGGTTTTACGGTTGCATGTTGAATTTAAATTTTTTATTTTGTCTAAATAGGCAAAAAATCAATGAATTGCAATCGTAAACCCTTAAAATTTGTCAGAAATATTTGAACTATGTCTTAATGACATATAAAAATGACTTTTTCGGGGTATGAGAAAAAAAAATTTCACTCCACCCTAATATATATTATATATATATATATATATATATATATATATATATATATATATATATATATTAATATATATTATACAATTTACAGCGATTCAAAACTAACGTGAATCGCTTTTTCCGCACACCTATCGCGCCTATAGCGCTTCAGAGATTTCCCTGGAACACGTATGCCCATAAAAAAAATCTAATATACTTTGACTGATTCATTAGCCATCGATGCAGTCAACCCATTTTCAGGAAAAGGTTAGACATATACGCCAACCATTTAAGTAAACAGACGCGTCAAAAATCACTAACCCGGACCTGGATATTGCATTATAATGGTTAAACGAATTTTACTTTTAAAGTTTAAAAACAACGTATCATGTTGCAGAAGCAAACTGCAGTTGTGTGTTTTAAAAGAAATAATTTACCGATTTTAAATAATATACAACAAAAATTTTTTTATGGAACTAAAATCTTGCAAAACACTATAAATAACTACATTCCCATTAAAAAAAATTCTCACCCTTCGTATAGTTCCGTTAAGAAACACAACCCCAAAGTGTAAAAGGATTCAATATATTTTTTTGTTACACTAACTGCTGAAATCGACGAAAAAAATTTTAGGAAGTACTCTATAGAATGCAAACAAGGTTTAAAATCTAAAAGACAAAAATTGTCTTCCACGCGAAATAAACATTATAAAGTTGACCTTCTATTCTCAAGTTTACAAAATGGTAAAACTTGTAACTATTTAAACTGTTAATTTAAATTCCATAAGAAACATTAGCATTTAGCATCAGAATTTAGAATTTCGAATATTTCCCAAAGGTATGTGGATAATATTTTCGCGATTTTTGATACAAAGAAAGCAAATATTGATGATTTTGTTTCTAAATTAAATGGCCGGTATGATTCCAATAAATTCACTTACGAAGTTGAGAACAAAGGACAATATAATGTGAAGCAAAGAGTTCAGCCAATAAGTTCCCTTTCTCAACAGGTGTCGTTGCAATAGAATTATCTGGCCATGTGAGTGGTGGTATGGTGGATTTAGTGAAATTTTGACTAACTGCCGTAGCGACTGACCAAAAGGATCTGGAATTGTTGGGACAAGCGAGAAGTTTGTTTCTAATTCGTTGATTGTGTGCCTCCTTGGTTTCGTCGATAATTTCTTTGCATCTGTTCCGGGCATGAACAAAGGTGTTACGATTTATGGTGGTAAGATTTTCAAGCCATTGTCGGTAGGCAAGATATTTAGAAGCAATAGCTTCTTTTCATTTTCGGTCAAACCAAGGCTTACCGTTGGAAGGATATTTCTTCGAAAAAGGAATGTAAGCTTTCATGCCAGCCAAAATAACATCGGAAATCTCCTTGGCTCTGTCAGATGGGTCGTCGAATCGAAAACAAACGTCTAACCAAGGGAAAGTTCGAAAATATTCCAGCGGTTTAGGCGCTGTGTCAATTATCAAGTACGGAGGTTGCTGGTTGTATGGTTTGGGGATGGTTTGGTGGCAGTAAGCCAGGCAGCTGGCTGAAAATAGACTGGAAATTGAATAAAGAAGTATACTTGAAAATTCTATAAGAGCATCAGAGCGTTAAAAATTGTTGTCCGTCTTTCTCTGTGAAAATTTGATATTGTCTAAATAATGAATGGCAAAGGTTGCATGCAGAGTATTTTAATAAATTAATAAATAGGCGGCCGAATATTTGTGAGGCAGTAATTAAAAATAATGGATGTATAAATTTATTATGAGACACCTTGTAGCCTTTTCAATTATAAGACATCAATTTGATTACGTAGTGGCATTCCAACTTGTCCGGCGATATTTTCCGGCAATTAATCAACGGCCAAAGTAGTTCGTGTGTGTATTAGTCAAGTTCTAAAGGGACGAAGGGTCGACCGAGTGATAAACTAAAGGTGGTCCTGGATAATCAGGGTCTCCACGCGATTAGATGTTCATTTTTGTCCCTTTCAGGTTACATAACCCGAGAGAGGGAAGTGGATCAGGCTCTTAATAGAGACACTTATCCTCTTGTCCAAAAAACTATTTTGATTCTTATCTTTGTAATAAAAGTGGCAAAATATCCATATGGCGTCTGCTTCCTCTTTACCAATTTTTCGTTCTTTAAATAAAAGATGCACAATTAAACTTGTTTTCATGTCGTCCGGGATGGAAAATTCTACCCTGGTAAGATAAATTGAAAAGTCCTGTGTTTGACCAGATATTTTTGAATTTAGGTCACTGGAAGAATCATTTAAATCGGTTGTGTAATTATCTATATGACAGTAAATAACCGACTTCTGAAAGTATATATATATATATATATATATATATATATATATATATATATATATATATATATATATATATATATATATATATATATTAGAGTGACCGGATCTCATAGAGGGGGAAAAAAAATGTCGGAATCTTGTTCGTCTGGACCCCACAAAACGATTCCCCTTTCCAGATATTGAGATAGCCGAAATTTGAGCTCGATTAAACGACGTTAACCCGTGCCGCTCGTCGCTCAAATTTTGAAAAAAAAAAAATCCAAATTTTTGGCCAAAAAGCTGACATATAACTCCAGAACGGTAAATAATAGAAACACGCTTAATATCTCAAAAGAAAGCTAATGTTGTTCTTCAAAATTTATATTCTATACATAATTGTTGTTATTTTAAGTCAAACCGAGTTACAACAGCCTTTAGCCCCAAAAACGTGACCTGGTATCACTAGGAGCATACTTCGTATATTTTGTTATTAAGTGATAAATTTTGCTTTTTTTTGGTATATTTTTGAGTTTAAAGTAGAAATATAATAAAAAGACAAGTAATACTGATAAGTGTAATGACATTTTTTATTTTAAAATATAAAAATTAGGTATATAATACATATAAAACAGACACAGAAAAGATACAGACGTAGTACCTACATGAGTTGAGAATTTTACATAGTTATCTAATCTATTCTAGAGCTTTTGTTAAAGTAGTTTTTGAAACGTCAGGATATAATGCTCGGCATTTACTTACAACTTGCAGGACATATTGCTTTTGGTCTTCATCTTTTGTCAGAAGGTCGTTAAAGTCGGTTATTAATTTAACACCACGCTCAGCCATATCATTAACTACTTTTAATGTTTTGACAATTTTCAATCCTTCTTGGAAGTCATTATTTTGAGGCCAGGTGTTTGGATGTTGTCTTAGGAAATCTGTTTTTATATTAAATTGGTCAAAGGATGTAAACGTTTCTTTGGTAAGTAAATTTACCAATCCTCCATCAACTACCTCTTTTAAGTTTTCTTTCCTAACTTTTGGATTTACAACCCTAGTATGCTGTGATGGTTCATCTGTGCTACTGAGCAATTTATTAGCCATTAACAACTTTTCATCGTCTGTAATGGTGGGATCAAAAAACGATAATCCCACCAACTTTGCATTCCATATGTCAGCTTTTTGGCCAAAAATTTGGATTTTTTCAAACTTTGAGAGACGAGCGGCACGGGTTAACGTAGTTTAATCGAGCTCAAATTTCGGCTATCTCAATATCTGGAAAGGGGAATCGTTTTGTGGGGTCCAGACGAACAAAAATTCCGACATCGATTTTTTGCGGTCACCCTAATATATATATATATATATATATATATATATATATATATATATATATATATATATATATATATATATATATATGTATATATATATATATATATATATATATATATATATATATATATATATATATATATATATACATATATATATATATATATATATATATATATATATATATATATATATATATATATATGTACATATATATATATATATATATATATATATATATATATATATATATATATATATATATATATGTATATATATGTATATAAATATATATATAAATACGAGGCTGGTTTGAAAAGTCCGTGCAAAAATAAAAACTACTTATGTGTTTAGGGTAAACCTTTTTTATTTTTCGACATAGTCTCCTTTTAGGCTTGTTAGGAATTCAATTCCATTAATTTTGCGACCACCACTGCTGAGGTGTGTGCTGGTGCGTTGTCGTGATGGAAAAGGACTTTCTTGTGGGCCAATCGCGGGCGTTTTTCTTGCAGCTCGGTTTTCAAACGGTCTAATAACGATGAATAATATTCACCTGTAATAGTTTTACCCTTTTCCAGATAGTCGATGAGGATTATCCCTTGCGAATCCCAAAAGTCAGTCGCCATAACCTTTTCGGCCGAAGGAACGGTCTTCGCCTTTTTTGGTGCAGATTCCCCCTTCGTAACCCATTGTTTAGATTGTTGTTTGGTCTCAGGAGTATAGTAATGTATCCATGTTTCATCCACAGTGACGAAACGACGCTTAGAGTCCTTCGGATTCTTCTGGAACAGCTGCAAACCATCCTTGCAACACTTCACACGATTCCGTTTTTGGTCAAGCGTGAGCAATCGCGGCACCCATCTTGCGGATAGCTTTCTCATGTCCAAATGTTTATGCAAAATATTATGTATCCGTTCAGTCGAGATGCCCACAGCACTAGCAATCTAACGCACCTTAACTCTTCTGTCATACATCACCATATCATGGATTTGATCAATGATTTCTGGAGTCGTAACCTCCACAGGCCGTCCAGAACGTTCAGCGTCACTTGTGCCCATATGGCCAGTCCGAAAATTTATACTTACTTATAAACTGTTCTAATCGAAGGTGCAGAGTCACCATAATGTTTATCAAGCTTCTCTTTAGTCTCCTGAGGAGTTTTGCCTTTCATAAATTAATGTTTAATCACCACGCGAAATTCTTTTTCGTCCATTTCTTGAAAATCACTCGACTTCCTTGATTCACACGAATGCCAAACACAAAGAAATCGACCAATATGGCTGAAACTTGGTGTGCGTTCATTCAAGAGATGCTACTAACTAAACATGACCTCGATACACGCCGGTGGTGCCATCTCTCGGACTTTGCACGGAGTTTTCAAACCAGCCTCGTATATATATATATATATATATATATATATATATATATATATATATATATATATATATATATATGTCACCTTCAAAGTAGTTCTCCTGCACACAAATGGACTAGTTTCACCGTTTTGTGTACAGGAAATAAGGAGGGTCATGCAGTTCTTCTCCAAAAACTGTTGAGAAAAATATTCGACATTTACGCAAATGTGAATAAACTGGAAGAACTAGCAAGTCGAAAGTTGTCACGCAGCGTTGTTAGGGATGTACTTACCGCCACCTATTCGATACTATTTCGAGTTCTTGCTATATAGCGTTAATTCTAAAACTTTTGGATCACACCACGTTTATGTTAAGAAGAGCAGTATACTTCATACAAAAACTTAAACTTCAAGAAAAGATTGGACAGTAACCTAAGCAGTATTAATGGCACACTGGCGCAGTATAACGGACAGGATGAGGAAAACTCTTTTGAAATTAAAAAAAAACTCATGTGCCACTCTGTATATATCAACGTATTTTCCTGATATAATGGTTATTTATAAATCTTGCAATCTATAAATCTTCAGTTTTGGAAAAACATGTTTCGATAAGTAAATTGTTTTTGATTCTACTCTATTAATATTCAATTTTTTGCCAAAAAATTTATTTTTTTTCCATTGACGTCAAAATGAAGTTAAAAGCAGTGATCTTAGGATCTTTGAATGAACAAAACTTTGATCAGATATCGACGCAATATTGAACTTTAAACAAGAAATATTTGAAGAATTAAAATATATAAGATTTATGTGTTTTTATCGTTTTAGGTGGTCGTGTCAAAATTGATTACTTTGTTTGTTAAATAAGGGATTCCTTAGCGATTATCGCACCAATATCACGAATATATGGAAAATAGAAAAAAAAAGTGTAAAAAACAACATAAATTAGCCTCATTACATTTTTTAGTTCATCGTTTGGTCACTTTCCCTCTGAATAGAGTAAACTTTAATAAAGAAAGGAATCGTATTAGAAATATAACTAGAGTTAATGGTTATGACGATGACTTAGTAAATAAGCTAATAAACAGACATAAGTTTAGGTTTAATATTCAGAATTCCACCTTTTTTACACGCGAAGAAAATAACACCAAGTATGTCTCCATACCAAACAATCCGAAATATAGCAACGGACTTAATAAGGTATTTAATAAGGTAGGCCTCACCTTAGTCTATAAGCCATCAGACAATCTGAGGAATATCTTAGGGAATCCCAAAGATAAGATTCCTAATTGTGAGAAAAGTGGAATTTATGAAATTAGTTGTAATGATTGTAACAAAAAGTATGTCGGACAAACTAAAAGGTCAATTAAAACGCGATTTACACATTTAGCACACTTAAAATACAATAGAATAGAAAAGTCTAGCATTGCCGAACATGCCCTTGAAGCTGATCATATTGTAACATTAGATAATCTAAGATTAATAAAAAATGTATCTGATAGGAGATTAATATATAATAAAAGACTGTTTTTAGTCACTTTCCACTGGTTTATTTAAATTGCGATGACGCGTTTCGCTGCCGATGCAGCTTCTTCAGATCTACATTTTACACTGTCAAGTTAGGTTTAATATTCATAGTTTTATATAATTTCTTGATTATAATATTACACCTAATTAAATTACATTAATAGTATTGGAAAATCCACACAGATTTGGAGTTAGGAGAATAAATTCAATAATGGTGAATTGCTTAAATCTAGATGGTCGTTATTTGCATTATCTCTAAAAGGTTTAGTTTTAAACCTTTTTGTTGGGTGTGTAAAATTTTGAAATTCTTGTTAAATGTGTGATTTTCTGTTAAAAGATGATTAGCATATGTTGAATTAGATTTTCTATGAATGAAACTTTTTTCGTGTTCTGTAATACTTGGTCTAAATGTACGTCCAGTTTGTCCGATGTATGTTTTAGGACATGGCCCACATGTTAATTGATAAACCCCTGATTTATTGTCTTTATTGATTTGTGGTTTGTAGTTTTTAAGATATTTCCCTATAGTATTGTTAGTCTTATAAGCTATGTTGATATTTTTTGATTTAAAAATTTCACCAGTTTTTCCGTTGATGTGCCGAAATAGGTTAAGCATTTAAAAGTGGTATTTTTGTCCTTAAACGTGGGTATATTTCTGAGATTGCCTTGTTTCTAAGTTTTTTCCTGACGATACAATTGATTAAAGTAACCGAATATCCGTTGTTAACGGCTACTTGTTTTATGTAGTTTAATTCTTTAGTAAAATTTTCTTCTGATAAGGGGATATTAGTTAGTCTATGTATAAAACTATGATAAGCTGCAAGTTTATGATGGTTAGGGTGGTGAGAACTATTGTGGATTGTAGTATCTGTATGACAAGGTTTGTGATATATTGCAAATTCATGTTTTTTCATGGCTTTACTGATTGTTAAGTCTAGGAAATTGATTTTCCCTTCGACTTCTTCTTCCATTGTAAAACTGATATTTCTATGTAAAGAATTAATATACAGTAAAAAGTGAGTTAATTGTCTTTCCGTACCTGTAAAGCATACAATTATATCGTCTACGTATCGATACCAGTATAGACAATTATTATTATTGTTATTATGGTTGTTAAATATCATTGTTTCAATACTGTCCATGAAAATTTCGGCAAATAATGGACTCCCCATAATTAACCCTTCCTTACAATTGTAGAATGTATTGTTAAATAAAAAATAATTTTGTTTTAGGCAAGTTCTTAATAAATTAATTATGTCCATTTTTATAACTTCATTTACTTTGTTTTTTGTTAAAAGGTTCTCTATTAAAATTATTGTTTCGTCTGGGGGAACACTTGGAAATAAGTTTTTGACATCGAAAGAGACTAATTTAGAATTATCTGTTATTGTTATATTCTTAACTTTATTCACGAGTTCGTATGAGTTTTTGATACTATATTTGGGTTCAAATTTGGTATGATATTTGATTAAATCAATTAAAAAGGATGACGTCTTATATGCTGGAGCAGACATGTAGGAAACAACTGCTCTGATTGGATGGTCAAGTTTGTGTAGTTTTATGAGTGAATAAAGTTGTGGGATTTGAGGATTCATATTTATCAATTTAATTTTATCTTTATATGATACTTTTAGCCTGTTCAATTTGTTGTTTTATTTCTTTTTGAAAAATATTTGTTGGATCTTTATTTAAAATTTCGTACTTTTCTGTTTTGAAAAAATCTAACGTTTTATTAATATAGTCGATTTTGTCTATTGCTATTACTGTGTTACCTTTGTCTGCTTTGGTAAAGATTACATCATTTTGTTTTGCTTTACTCTGAATTGTTTTTATTGTCCTTAAGTCTTGGTTGATTTTGTTAGTGTTAGATATGAATTCTTTTTTAATAATTTCGGCTGTTTGAAATTTTGATAATATGTTGTTAGGACTATCTTTCAAGGCAATCTCAGTATCAATACCTAATGTCTCCGATTCTTTCATATTGAAGTTAGTTTGAATATTGTGTTTGAAACCTTTTGTCAGAAGATTTTTTTCCCTGTCCCAAAAAGGTGTGTTGGAAATGTAATCTTTACCAAAGCAGACAAAGGTAACACAGTAATAGCAATAGACAAAATCGACTATATTAATAAAACGTTAGATTTTTTCAAAATAGGAAAGTACGAAATTTTAAATAAGGATCCAACAAATATTTTTTAAAAAAGAAATAAAACAACAAATTGGACAGGCTGAAAGTATTATTCACTATAAAGATAAAATTAAATTGATAAATATGAATCCTCAAATCCCACAACTTTATTTATTCATAAAACTACACAAACTTGACCATCCAATCAGACCAGTTGTTTCCTACATGTCTGCTCCAGCATATAAGACGTCATCCTTTTTAATTGATTTAATCAAATATCATACCAAATTTGAACCTCAATATAGTATCAAAAACTCATACGAACTCGTGAATAAAGTTAAGAATATAACAATACCAGATAATTCTAAATTAGTCTCTTTCGATGTCAAAAACTTATTTCCAAGTGTTCCCCCAGACGAAACAATAATTTTAATAGAGAACCTATTAACAAAACACAAAGTAAATGAAGTTATAAAAATGGACATAATTAATTTATTAAGAACTTGCCTAAGATAAAATTATTTTTCATTTAACAATACATTCTACAATAGTAAGGAAGGGTTAATTAGAGGAGTCCATTAAGTCCATTACCACACCACAATAACAATAGTAATAATTGTCTATACTGGTGACGATACGTAGACGATATAATTTTATGCTTTACAGGTACGGACAGACAATTAACTCACTTTTTACAGTATATTAATTCTTTACATAGAAATATCAGTTTTACAATGGAAGAAGAAGTCGAAGGGAAAATCAATTTCCTAGACTTAACAATCAGTAACGCCATGAAAAAAACATGAATTTGCAATATATCACAAACCTTGTCATACAGATACTACAATCCACAATACTCGTAGTTCTCACCACCCTAACCATCATACACTTGCAGCTTATCATAGTTTTATACATAGACTAACTAATATCCCCTTATCAGAAGAAAATTTTACTAAAGAATTAAACTACATAAAACAAGTAGCAATCTCAGAAATATACCCACGTTTTAAGGACAGAAATACCACTTTTAAATGCTTAACCTATTTCGGCAAACTAACGGAAAAACTGGGGAAATTTTTAAATCAAAAATATGTCAACATAGCTTATAAGACTAACAATACTATAGGGAAATATCTTAAAAACTACAAACCACAAATCAATAAAGACAAAAAATCAAGGGTTTATCAATTAACATATGGGTCATGTCCTAAAACATACATCGGGCAAACTGGACGTACATTTAGACAAAGAATTATAGAACACGAAAAAAGTTTCATCCATAGAAAATCTAATTCAACATATGCTAATCATGTTTTAACAGAAAATCACACATTTAACAAGAATTTCAAAATTTTACACACCCAACAAAAAGGTTTAAAACTAAACCTTTTAGAGACAATGCAAACAAATCGATTAAGGACTACAGGTACTTTACTCAACGACCAGGTAGATTTAAGCAATTCACCATTATTGAATTTATTTTCCTAACTCCAAATCTGTGTGGATTTTCCAATACTATTAATGTAACTTAATTAGGTGTAATATTATAATTAAGAAATTATATAAAATTGTGAACATTAAACCTAACTTGACAGTGTAAAATGTAGATCTGAAGAAGCTGCATCGACAGCGAAACGCGTCATCGCAATTTAAATAAACCAATGGAAATAGACTAAAAACAGTCTTTTATTATATATTTATAATGAATTTCTATCAAGTAGAAGCTACAACCATCCAAAATTTGATAGGAGATTGTTGAACGCATACGAAAGTAGTTTAAATAAAGACAGAGGGCCTATTCCTTATAGTCCCCTCTACTGGTTACTTGACCGGAACTGATGGCCTCGCCTATGCCCTTACTTCCGCCTGAGTAATTCAGGGGCTGAACCAAGTATAAATAGGGTAGATTTGTAGTTTAGCTTTAGTGAATCATCGCTCCTGATGAAGCTAACATGGTTAGCGAAACGTGCGTCGGGTGCAAAAATAAATTGTTTGGTGTAGTGGTGATATAACACATGGGTTGAAAAGTCCCGGGCCTAACACATAGATGGCGCTAGTTTTATTGCAGTCACCTGTTTTTTTCAGTTAATACTAACCTTCAAAAGACAGCTGTTAAAATTTCATGATATTCTATTCATTAGTTTGTGAGTTATTGTGCTAAGAGTGACGCTACTTTTGTTATTTTCAAAACAATGGATCAAAAACAATTTCGTGTTTTAATTTTACACTGCTTCTTGATGGGAAAAAATACCGTTCAAGCGAAGCAATGGCTTGAAAAGTGTTATGGGAACTCCGCTCCATCAGAAACAACAATAAAACGTTGGTTTGCTGACTTCAAACGTGGTCGTAGAGACACCGATGATGCAGAATGCAGTGGACGTCCAAATGAGGCGGTAACACCAGAACACATCAAAAAAATCCATAAAATCGTTTTGAATGATCGAAAAGTGAAGTTGCGTGAGTTAGCTGACATCGTAAAGATATCAAAAGAACGTGTTGGCTTTATATTGCATGAGCATTTGACTATGAGAAAGCTCTGTTCAAAGTGGGTGCCGCGTTTGCTCACTGTTGATCAAAAACAAGAAGGTGTTGATGATTCTGAGCAGTGTTTGGCCATGTTTAAATGTAACAAACCGGAATTTTTGCGTCGATATGTGACAATGGATGAAACATGGATCCATCACTTCACTCCGGAATCAAGACGATCGTCATCTGAGTGGACAGCAACTGGTGAACCTCGTCCAAAGCGTCCGAAAGCACAACAATCGGCTGGAAAGGTTATGGCCTCGGTATTTTGGGATGTGCGTGGTGTAATATTCATCGACTATCTTGAGAAAGGAAATACCATCAACAGTGAATATTATATAGCGTTATTGGAGCGTTTGAAGGCCGAAATTGCAAAGAAACGACCGCATATGGCAAAGAAAAAAATTTTGTTTCATCAAGACAACGCACCGTGTCACAAGTCAATCAAAACAATGGCAAAACTACATGAATTGAACTTCGAATTGCTCCCACATCGACCGTATTCGCCAGATTTGGCTCCCAGCGACTACTGGCTGTTCGCAGACCTGAAAAAAAATGCTCGCCGGTAAGAAATTTCGCACGAATGAAGAGGATATCGCTGAAACTGAGGCCTATTTTGAGGCAAAAGATAAATCGTTCTACAAAAGTGGTATTGAAATGTTAGAGCGGCGCTGGAATGATTGCGTTGCTCTTGATGGAGATTACGTTGATGAATAAAGCTAATTTTGAACCAAAAAAACCGTGTTTTCTTTGTTAGGCCCGGGACTTTTCAGCCCATGTGTTATACTGAGGAGTTCTAATATTAAGTTATTATTTAATGTGAAAATGTTTACCTTGGTAATTTTTCGAGGGAACACTTGGTAAATAACTAAATCACATTTTTACTAAGAAAATGTAAAGTCATCTAAATACGTACAAAAAAATTATATTTAAATCTTACGTAATCACTGCACCTGTTACAAACTCATTTTTTTTTTTTTCGCTCTGATTTAGAAAGAAGTGATTAATTTCGGCTTCACACGCTATATCGTGGTTTCAACATTTACAAATCCTTCTGGCTAGCAAGAACAATATTTATTGATTGATTATTTAATAAACTATATAATCAGTCATTTTTCTTTTGTTTCTTTTGTTTGACACATGATTGTTGATTTATGATTTGATTTTATGATTAAATAATATATATATATATATATATATATATATATAGTTCCCTAGGCAGCATTATAACACATTAAAATCGGAATAAGTCCGCAGTAGTAACAGTTACAGAGAACAAGCAACAAGTATTGATTGTTGGTTAAGCTACGCTCGTTAGGTATATTTGAAAAGTGTTGTTTATGGCTGTCGTATTTTCTCAGAGCGCATTCTTTACGAGTGGTAGTTGACGTAATTCTTTCTAACACCTTTAATCAACAACGGTATGCCTCAAAGCTCCATACTGTCTCCTACTCTCTTTTTCATCTACATTAACGATATACTGGAATGGAGCAGATATCCAGTTTACAGCTTTGCAAATTCACTTTGAACGCTCGAACGTCGGCGACTCATGCTGAAAGTTATTCAACTCAACAACAACTTCTGGGACCAGTAATCAATAAAAGACTCAAAAAACAGTGGTCAGGTGAACTACTTTAAGTTAATGTTTCCGATATTATAATTAATATATCTATAATCCTCTATAATATATAAAACTAGCAGTGCCCGCGGCTCCGCTCGCGTAGATTTGATTCACTACTATCGTCACTGCTTATTCCTTATGTTACCTAACGTAATAAAATATCTGCCTTTATTTCCTCTTATCTCCCATTATTTCTCTTTATCTCCCATTATCTCTACATAATTTCCATTATCGAGGCTTATCTCTGCTCATCTCCCATTATTTCTCTTTATCTCCCATTATTTCGCCTTATCTCCCATGATCTCACCTTATCTCGCAATAGTTCTCCTTATCTCTCATTATTTCTCCTTATCTCCCATTATCTCACCATAACTCCCATTATCTAGACTTATCTCTGCTTATCTCCCATTATTTCTCCTTATCTCCCATTATTTATACTTATCTCCCATTATCTCACCTTATCTTCCATTATCTCTGTTTATATCGAATTATATAGAACATATGTATAAAATTTTAAAAACACGTAAATCGGAAAAGTGGTTCTCAAGTGATAAGCGCACTAACGGACAGACAGGCAGACAGAGAGACGTTGCATTTTATATATATTATATTCTTTGCAACATGATATTGTTCCATATTTAATGGTTTAAGCAGTGTATTGCCAGAGTACGCGTTAACGGTAACCTTTTTTCCGACTTGATTTACTATTATAGTCACCAGTCAGTAAATCGGATAAGTGGTTCTTCAGTGATAAGTGCATTAACGGATATATATATATATATATATATATATATATATATATATATATATATATATATGTATAATAAATGTAATAAAATATATATTTATAACCTGGTGAGAGAACATATGTATAAATTTAAAAAATCACGTAAATCAAATAAGTGGTGCTCGAGGGATAAACACACTAACGGACAGACAGACAGAGAGACGTTGCATTTTATATATATTATAGATATAGATTATTATTATTTTTAATATATACTGGCCAAAGAATATTGTATGAATTTAAAAAAAGACACGTAAATTTGGTAAGTGGTTCTTGTGTAATAAACGCACTAATGGACAGACAAACACACAGAGAGACATTGCATTATATATATATATATATATATATATATATATATATATATATATATAGATATATATATATATATATATATATATATATATATATACATATACATATATATATATATATATATATATATATATATATATATATATATATACATACATATATATATATGTATATATATATATATATATATATATATATATATATATGTATATATATATATATATATATATATATATATATATATATATATATATATATATATATATATATACATATATATATATATATATATATATATATATATATATATATATATATATATACATATATATATATATATACATATATATACATATATATATATATATACATATATATATATATATATATATATATATATATATATATATATATATATATATATATATGTATATATATATATATATATATATATATATATATATATATATACATATATTATAGATTATAGATATTCTCTGCTATATAATATTGTTCTATATTTAATGGTTTAAGCTGTGTATTGCAAGGGAACGCGCTAGCGGCAAACCTTTTTCCGACTTCATTCCCTATTATCGTCACTACTCATTCCTTATGCTACCTATCGTAATAAAATATAGCCTAAAATCTGGCCAGAGAACATATGTATGTTTTAAAAAAAAAGTACGTAAATCGGATAAGTGGTTCTCCAGTGATAAGCGCACTAACAGACAGACAGACAGAAAGACAGACAGAGAGACGTTGCATTTTATATATATATATATATATATATATATATATATATATATATATATATATATATATATATATAATAGATGCAACGTCTCTCTGCCTGTCTGTCTGTCCGTTAGTGCGCTTATCACTCGAGAACCACTTATCCGATTGACGTGTTTTTTTTTTAATTTATATATTTATTCTCTGGGCAGGTTATTTATAATCTTCTATAATATATATAAAATGCAACGTCTCCCTGCCTATTTGTCTGTCTACCTGTCCGTTAGTGCGCTTATCACTGGAGAGCGCGGCAAGACAAAAGAAGCAGAGGCAGAACACCTAGTTGATGGACGGACGACTTAAAGAGAATTGCCCAGAATTGAATAGCGAAAGCACAACATCGACGGAATTGAAGGATTTGGACAAGGCCTACGTCTAGCAGTAGATGAGAGAGGTTGGATGATGATGAT
The DNA here is from genome assembly GCA_019049505.1 of Pachyrhynchus sulphureomaculatus. Taxonomy (NCBI): domain Eukaryota; kingdom Metazoa; phylum Arthropoda; class Insecta; order Coleoptera; family Curculionidae; genus Pachyrhynchus; species Pachyrhynchus sulphureomaculatus. The sequence continues at coordinate 186,719,764 of CM032455.1, forward strand.
GAATAGAGACCGGATTATATGCAACATAAAAATCTTGAAATATGCATGAAAAATGCTTAAAATATGAATGGAAAGGGTCAAAATATGCAGTATTAAATAATAATAAAAGTAGTAATTTTTAGTTTTTTATTTCAAAATCAGCATAAAATTAACAAGTTATCGACGATGTTTAAATTTAATTAACAATTATTTAACATTTTTTAAAATTACTTAACATTTGTATTCTTGTACACGTAAACAATAAGGTATTGTTCCAAATGTTGGGTAGTAAGATTGTGTCTTCGATCACTTAAAATATTTTTTATAAGTGGAAAAAGACCGTTCCACATCCACTGAGGTAACTGGGCAGTATTTGAATTTGGGTACTATGTATTGTTTCTGGCAAAAGTTCAACCGTCTCATTAATAAAACTATCAATTTGACACAAAGGTTCAAAGCCTGGGTTATTGCACAAAATGTTTTCAAACTTTTCTTTAACTCTACGCGGGAATACATCTGGCAATGTGGAGTTTATTTGACGAATTTTATTCATTAACTGAATTGATTCGGTCAACGCCAAACCTCGAGTTATGTGGGAAAAGTGAGTGCTAATCAAAGTTATGTTTTTTTTTTTTAAATCAGAATCGTTAAATGCTTCCTTGGATTGACGAACTGCCATAGCCTCTGCACTATCGAAGTCATTTACTACACCTTTGATGGCCTCGAAATGTTCATTGTAAAGTAGTACAGTTTCAATCCATGTTCCCCATCGAGTTACCACTGGTTTGGGAGGTAAAGGCACATTTTGCAATTTTTTTTTATAGGCGTTATTGCGAGCAGGTGCCTTAAGAAACACTTTCTTTGCTGATGAAATCAGTTTATTTACATTTCCAAACGTGGATCGTACTTCTTTAGCGAGTCGATGGACTCCGTGAGCAAAGCACGTCACTGAATTAAATTTGGATAAAATACTTGGAGGACTCTTTTAATATCCTGACCAAGAAACAAAGGAACAAAATACCGTCGTAATTTTGGGTATTCCTTTGGCACTATAACCTAATCGATGTTTAGACTATTGCAGGTAATGTTCCGGCGATAAGATCGGTTCCAGACGGCGACATTAACAATACCCTGAGCAATTCAATTGCCTAGTAATACCGAGAAATATTGTAAATATAGGGAAAATATGCATCATTACTAGATTTTGGGTAAAATATGCAATAATCGGTGAGAATGGTCTAAATATGCAAATGCGGTCTCTAATGATGAATATGTTTTTCCAAGATCTCTAACAGTATCTGTTATAGAACCTTCTGGATTTACTAAAATCAAAATAATAGTAAATATTGGTTTTCGTTTAGTGTTCATAGGAGCAATGGATAATAAAAATCCAACAGAACTTCTAATCCTGCATTTTTGTAGTTTCTTCTTTTTCATGCAGTACTTTTTTTTTTTTTGTTTAAACACTGTTTCAGTTAAAATGTGGTTATTTATTCATGGAATATATTTAAGCTAGGGATTATTCTTCGTTTTCCGTAAAGTCTTGTATACTTCATATTTTTATACCAACGCATAGTTTTAACCATTGTCAATTTGCGTTATTGACAAACACGCATATCCAACTTCGTCAAGTTTGAACACACTGCTTAAAACATTTTAATCTACGTTCTTAAACCTTTTGAACTTAAGTTTTTGACGCACCCTGTATTGATGTTGACAAGTTCATTTTTAGTATGTTTTACATGACATCACCTTTAATCAGGTTAATGTGGCTGTTTTGACATATTAAGTTGAAAATGTAATTGTTTTTTGTGTAATTAAGGAATTAGTAAAATTATCACCCGCCGAGGGTCAAAAACACCTCCGAATGTAAACAGACTTTGTTCAAAAACAACTTTCGCCCAGCCAGTGTGGACATTAAAAGATTCCACTATTGTTTTTGTGAGAGAATGGTAAGTTTCCATAGGTGAAAAATTGTTTACCAATAATAAGTACGAGGCGATTAATGAATAAACACGTCGTAAACATAAAAAACAAATTGGCAAAACTATTTTGTCTCTATACATAAGTTAAATTAAGCCTTGAATAGTCAAATTACACTATTCTTTAGATTTCGTTTCCTTATTTATGTGCCATATTCGGCCCCCCGGAGGTTGACGATCACTGTGGAGAGTACTTTTCTGTCTTCAGCTTGTCTAAAGAGATTCTCAGCTCTTTGTAGGCCTGTCCATTCTCTAATATTCTTCAGCCAAGACATCTGTCTTCTACTAACTCCACGCCTTCCCTCAATATTTTTCCTTCATAATTAACTGGAGGGGGTAAGGAATTTTGCTACATTTTATAGTGGTGATCAGTAATCTTTGAAAAACCTCCTCATTCGTCAGCAGTCAGTTCATTTGAAGCATCCTGTGTTGAATAACACATGGGCTGAAAAGTCCCGGGCCTAACAAAGAAAACACGGTTTTTTTGGTTCAAAATTAGCTTTATTCATCAACGTAATCTCCATCGAGAGCAACGCAATCATTCCAGCGCCGCTCTAACATTTCAATACCACTTTTGTAGAACGATTTATCTTTTGCCTCAAAATAGGCCTCAGTTTCAGCGATAACCTCTTCATTCGTGCGAAAATTTCTTACCGGCGAGCATTTTTTTTCAGGTCTGCGAACAGCCAGTAGTCGCTGGGAGCCAAATCTGGCGAATACGGTGGATGTGGGAGCAATTCGAAGTTCAATTCATGTAGTTTTGCCATTGTTTTGATTGACTTGTGACACGGTGCGTTGTCTTGATGAAACAAAATTTTTTTCTTTGCCATATGCGGTCGTTTCTTTGCAATTTCGGCCTTCAAACGCTCCAATAACGCTATATAATATTCACTGTTGATGGTATTTCCTTTCTCAAGATAGTCGATGAATATTACACCACGCACATCCCAAAATACCGAGGCCATAACCTTTCCAGCCGATTGTTGTGCTTTCGGGCGCTTTGGACGAGGTTCACCAGTTGCTGTCCACTCAGATGACGATCGTTCTGATTCCGGAGTGAAGTGATGGATCCATGTTTCATCCATTGTCACATATCGACGCATATTCCGGTTTGTTACGTTTAAACATGGCCAAACACTGCTCAGAATCATCAACACGTTCTTATTTTTGATCAACAGTGAGCAAACGCGGCACCCACTTTGAACAGAGCTTTCTCATAGTCAAATGCTCATGCAATATAAAGCCAACACGTTCTTTTGATATCTTTACGATGTCAGCTAACTCACGCAACTTCACTTTTCGATCATTCAAAACGATTTTATGGATTTTTTTTTGATGTTTTTGGTGTTACCGCCTCATTTGGACGTCCACTGCGTTCTGCATCATTGGTGCCTCTACGACCACGTTTGAAGTCAGCAAACCAACGTTTTATTGTTGTTTCTGATGGAGCGGAATCCCCATAACACTTTTCAAGCCATTGCTTCGCTTGAACGGTATTTTTTCCCATCAAGAAGCAGTGTAAAATTAAAACACGAAATTGTTTTTGATCCATTGTTTTGAAAATAACAAAAGTAGCGTCACTCTTAGCACAATAACTCACAAACTAATGAATAGAATATCATGAAATTTTAACAGCTGTCTTTTGAAGGTTAGTATTAACTGAAAAAAGGGGACTGCAATAAAACTAGCGCCATCTATGTGTTAGGCCCGGGACTTTTCAGCCCATGTGTTACACATTTCAAATTTCTCCAGTCGATTCAAGGTGCTTATTTTTATGGTCAAGCACTCTATTCCATACAGGCGCACCAATCATATGTAACACTTGACCATCCTCTGTCTCAGTTTGAGGTTCAGATTTACGTTGTCTGTAATCATACTTCCCAAAGACTTAAATTGATGTACTCTTTCTATTGGTGCATTGTTAAGTATGATTTCCGTAAATACGAATGTTTTTTCAAAGTTATCCATCTAGCTAAGACAGAAAACTCACAGATGTTAAAAACTATTTGTTTTTCTACATAATAAGAATCTACATTACTGTACTTAGTCTAGCGTGACTTGCATAATTTATTTGCGCCTCTAAAAACAACGCCAACAGCGGCAATTCATCATCGGAGGATTATTCTCAACCCTTAAGGTTTCTCTACAAATATTAGAAAAAAAAAATCGCAGAGCATTAAATGAGGGCTACAGGATGGATGTTATATTTCGATTCCACCATTGCTCTGGTGATGGCTTGAGTTGGGCTAGTCTTGTGAATCCTGCGATTGTCCTGCAAGAATAAAGTTTTCGTTCGTCATGAATTCGCAAGCTTCGGTTTTTGATTCGTCCTTCGTTAAATAATTAACAGAATACAGTTACGTAACATACAATTAGGTTGATATAAAGCTATTCTGATTTTTCTGCAGTTAGTTGGATTAATGTCACATTTTTAGCGTTAAAAGACATCAGTCTCATGTCAAATATTTCATAAATAGGTTAGTAAATAATAATAAATTAACAAATCAAGCCATTATATAAAAAATAACCTTCTTATGTAAGAAATAACAACATTTTAAGCAAGCAATTTTAAAACAAACTAATTAGTATCAGTATCCATATGTTTAAATTAATTAAAGCGAACATCCTTTTTGGCGTATGACTCATCCATCAGCTTGCGAAAAAACTGGTCACAATCTCTTTTTTTTTATATGTTATAAAAAAATTCGCGTGTTTTCATTTTTTTGTTTCGTTTGCTTTATGTTTTATTTATAAACGCCTGTTGATGTTTAATTAACCAATAACAGATTCGTGAATAATGAATACTAATTGTTGTAAACGTTTTTTTTTGACACCAGCATTGAAAAAAATTGGTAAAGTGATTTAGTTTCAGTAGTTCTTTGGTAAACATGGAGTTCTAAAGTAATATTAATCATAGACAAATGTTGAGCAGAGAGAAAAGAATTTACAGATAACACAAGTCTGCAAAAAAAAAAATTGAGAGCTGTTTTGGTTTTTTTGCGTAATTCTTATGTTTTTTGGGGTGTACTGAATCCGAAAATGACTTTCATATTGTCATAGAACGTCACGTTTTCTGACAATGTAGGTATCTATGTTAAACAAGTTATCATCTTAAAATAAAAGATAAGACTAAAAAATTTTTTTTTCACTTATAATTGCGTAACAAAACTTTTTTTTTTATCTAAAATACATTCATTAGTAAGCACTAAACACATTTCTTTTTCCCAGTGAGACTCCTTTTGGTACATTTTCGCTTGTAGGAAGCATCTGGAAGGTCTCTCTGAAGCGTCCAATAGTAGTCTGCCATCATTGAGACGCTCCATCTTCCCTGGTATCTTTTTTCCATCTCCTTAATATCTTGGTGAAATCGTTCACCTTGCTCTTCACTCAGATCTCCTAAATTTTCTGAAAAGTAGTTGAGGTGGGAATGAAGAAAATGTACTTTTAAACTCATTAGGCAACCTAAAGCTTGAAATGCTTTTAACATTCTTTTGACGATTTGTTTATAGTTAGGGTCTTTGTTATTGCCTAAAAATTTCTCTATGACCTCTTTAAAGGCAATCCACCCTTTTCTTTGAGGATCCGTCATGGTTGTGATTAATTGTGGATCAGCCATAAGCCGTCTAATATCTGGTCCAACGAAAACATCTTCCTTCAACTTTGCCTCCGAGAGGCCTAGAAACTTTGATATTAAGTATTTGAAGCAATTTCCATCTCTTGGAAGTGACTTTACAAATTGCTTCATCAATCCCAGCTTTATGTGAAGCGGTGGTAGAAGAACTTTATGAGGAGACACCAAAGTTTCATGCAGGACGTTCTTTTCGTCAACTTTAAGCTCCCTCGGAGGCCAACACTTTTTGGTCCAGTGGTTTGCTCGGTCTCTACTATCCCATAGACACAAAAAGCAAGGGAATTTGGTAAACCCAGATTGTTGTCCGAGCAACATGCCCAAGATTTTTAAATCACCGCACACTTGCCAACCGTGGTCTTTATATTTTAATTTGCAAAGAACCAATTCCAAGTTCTTGTAGGTTTCCTTGAGGTGTACGGAATGACCGACAGGAATGGAAGCATAGAAACCGCCATTGTGAAGCAGAACTGCTTTAAGGCTTCTTTTTGAAGAATCTATGAACATACACCACTGTGCTGGGTCGTATGAGTTCTTAAATGTATCCATCAAACCTTCAATATTGGTACAATAAACCAACTCGTCCTCTTGGGCAAAGTAGGAAGTGAACTGCTTCTCACGATATCTAAACCAGGAGGAAGACACTCCCGGCAAAAGTAAGTTCCTGCTTTTGAGCCGTGATCCAAGCAACTCAGCAGCGTTTTTGGGAAGATTCAAGCCTCTTACCAAATCATTTAGCTCGCCCTGGGAAAACAATTTCGGACTGCTGTCATCTTCAAATTGAAAACTTGACTTGTCATCGGTTCAGGTACAGCACCATCTTCGTCAGAACTTGGAATCTCTTCCAAGGTAGCAGGGGCCTTGGGCACTGGTATTTCGGTCCCATGAGGGATGGGACGAATAGCTGATTGCAGATTGGGGTATGAAATGGACTGCTTCCATTTTGAATTATATCCTTTCACATTACACGAACAAAAGTAACAATCATCACTATGGTTCTTTTGCTCGCGCCATACCATAGGAATCGCATATCGGAAAGCTTTTTTTCTTGCCCTTAAACCAATTTCGAAGGTGTTCAACACATCGTTTGCAGACTTTATGAGGTGCCCAAACTTTATCCTGATCTCCAAGTTTTAAGCCAAAATACGTGAAGTATACTTTTTTTACAAAGTCCGTAATATTAAGTTGTTGCTTTAATACCATATATTCGCCACAAATATAACAGAAACTGTCAGACGAATTCACACACTTCCGCACAGATGACATTGCACTATATTGAACCAAGATCTATAAAACAATGACGAGTTAACACGTAATTGTACCGCGCCACTTTCTACACTATCGGAGCGCGCACGTTCTGGTTACAACGTTTATGTTTGTTAATTTAGCTCACACAGGGCGTTCTTTATTTAGAAAGTAATGATAGTTACGGCCCGTATACATTTAAAAACAGTAATCAAAATAAAATTGTACCTATTTATTTATGACTTCAAGTTAGCCCAAAAAAATCCAATTTAGGCGATTACTGGCAGTTTGAGCTTCAATATTCACCCTATAGTCTTGATTTAGCACCCTGCGGCTTCGTTCAAACATTTTTTTTTTATGGGTCTAGCCCACGTGCTGCAGGGAAGTCCCTAAAGCGTTCCAGGAGCGGTATGTGTGCAGAAAAAGCGATTCACGTTGTTCTTGAATCACTGTAAATTGTACTCGGTGGGAAACACAGCGCTGGGCAAATTATTCCAAAGGGATGATGTTTTCCATATAAAAGACTGCTTGAAAATCGTTCTACGCGGAGTAACAAGCTGAACCTCACACGGATGTGAAGCACCAGAGCGATGTGTATTTCTAACATGCACCGCTTTGGGAGGAATTAAGCGGGCTACATCCTTCGAACACTTTCCATGAAAATACTTGTAGAACAGACTCAAGTCGTCAACCGTTCTTCGATGTTCCAACGAATCAAGGCTGCCGGTCAGTTCCGGGTCTCCAGTCAGACGAACAGCTCTTCTCTGAACAGAATCCAACAAATGCAGTGTATGTTTGGGAGCGGAGCCCCAAACATGGAAGCAGTATTCCATAGTTGGTCGAATTTGAGCTTTGTAAAGAAGTAACAGTTGTTGTGGAGTGTAACTGAACAGATATTACAAATTTTCCTCAGATTTTGAGTTGGAAGCAGCTGTAGCGTCGTTTTTTGAGACTCAAAGGAGAATTTTTTTTAATTAGAATGGAACGATATGCTAAACTAGTTTATTACTGTAGGTGGTAGTCCTAGTAGTATTTATGAATAATTTTCCTTCATAGTTAGGTAGATAATTTAAAAAAACACCCGTAGACAGGTCGACGGAAATCGGAAGCCATATTTTTTCAAAGTTGTGGCCACCTTGAAACGTAAAGAAATACACAAAAAGTAAAAGACGTTCTACGAAAAATAATTCCCTAAATTTAGAGAAACGGGCAGCTTTCAAAATCACAAAACTGTCCTGATTCCAGATTGAAAACTTTTCTAGTTTCTCTCAACAAATAAGCATTCCGAAAAACAGGTTTTTCCCGTACAAAGGGGAGAAAAGTTTTTTTTATTTAGTCCCTTTCAACAGTCTTTTTTTTTTAGCCGAACGTGTGTAAAAAGTTAATCATGTCAAACGGATAAGTATTTTGTAAAAGAGTTTTCTTGTTAGGAGTTAAAAACACTTTGAACAAATTTGTTCGTTTTCGATGTTTCTAGATGGAAAAGCGAAAGTATTTATTGGAAAACTTTCTTTTCCTCGAGGTGTATTTTTATCGCGTGAAATACAGCGTGGCGTTTTAATAGCGATGATTCTGTGTACAATACGATTTACAAATAGTTTTTTGGCTGTTATAGTTAACACTATTCTATTCAGTATATATCACCAAACACTTTATTTTTGCACTCGACGCGCGTTTCTCTAACTACGTTAGCTTCACCAGGAGCGATGACTGACTAAAGCTAAATTACAAATCTACCCTATTTATACTTAGCCTAACCCTTGAATTAGGCAAGGCCATCAGTTCCGGTCAAGTAACCAGTAGAGGGGACTATTCCTATAGGCCCTGTGTCTTTATTTAAACTACTTTTACATTTTATAATTTTCATACTTTCGTATGCGTTCAACAATCCCCCATCAGATACATTTTCTATTAATCTTAGATTATCTAATGTTACAATATGATCAACTTCAAGGGCATGTTCGGCAATGCTAGACTTTTCTGTTCTACTGTATTTTAAGTGTGCTAAATGTTCTTTAAATCGTGTTTCAATTGACGTTTTAGTTTGCCCAACATACTTTTTATCACAATCATTACAATTCCACTTTTCTCACAATTAGGAATCTTATCTTTGGGATTTCCTAAGATATTCCTCAGATTGTCTGATGACTTATAGACTAAGGTGAGGCCTACCTTATTAAATACCTTATTGAGTCCCTTGCTATATTTCGGAAACATACTTGGTGTTATTTTCTTCGCGTTTAAAAAAGGTGGAATTCTGAATATTAAACCTAAACCTATGTCTATTTATTAGCTTATTTACTAAGTCATCGTCATAACTCTAGTTATATTTCTAATACGATTCCTTTCTTTATTAAAGTTTATTCTATTCAGACGGAAAGTGACCAAACGATGAACTAAAAAATGTAATGAGGCTAATTTATATATAGATATATATATATATATATATATATATATATATATATATATATATATATATATATACATGTATATATATATATATATATATATATATATAAATATATATATATATATATATATATATATATATATATATATATATATATATATATATATATATATATATATATATATATATATATATATATATATATATATATATATATACATATATATCTATGTTACTGTGTCCTTCCTATAGATATCAAATTCTATTCTATTATTATTTTTAAAAACTAAAATATCTAGAAAAGGCAACTGTCGATTTCCAACGAAAAACACCACCTACTATTCCCAGACAGCGTATCATAAAAAGTATTTTAATGAAGCTTCTGGTGCTGATGGAATACCTGCCATAGTTCTCAAAAACTGTGCGAAGGAACTAAAACCAGTTTTCTGTAAACTTTTCAACCTAACCTATAGAAAGGGAATATTTCCTTCCTGCTGGAAATGTGCCACAGTTCAGCCGATACCTGAAAAAGGCAAGAAAACCTTGCCAAATAACTACCGGCCAGTCGCACTGCTTTCAATAATATTGAAAGTCGTGGAAAAGGGTATTAATCAGCATCTTCTAAACTATTTTAAAGGATTCAACATTATTAGCTATCACCAATATGGCTTTCGTAAAGATAGATCAACAGGAGATCTTCTGACTTATGTAACACATGTTTGGAATAACGCAATGGAACACTTTGGAGAATCTCGAGCGGTTGCTCTTGACATATCCAAGGCATTCGACCGTATTTGGCACGATGGACTGTTGGCTTAGCTACGCTCTGCTCTTATGGTATCTCTGAAAAGTTCTGTTTGTGGCTCTCATGTTTCCTCAGAGAGCGTTCTTTACGAGTGGCAGTCGACGGATTTCTTTCTAACACCTTCACTATCAACGCCGGTGTGCCCCAAGGATCCATACTGTCTCCTACTCTCTCTCTCATTTACATTAACGATCTGTAGGAAAAGACCGGCAATCCAATCTACAGCTTTGCAGATAACTGTACGCTTATCTCTTTATTCAAGTTGAACACTCGGACATCGGCTACTCAGACGAATATCCGCCGACAGTAGTCATTCAACTTAACAAAGACCTGGAAGAAACTCTATCTTAGGGTGACAGTAACGAAATGGAATTTAACGCTACAAAAACCCAGGCGGCAGCACTCCATTCCTCTAAGATCGTCACTCAATTTGTTGGGTGTTAATTTGGGAGCAAATATGTCCTGGCATGAATATGTTGCAGGCATAGCAAGGAGAGCTTCTGCACACATGTCGTTCCTGTAGCGCTTTAGGGACTTTCCTGTTGTGGCTTTAGGCTGACGAAATTTTTTTCCGTCTTCGTTTCTTTCTGTTACTTGTTTCGTGTGAACAGTGGAATGTAAATCTCTATTTGAATTACCAAGTTTTTTTGCTCGTTCGTAACTCTAATTCGTTTACGTTTTACAGCAACTTTCTAACAGCTGTTCTTGTTTGTTTCGGAACTACACTCGGCAAAAAGATATAAATTCAAATCACTTGTTTCCATATTTTCTATCGAGACTGTTAGTAGGAAATAAATTATTAGGTGGCTGAAGAAACTGGACATAAATAAATAAATAAATGGCCTGGAAACACCCCTCTTGGGGTAGAGCCACCCTTTAGTTTCTCTAGATCTAGTTTGTGAATTAATCAGTCCCGTCTTCCTTGTTATATTCCGTCCGGTGCTAGTTACACTTCCAATGTCGTTCCGCTGTGTTCTTTTTTCTTCTTTTCCTTGTTTAGGTGTCCTTTCACTGTATCCTCTTGCATTTTCCTTTACACTTTCCGCTCCCTGCTTTTCTTTTTCCTCACTTATTTTCTCTAATTGTTCTAGATTAAATATTTCTCCGTTTATGATTGCCTTATTGTAAGTTAATTTTGCCTTATTCCCCTTCTGTTTCTCCTCTTTTATAATTTTCAACAACTTCCTTCTTTGTTTCTGAACTTCTTTCGTATATTCGTCATTTATGTATACTCTTGTTCCTCGTAGCCTATTTTTGCTTTTCATTATTCTATTCTTAATCTCCCGCATCTTCAATTCTATCACTATTGGTCTATATCTGCCTTTTCCTGGGTCGCCTATTCTCCTGATTTCTGTGATATCACCTTCCCTATCAATATTAACTTCTATTCTCTCCATAATTTCTCTCATTTTATTTCTCAGTTGCATCTCATTTTCACCTTCAGAAACTGGACATACTCAGTTCAATAAGTTTGATGAACACCCCGTTAGGCCAAACTATATCAAGAGCTCGCTTCATTAAAATGACTGTCGCTAAATAGAGATTTAGTCTGAATCCAAATATTTAAATGACAATGTCTCTTTCCTGAATGAAATCATTTATTTTACTATTTTCCCTGTACTGGATAACTTGCCAACTACGTATCCAAGTCCAGTTTATGAAATAGAATAATTTGCCTGTTTTCATTGATTTTGGAAAATTACTATAAAATAATATGAATGATTTTAAAGGATTTTGTAATGTTTTATGTTATCCCGGAGCCTATTTTACGTTTGTGTTTGGTATAGTTTGTTGTTTCAGTGCGACAAGCTAGTTATATCAGCTACCGAGTAGGCGGTTATATGTATCCATTTTATGATCCTACAAATTGGACTCATAATTTAAATACAAATAAAATTTTAAAGATGGCAGAAATAACTTACCTAGTACCTTTCTCACAACCCATCCTATCAACTCTGTTAGGCAGCGTCTGCCTCACCGGTTGGAAATTGCATTAGGTAAGTTGTTTTCTGGTAATTTTGCAACTATATATATATATATATATATATATATATATATATATATATATATATATATATATAGGGTGTTTTGAAAATCGAAATTTGAATTTTCTAGTTCAAGGTCCAAAAGTCACTCTGTTTATCAAAATACCGTTTTTTTCAGTTTTGTCCAATAAAAATACGACGGCTACGAGATTTTTATTTCTTGAATTTGGAATATGTTAGTTAGATTAATAAAGGAATTTTAAAACCTTTACTTCTTTCACAACCAATAATTAAATAACCGGTCAAGTGCAAGTTGAACTTGCACAATTAGTCTTCCGTACGTTGATTGCTTTTAAAATAAAAAAAAATTGTTACGGTAATATAAAATGACCAGTGATTTCACAAAACACACCCCAAATAAGTTTTCAACAAAGTTTGTTTCCAATCTTTACTGAAAACTGATGACCTTGAAATTTTTGTTTTTTTATATACCTGATAAATTTTTAAAGGTAATGCACTCGTGATAATTTTCGTTCAATCTACACCCCGTGGAGAATATTCCAGAAATTTTTCAAAATTTTTTGATCAATACTTTTCAAGATAAGGTGGGGGGGACAGTGATTTTTCGCTATTTTTTAAAAATAATATAAAGAAAAGTGTGCGCAAGTATTGTATTATATATATATATATATATATATATATATATATATATATATATATATATATATATACATATATATATATATATATATATATATATATATATATATATATATATATATGTATATATATATATATATATATGTATATATATATATATATATATATATATATATATATATATATATATATATATATATATATACGTTGGCCCTTGAAAATTCATTCAAAAGGTTAGATTGGCATGACAGAGGTATTCTAATAGATGGAAAACGGCTGAATCACCTGAGATATGCCGATGATATCGCTATCTTAGCTGAAAACACTGAAGACCTCCAACAGATGTTGATAGAACTAGACATCGAATGTTCGAAAATAGGCCTCAACATGAACATGACCAAGACCAAGGTCATGTGCAGCATGGATCCATTGATTGAAATAAACAACGAAATACTTGAAAATGTGGAAAGTTATGTGTATCTGGGGCACACAATTGCATTAGGCAAAGAGAACCAAACAGTTGAAATCGACACACGAACGAGACTCACCTGGGGTGTATTTGGTAGACTCGGAGACACACTCAGGAATAAAAATATACCAATGAGTAGTATACGGTCAAAAATCTTCGATCAATGTGTTCTGCCGATTTTGACATATGGGGCTCAGACATTGACTCTAACGAAGAAATCTATGCACAAGCTTAGAGTTAAACAAAGAGCAATGGAGAGGCAGATGCTGGGAATATCTGTAAGAGACCGAAAGAGAAATGACTGGATCCGAGGGGTGACAAAATGTAGAGATGTAGCAGAGGCCGTGGCGGAACTGAAATGGAATTACGCGGGACATATAGCTCGTGATCAAGAGAGAAGATGGCCACACACTATTTTAAAATGGAGGCCATATCTGGGAAGAAGATCCAGGGGACGACCACTCACCCGATGGACAGACGATGTCAAGACGTCAGCGGGATTAATGTGGTATAGAATTGCCCAATGCCGCAAGAGATGGCGATCAATGAGGGAAGCCTATGTTCAGGAATGGACTTCGGAAGGCTTACGAGATGAGATGGGAGATATATATATATATATATATATATATATATATATATATATATATATATATATATATATGTATATATATATATATATATATATATATATATATATATATATATTACTCGTGTTTTCACAAGCTTTCATTTGACACCACACTCGATGACCTAGTAAAAAAATTTTTTTTCACTTCCGGTTTTACCCCCAAAACTAACCCCTTAAGTCAAAATTTACCTTTTAAAACTATACGGCTCTAATGAGGCCATCAATTCCTATATTAGTGCCATATTTCAACTTTCTATTTCAAATAGCTTCGGAGAAAATCGGGTGTGACAGACAGACGGGCAGATAGACGGACAGACAAACAGACACCGAAGTCATCTTATAAATGATAATTTTGGTAAAACCGCAACTGTCGCACGGACAATTACCAAATATTTTTACCCTGTAGCATGCAGGTTGAGGTTTATTAACTCTCTAGCCTCACAAGTTTATTACTAATGAACTGATACAGCACACAGTAAATAAATAAATAAATTACAGATACTTCATAAATTAAATAATCAAAAAACCGTAAACTTAAAAAATTATCTAATTTGCATTTATTGCTTTATGATTTACAACAATTTATGAGTGTCCTTAAAAAATAAAAACCTCAAACTGTAAGTAATAGGGTAAAAATATTCGATGTCCATGCGACACACAGTGGGAAAAATGGAAAAAATTCTAGCCACTCCGCAAATCTAATCCAATGAAGGTATTTTTTTTTAATCTTCTTAGTATAACGTATATTATATGCTGGAAGTGCTAAAAATGTGAAATCTGTCAAGGCACTTTTTTGAAAAAGAAAAGAAGCCATTAGAGTCAACATAGCAGTACTTTATTCAAATAAAATTCGTGTTTGAGTAACTTCTACTGCTACTAATGTTACCAATACCACTATTACTAGAGTCAATTATTAGAGTCAATTGTCCATGGCGAATGAAGTATAACTGCTTGGATTTCTGATTTTTAGTTTATCAAGCTATTGTGAAGAGATTTTTCTCAGATTTTAGTCTTTGGTTAAATTATTGCACGTGGCGTAATTTATTTCTTTTTTGCTACTCATATATATATATATATATATATATATATATATATATATATATATATATATATAATATATATATATATATATATATATATATATAGGGTGTTTCGAAAATCGAAATTTGAATTTTCTAGTTCAAGGTTCAATAAAAAACGAATTTTATTTGAATAGAGTACTTCTATGCGGACACTAATGGCTTCTTTTTTTCCAAAAAAGTGTGTTGAGCGATTTCACATTTTAAGCACTTCCAGCATATAATATACGTTATACCAAAAAGGTTAAAAAAATGTTACCGCCATTGGATTAGATTTGCGATATGGCCCCAATTTTTTCCATTTTTTCCCAATATACGACAGTTGTAGTTTTAAGAATATCGGATTTTTTAATTATTGATTGTAAAACAAGTAAAACATAACTTGAAATAAAAAAAAATAAATGTTTAAATTCTTTTACTAATCTAGCAAATATATTTCAAGCTCAGATTTTATTTTTATTGGTCAAAAATTGACAAACTATGATTTTTATCCAATCGATCTAAAATTTTACACGCCTACCATAAAACGCAATTCTAAACACCTTTTCCTAAAAAAGATTTTCGATATTTTAACAAATCGAGTGACTTATGGACGCCAAACTTGAAAAAAATTCAAATATTCGGCCAAACGACAAATGACAATCGACACTTCAAAATCATTTTATGAGTTTCAAGTGACGCAGAATCCACCTATAAACTCACTTTTGTTCTAAATTTAATAATAAAGAAAAATTCTATATGTCGCACACTTTCTACCTCGTTGTATATATATATATATATATATATATATATATATATATATATATATATATATATATATATACGAGGCTGGTTTGAAAAGTCCGTGCAAAAATAAAAATTACTTATGTGTTTGGGGTAAACCTTTTTTATTTTTCGACATAGTCTCCTTTTAGGCTTATACACTTCGTCCAACGATGTTCTAGTTTGTTGATCCCTTCCGAATAATAGAATTTGTCCAAGTCTGCAAAATATCCATTAGTGTCTGCAATCACCTCCTCGTTTGAATAAAATCTTTGTCCCGCCAGCCATTTCTTCAAATTGGGGAACAAATTATAGTCCGAGGGAGCCAAGTCTGGAGAATAGGGGGGATGTGAAAGTTGGAGAGTTGGAATCCTATTTCCATTAATTTTGCGGCCACAACTGCTGAGGTGTGTGCTGGTGCGTTGTCGTGATGGAAAAGGACTTTCTTGTGGGCCAATCGCGGTCGTTTTTCTTGCAGCTCGGTTTTCAAACGGTCCAATAACGATGAATAATATTCACCTGTAACAGTTTTACCCTTTTCCAGATAGTCGATGAGAATTATCCCTTGCGAATCTCAAAAGACAGTCGCCATAACCTTTCCGGCCGAAGGAACGGTCTTCACCTTTTTTGGTGCAGATTCCCCCTTGGTAACCCATTGTTTAGATTGTTGTTTGGTCTCAGGAGTATAGTAATGTATCCATGTTTCATCTACAGTGACGAAACGACGCTTAAAGTCCTCCGGATTCTTCTGGAACAGCTGCACACCATCCTTGCAACACTTCACACGATTCCGTTTTTGGTCAATCGTGAGCAATCGCTGCACCCATCTTGCGGATAGCTTTCTCATGTCCAAATGTTTATGCAAAATATTATGTACCCATTCAGTCGAGATGCACACAGCACTAGCAATATCACGCACCTTAACTCTTCTGTCATCCATCACCATATCATGGATTTGATCAATGATTTCTGGAGTCGTAACCTCCACAAGCCGTCCAGAACGTTCAGCGTCACTTGTGCCCATATGGCCAGTCCGAAAATTTTGAAACCACTTATAAACGGTTCTAATCGAAGATGCAGAGTCACCATAATGTTTATCAAGCTTCTCTTTAGTCTCCTGAGGCGTTTTGCCTTTCATAAAGTAATGTTTAATCACCACACGAAATTCTTTTTCGTCCATTTCTTGAAAATCACTCGACTTCCTTGATTCACACGAATGCCAAACACAAAGAAATAGACCAATATGGCTGAAACTTGGTGTGCGTTCATTCAAGAGATGCTACTAACTAAACATGACCTCGATACGCGCCGGTGGTGCCATCTCTCGGACTTTGCACGGACTTTTCAAACCAGCCTCGTATATGTATATATATATATATATATATATATATATATATATATATATATATATATATATATATTATGGTTGATCTTCATGCCAAACGAGCTGCGAAAACTGGTTAAGCAACAAATGGTGACAATCACCCAAGTCAATACTTCAGACTCCTTAAAGAAATATTCAACAAAGTTTACCAGTTACAATGGAACCTTGAGGACAATCCAAACAAGCTCTGGGAGGTGGAACCTCTTGTGTTTCCAGCATTTCACAACCCCTCAATGAACAGAAGATAAAATACTGTCTAGAGAAGGCTTGCAGTGGGACACGCATATCTCACTCACATCACTTACTCCAGGGAGATCCTCCTCCCCTATGCCACATTTGTCAGTCAGCTCACCTTCAAACACATTTTTGAATCCCCTGAAAATCATCATACTAGAACCGATCACGAAATTCCCCATCATCCCTAAATCAAGTATATTCAGCTGACCAAATCAAGACTAATATCAACAATATCATATCCTACCTCAAGGAAATTAATCTATATAACACAATTTAAGCCAAAGGGCGCCAAATGACTACTGTAGTCGATGTGCCCGGAGCCGTAAGTACTAACTAACTAACTATAGATATATATATATATATATATATATATATATATATATATATATATATATATATATATATATATAGCAGTTAGCTTCGAGCGGCAGCAGCAGCAAGATCACATTATCGATTAGCAGGAGCAGTAAGAGCACTTGAAAATACCAAATGAGATTTTGGCGAAACGTCGTGCAAGTTCATTGTTAGACAAACGGATTGAAATCCGGAATACATCTTTTATTTTCTTAATGTTTTTGACGGGTGATAAAGATTTACTTTGTTTAGAATCGTGACTACGTGTTACCCTGCCTCCTGTTGAGCAGTGCTCCAGTTTATATTGATATTTATTTTCTAGAATAACAGCTAAACATCCAGTAGTCGAATTAGTACTCTATTTTTACAGGTGCTACAATTCATTTAATAGCGGTATTAGTACCATATTTGCTTAAAATAACAAGGGTACCAAATCTGACTTTACGTATGTGTTTGACTTGTTGTTGTCTTGACAGTTTCACACCAGATGGCTACTAACGGTTTTGGGTGTACGCCTTTTAAATATCTCCTGCTAATTGTGGTTGTTTGCGGTTTACCTTTTCACCTAGATGGCATGACGAGTTCTGATATAGAACGAAATATGCATGTCCTAGTTTGTTGATTCATAGATGGGTAGCCCATAGTTTTGAACGATCGTACTAGTAGTTGTAGTAGCAACGAGCACGATTCTCGTCCGGTAAAGCCGATACATATTTTTTGTTCTTTACGTTTTCCCGGACGATAAATATTTACTTACACAACATCAACTCGTAAATATCGGCGACGAACCAGGCCTTTAATCTGAAACCTTTTGAAGTGATACTGACCCTACTGAACTTATCGATCATTACGGATTCCTTAACTCGACAGAAAATTCGTCGGTCTGATGTTAACATACTGAACGGAAAAAAAAATTTAATTTTTACTTTGTTAATTTACTCATTCATGCCGCACTTCTGTTCCAGAAGCAATAAAACTGCAGTTGTCTTAGTATATTTGCATAGTTTTGTCGGCGATCACCTAGACACTTCCAATGTTCAACACAAAAATTTTAATTCTACACCATCGTCTCTGGATCCTTGATAAATGGTGTATCCCGATTAATTCCAAAAAGCCAAATTGAAACTGTGAATCAACTTTTAAGATAATCGATGCTTTTGTAAGTATACGAGGTGTGGCTAGAAAATAACCGGTCTGATTTTGTTTCGCCGATAATATAGGTACCACGGGATTTGCATTAGTGAAACGCTGAGCTTGAATACCCCCTACTTATTCCGTCATTTTGATGATCGTGCAGTTTTCAGTTCGGATGCAGCGCTGGTGTAAATCAGATTGCATTTACTCTGTGTTGGAAAATGCGTAGTGTCAATGTTGAGCAACGTGCAATTTCTCATTAAACTTGGAAACTCTTCTACAAAAATAGAAAATTTGCTGTAAGGAGTATATGGTGATGATTGCTTCTAACAAACTCAAATTTTCGAGTGGGTAAAACGATTCAAATATGACAGAAAAAACGTTGCAGACGATCCATGCGTTGGGTGTCCATGAACGGCAAAAACAGACGATAACAGTGAGTGTGAGTGAGTTAACAAACATTGACAAAGAAAGCGTTCGGCAAATGACAGTATTAACATGAGAAAACTCTGGCGTTGGTGAAGAAACTAAAGGCGAATCAAAAGATCCACACTTCAGAAGTTCCCAAAGTGTTCTTTGTATTTGCCGGACCATCCCAAGACGTGTTTCGCCGTATCACGGCTCATCAGTTGGACTAGGTTCAACAAATACAAAGAACACAATTTCAGTCCTTATCCAGATACTAACGGAAAACAGTGACAAAAAAGGTGTTTATACTGCACTCTGTCAGTGGCTTATTTAAAGTCTTTCCAAACAAAGCGGTCAGCAAGGCTGACACTTAATTGCAGAAGCGCACCTTCCCGAGCTTCCCGCCCGAAAGCAATTAATTGATTAGATAAGTTATACTAGGCACTAAAAGACGGAAATGTTTTATTTTTGTAGGACAACATGACTAACCTAAGTAATTACTACAGTCAGAATCTAAATTAATAACAAGAAAGACATTGTTATATCCGTTACCCTCCCAAACTGACAATATTTTTAATCTCTCAACCAACAAAAACCCTAAAGCCGCCGAAAATATACTCACCCTTACTTTCTTATACAAACACATGTATTCATGCTCCCCTTGAAATTAAAATGTTCCCCACGCAGTATAACACATTGCTCAATACAGGCAGCTTTTAAAATATTCCCCCCTGCGGGAGCTGGAAGGTCGGTCTCTATTGTCGTCCTTATAACGCCTGCTGTGCGACATTTTGCTTGGTGATCTTATTTTTCCTTTGATAGTCTTCATATATATATATATATATATATATATATATATATATATATATATATATATATATATATATATATATATATATATATATATATAGGGTTACAGGGAAAGTCGTCCTAGATAATTAAGGACGTTATAGTTTAGGTCGTTTCTGACCGATTTGACTCTATGACATGATGTCCTAAACTTAACCGTTTTCGAGATATTGAAGTTTAAAGATTTTCTAAAAAAAACATGTTTTTTTGCTTTTATATCGATTTTTTTTTATTAGAGGTTCTCGAGTGAGATTTTTTGATTATTTTTAGTTAGTCTGTATGTCAAGTATCAAAAATCATCAAAAAAATTTGAACTAGTTACTAACAGTTTCAAATGGCGGCTTGTTAATGTTTCTAAATTACGAATTTAAATCAATAAAGAGAAAAAAAAATGTATGGAAGTTATTCTGCAAATTATTTTAAAAACTTTTACGTCTTTTTAGCTATCAAAAAAGGAGTTTAATAGGAAAAACTGTACACAGAATGACACCTAAAGCGGGCTCGGGTAGCAAAAGGTAAATTTTTAGTTCTAGGTGAAAATACGAAAAATACACAAATAAAGCAAAAAAACCTTGCAATTTAATATTTTTTAATAATTATAATTCATGTTCTATATGGTCGCCCCTATTTCTAACACAAATTCTCATTCTTTTTCTTAAATTACTTTTCACAACGCTGGTTGTGAGGTGCCGCCTCATTTCGTCAGCCGCATCAATTATTTTTTGTCTTAGGACATCCACGTTTTCGATAGGAGTCATCTGGTCGTATACGAGACTTTTCATGTGACCCCACACATAAAAATCCATCGGTGTTAGATCTGGGCTTCTCGCCGGCCAAGGTATGGGTCCGCCTCTTCCAATCCATTTGTTGGGATAATTGTCATTGAGCCATGCACGAACACTTCGTCTGTAGTGAGCTGGGCAGCCATCGTGTTGAAAGTACATGTTTTGTCTCAAACCAATAGGTAGGTCTTCCCTCAAATTAAGTAAATCGTTCCGCAAAAAATTGTCGTATTCCTCGCCATTCAATTTTTTGCGGAACGATTTACCTAATTTGATGGTATTAAAATTATTCTTAAGACCTAATAACAAAATCGTTGAAATTATGTAATAATGAAAAAAATAAAGTGGGACACTAGTAGCAAAATTGATGGTGTAACTGGAACACTAGTATCGTCTGTTGCCTCCTCTACTTCGGATGACAGCGTTTATGCGCCTAGGCATGCTTCTAATTAAATTTTGGATAAAATCTTGAGGAATTCGCTCCCATTCTGTGATAACTGCATTTTCAAGTTCCCTCAGGTTTCTAGGTGCAGGTATATGACGTTTCACATTTTTCTTAAGGTGATCCCATACATGTTCTATCGGATTCAGATCCGGGCTTTTTGGTGGCCATTGCATAATCGGTATATCAACTTGATTAAGATAATCGAGTACCTCCCTAGCCACGTGAGGTTGAGCGTTGTCTCGCATAAACAGGAAATTGGGCCCCACAAAATGACCGAAAGGCATCACATGTTCTATTACAATATTCTCAAGATAGTAGTCAGCATTCATGGATCTCGTACGGACAGGAACTAACTCTGTGCGAGCATCAAAGCAGATGCCACCCCAGAACATAACAGAGCCACTGCCGAATGGAATCCTTGCAGAGATATTGCAAGGAGCAAACCTCTCTCCTGGTCTTCGCCATACTCGCTCATGACCATCTGGATGTTTTAGACTAACCCTAGTTTCATCTGTGAAGAAAACTTGTTTCCAATCATCCACAGACCAGTTTTCGTGATTTCGGGCAAAACGTAACCTGGCAACTCTGTTCTCTCTAGTAAGCAAGGGCGCAGTGGCTGGTCTCCTACTGTTTAATCCAGGTTCATTTAACCGTCTTCTAACTGTTTTAGAAGAAATTGTGACATTACGAACAGCTTCGAGTTCGTTTCTTATTATAGAACAAGTGACAGTCCTGTTTCTTAAAGCATATTGTCTTATAAAACGTTCATCTAGGTCGCTAGTGCATCGTTTTCGCCCTTGCCCTAGCCTTCTAGAATAAGTTCCTAGTTCATTCAAGCGTCTTACCATACGAAACGATGTTTGCCTAACAAATTGGCAACATAACTCTATCCCTGGTCCAATAAAACTGTGGCTCGCACTACCTCGTGTTCAGTTAAATTCCTTGTTTGATTCATTTTTCTAATTCTTCGGGGTCAAAAATAAAATAGTCTACCACAAAAACGTATTACTTTGAAAAAGGGAACAATTTATAAGCTTACTTTTAAAGAAAATCTATCGCATTATTACAGAAAATTGTTTATCTTCTAAAAAATTCTTTAAAACTGTAAATCTAAACGAATTGTTTTGATTTCTGTCATGAACAACGAAACAAAATATGTATAGCCTACTATTCAAATACTCGATAAACTTTAAAACTGACATAAGAAAAAGATAAATTAATTTTCAGATTGTTGCGTTAATTTTGTCCAGGAGTTTATATATATATATATATATATATATATATATATATATATATATATATATATATATATATATATATATATATATGTATATATATATATATATATATATATATATATATATATATATATATATGTATATATATATATATATATATATATATATATATATGTATATATATATATATATATATATATATATATATATATATATATATATATATATATATATATATATATATATATATATATATATATATATATATATATATATATATATATATATATATATATATATATATATATATATATGTGTGTGTGTGTGTGCGTGTGTGTGTGTGTCAATGTTTGAGGCTAGATTTAATTCTTTTAGTACAACCTCCAAATATGTGGCCAGGACTTTGAAGGGATATTTGAGCAGCGCGAATTATTACTTCTTTATCTACAGCACTGCGTACTTCCTACGTTTGCTCCTCGCACTTAATTTTTCAAATGACTTTGTTGGTCGACCAGAAGAACGGCGTTTTAACCTAATTATTTCAAATCTTCCTTGTAACCATTCGTCATTCTTTTTAAGAAAACTTCTGCTTTTTTATACGCTTCTGTCCACTTTTTCTTGAATTGTGACTTCAAATAAGAGAACTTATTCTTCCTTCATCAGAATATTCATCTTGCGATAAAATATAACTCTCAATTTTTCTTTAAAATTTAGCAAATTGTGTTCTTGCATTTTGTCAAAGAGTAGACTACGAGTTACTACTCGAGCACCTGAAGTTCCGTCGGATCCTAAAACAAAATTAAAACTTTTTAAATTAAAAAAAAAAAATAAAATAAATACAGAATACCACGTGGTTTTCACTCTCTGATTTAAAGACCATAAAAACCTCGATTTCACGGGAAATCACGGCTAATATTGACATATTTGAATAGTGCAAATACTTTTTTTCGTGTTAAAACCTATAAAATCACTGGGACGCACCCCGAAGTATAACAAATAGCTTTTTAAATATAGAAAAACGAGTTTTCGTTCAATAATTTCGAGTAACATTTTCTACCTTCAAAACATTACTAAAAATAAATATATATGTATATAAAAATGATCAATATATATGCGCTGTTACCTGTAATATTCAAATCCATCACAATTTTCTTTAAGATAAACTCCAGAAAAAAAAATCACTTTTTTAAATAACTCTTTTGTAGCGAATGCCGAAAAGAAAAACGAACACACAGAGCGACGATCAAATTCCGACCGAGACTCCAGCGCACGCGCTGTCAAATGGTTAACGGGAGGGGTCGCCTATTGTTCTAATGCCTATTCAATATTGTTAGGTAGCAAATTTTTTCTACCTGAGACAAGTTTTAGGAAATCGATTTATGGCCGCCTAAAATGCTGAAATACCCCTATGTGAGACAGTCCTTTCAAAAAGACTTTATCACCAATCGATATTCAATTTTACTAAAGTTTTGTCGTTTATACCTTCTTTAAAAATTCACCATAAATAGCACAAGAAAATCTGAATCACCACACTTTATGTACATATTTGCTAATTTTCAAACTACTATCCATAGCAATTGTTGTTGACGATGGGAAGTAGCTTAAGTTAACAACTAAGACTCATAGTTTTAAGAGTTTATTCACCCTTAATTCTCACATATATTTTTTGTTTTAACGTTGCCCGGGCTTCTGGACTATAAGAAAGCAAACTTTCCCGTAGATAACGGGATAGTTTGCAATTCCACGCCTGTCCTATCCGACTTAACAAGCATTTTCAATACTGATGATGTAAGTGAAATTTCCACGCGAAAAAAAGGTTCTCTTGTTCCCTTTTTCAAAGGTTTTACTTGCTTATCAGCTGGCCCATAGAGCTTACGAATACGCCGAGACTTTATTACACTTCTTAACACTTTCAATTTGTTATCAACCGGGAAGATGAGATTTTTTTACAGGTCCGGACTGACGATAGAGCATAAATTCATTCAAACTGTCCCTTTATATCTTATATTTAACGTTCGTCTGTATATATGTACTATTATGCTCCATCCGCTTCATGGCACTACCTACCACGCCACTAAACTCGCCCAAACCATTTCCGACAGCTTTAGCCGACACCACAAAGTTGGAGCTGTTTTTCTTGATGTATCCAAAGCCTTCGACCGAGCCTGGCACGAAGGTCTCATCCTAAAACTGATTCCACACGGCTATCCCCACTTCATGACTAAACTCGTACAATTCCTCGTCTCTGACAGGACCTTCCAGGTCAGAGTTGAAACAGCTATTTGCGAGGTCTAGCCCATCAGAGCTGAAGTCCCCCAGAGCTCTGTCCTCTCTCCCGACCTCTTCTATATTTTCACTGCCTAGATTTCTAAGTCGGATCAGACTAATCTCCTCCTTTATGTTGATGACACCGCTATTATCAAATAATCCTGTACAAGTAGCCAAATCATTACTAGCAGACTCCAACGCCACCCCTGGACAAACTTGACTTCTGGTTTAACCACTGTAGGATCAAGCTGAACCCCAACAAGCCATCGTTTTTGCCAAGGGCAACGGAACCCCCCACAGCCACTTCCAAATACAAGACTCCCTCCCGCATTCAGTGGGCAAGCAAGATCAAATACCTGGGAATCCAGTACGACAAGTAGCTAGTCTGGAAAGATCAGTTCTGTACTGCCACCAAGAAAGTTAAACAACTGCTGGGTAAAATATACTCAATTATAAATCGCTCCAGCAAGTTGTCCACCAAAACCAAGCTCATGGTCTACAACACAATTGTAAAGGCAGGGCTCACTTACGCCTGCCTCTCATGGGGCCAGCTCTCAAAGACATGGAGATCACAAGTCCAAGCAGTGCAGGGCAATGCCCTGAGGATGATCACAGGACCATGGTTCATGAGAAATAACCAATTACACAAAGACCTCGGTATGGCAACCATAAAGGCACGCATAAGGCAAACTCAAATGAAGTTCCCAGCATCGCAATCCAATTATCAGAGACTCCCTTTTAACCCTCCTCCATGCCCGCAACCAATTTCCGAGACCTTCAGACCCTCTCTCGGATGAAGACGATGGCCCTCCCAACCCACCATGACAGAAGAACTGTAAAACTAGGTTAAGTTAGCATAAGCCCTAGATTAAGTTAGGTTAGGTCACTATTATAAATACTTAGGTTAAGTTAGAATAAGTATACTTTCTCACCATGTCAAAGCAACGTTCATTTAATAGAAGTAAGAGGCTTTGCCTTTCCTGTAAGTCAATAAAGAAAATGAAAATGAAAGATTATTATGTTTAAAAATTAAGGGATCTGATTAAATAAAACATAAAACTATTCATTTATCCAAATAAACTCCTGGACAAAATTAACGCAACAATCTGAAAATTAATTTATCTTTTTCTTATGTCAGTTTTAAAGTTTATCGAGTATTTGAATAGTAGGCTATGCATATTTTGTATCGTTGTTCATGACAGAAATCAAAACAATTCGTTTAGATTTACAGTTTTAAAGAATTTTTTAGAAGATAAACAATTTTCTGTAATAATGCGATAGATTTCCTTTAAAAGTAAGCTGATAAATTGTTCCCTTTTTCAAAGTAATACGTTTTTGTGGCAGACTGTTTTATTTTTGACCCCGAAGAATTAGAAAAATGAATCGAACAAGGAATTTAACTGAACACGAGGTAGTGCGAGCCTCAGTGTTATTGGACGAGGGATATTGTCAGAGTTATGTTGCCAATTTGTTAGGCAAACATCGTTCCACAATAAGTCCTATGGTAAGACGCTTGAATGAAGTAGGAACTTATTCTAGAAGGCTAGGGCAAGGGCGAAAACGATGTACTAGCGACCTAGATGAACGTTTTATAAGACAATATGCTTTAAGAAACAGGACTGTCAGTAGTTCTATAATAAGAAACGAACTCGAAGTTGTTCGTAATGTCACAATTTCTTCTAAAACAGTTAGAAGACGATTAAATGAAGCTGGATTAAACAGTAGGAGACCAGCCACTGCGCCCTTGCTTACTAGAGAGAACAGAGTTGCCAGGTTACGTTTTGCTCGAAATCACGAAAACTGGTCTGTGGATGATTGGAAACAAATTTTCTTCACAGATGAAACTAGGGTTAGTCTAAAACATCCAGATGGTCGTGAGCGAGTATGGCGAAGACCAGGAGAGAGGTTTGCTCCTTGCAATATCTCTGCAAAAATTCCATTCGGCGGTGGCTCTGTTATGTTCTGGGGTGGCATCTGCTTTGATGCTCGCACAGAGTTAGTTCCTGTCCGTACGAGATCCATGAATGCTGACTACTATCTTGAGAATATTGTAATAGAACATGTGATGCTTTACGGTCATTTTGTGGGGCCCAATTTTCTATTTATGCAAGACAACGCTCGACCTCACGTGGCTAGAGAGGTACTCGATTATCTTAATCAAGTTGATATACCGATTATGCAATGGCCACCAAAAAGCCCGGATCTGAATCCGATAGAATATGTATGGGATCACCTTAAGAAAAATGTGAAACGTCATATACCTGCACCTAGAAACCTGAGGGAACTTGAAAATGCAGTTATCACAGAATGGGAGCAAATTCCTCAAGATTTTATCCAAAATTTAATTAGAAGTATGCCTAGGCGCATTTACGCTGTCATCCGAAGTAGAGGCGGCAACACACGCTACTAGTGTCCCAGTTACACCATTAATTTTGCTACTAGTGTCCCAGTTTATTTTTTTCATTATTACATAATTTCAACGATATTGTTATTAGGCCTTAAGAATAATTTTAATTCGAATCTTATAGAGAAATTTGGTAGCTAATTCACTTATCCGAATAACTTTAGTGTAACCAATGTTCATAAAAAATTATTAAAATTAATTCATTTTAGAGATTTGCATGATTTAATATATTGTTGCGTTCATTTTGTCCAGGACTGTATATTTCGTCTCCTTCAAAGTAATCTCCTCTCACTGCAACATACTTACGTCCACGTTTATTTCAATTTTCAAAATACTTGTTATACTCGACTTCTGGTATTGCTTTTAACAAGGCAAGTGAATTCTCCCTCATCGATTCTGTAGTTTAAAAACGTTGTCCATGGATGGGTTATTTGAGCTTGAGGAACAGGAAAAATAACACGGCACCATATCTGGTGAATACGGTATTTGTAGACTCGTCATCGTTTAATTTTTACTTTAAAAGTTTCGTATAATTATTGCATTGTACGATGGGACACTATCGTGATTCAAAATCCATGAGTTGTTCTGCCATAATGTAGGCTTTTAAGTTGGAAGGAACTCACAACGCCCAGCTAATAAAAAAAAAAAAAACACTTAATATGGTTCACCTTTTTCCCACTTGCTCCTCTGTTTGTCTTTAATTCTTAAATGATCATTCTAAGGTATAAAATTCTTGTGTTTTTGATGTTTTTAGTGTTCCGTACGGAACACTTATAAGATCACTTCGGTGTCTGTCCGTCTGTCTGTCCGTCTGTCCGTCTGTCCGTCTGTCCGTCTGTCCGTCTGTCCGCCTGTCCGCCTGTCCGCCTGTCCGTCGGTCCGTCTGTCCGTCTGTCCGTCTGTCCGTCTGTCCGTCTGTCCGTCTGTCCGTCTGTCCGTCTGTCCGTCTGTCCGTCTGTCCGTCTGTCCGTCTGTCCGTCGGTCCGTCTGTCCGTCTGTCCGTCTGTCCGTCTGTCCGTCTGTCCGTCGGTCCGTCGGTCCGTCTGTCCGTCTGTCCGTCTGTCCGTCTGTCCGTCTGTCCGTCTGTCCGTCTGTCCGTCTGTCCGTCTGTCCGTCTGTCCGTCTGTCCGTCTGTCCGTCTGTCCGTCTGTCCGTCTGTCCGTCTGTCCGTCTGTCCGTCTGTCCGTCTGTCACACCCAACAACATTTTTTATTTTAAAAGCAATGAACGTACGGAACACTAATTGTGCAAGTTCAACTTGCACTTGACCGGTTTTTTTTCTTTCAGAACGCGGTTCTTCTTCATCTGTTTCTTGAAGGCCTCTAAACGACTCGTACCACATGAAGACCTTTTATTTTGCTAGTCATTCATCTCCATGACACTTTTCTGGCGTTTTAATGTATTAATACAAGAAATTTTGTTTTTAGGTGAACACAAATTCTTTGTTCTATTAATTTATTCATTTTTAAAATCGCCAAAATTTGCACAATTACAAAATACGCTTTTATTTCTAACACAACAAAACAAGCAACATAAAAACTTTCGACAGATGTCATTAACAGTTTCACCAACCTAACACGCAAATACTTATGTATGTCAATTTCCAGGTTTTTAGAGTGGAGAATGATGGCAGATTTTCAATATTTCCGATATTTACCTACTTACTTAATCCTTATGCTTTTCTAGTCCGTTTTTAGGAGTGTAAGGCCCCGTGGAGTTGAGTTATTCTATATTTGTCTTTTCCATAATGTCTTCTATATCCTTCCATCCTGTTTAAATTGCCGATTGCCTCTTTTGTTTCTTCTGTATTAGTTTCTTCTGTTTGTGTGAGTTCTGTATCTTGTTCCAGTATTATGTCTCTATGTTGATTTTTGTATGCTATGTCATTCCCATCTGATAGATCTTTATAGTATTCCCTCCATATTTCCATAATTTTATCTTCTTCTTTTTTGACATTTCCTTCTAATTTTTTGCACCAATTTCCTTTCCTTTCTGTTGATGTGATTCCTACATAGTGCATTTGTTCTTGTGTCAGTTCATCCGCTTTTCCGTTTATACCTCTATTATCCAGTGTTCTCAATCTAATAATTCGATAATTATTTCCATTTCTTTCTTCCTTTCTATTTCTTTGATTACACAGGGCAACAAAAAAAATATTTTTGTTTTGGTGCCTGGGATTTTAGAGCTGATTTTAACTATATTTAGGACGCTAAATCTACACATGCAATCCGTTTTCTCTATCAGCTCTACTTTTTTAGATACATCAACTTATCTACCAATGTGGTTTTTATTCAATATATTCATTTATGAGAGTTCTAAAATTATTATATATTCATTAATGTAGGTACAATGGTTTTATTGTCAGTCTGTAATTGAGTAAATTCCAGGTAAATCTATAAATAGTGGAACCATTGCCTATCAGGTACCTGAACTGACCCTTTTAATCACCTAACTCGGGTAAGTCTCGTCAGTTTGTGCGTTCTTACTAATGAGAGTAGATCGAATTCGGCGTGTTATTTTATGTTAAGAAAAGAGTGTTTTTGTGTTATTGAACAGAATTAAAATTTCAGGTTCCAGTTCAAGAAGAAGTGTTTTGCTATATATGCGGAGAATACATGTTTCAACAAAACAGACAAACTATTACTGACTTTGTAAAGCGAGCGTATCTTGGATACTTTGGAGTTAAGCTTGGTGATCAGGACAAAACGTGGGCCCCGCATCTCGTATGTAAAACTTGTACAGAGCATTTACGGCAGTGGACTACCGGGAAAAGAAAATGTCTAAAATTCGGCGTACCAATGGTTTGGAGAGAACCAAAAAACCACTTCAATGATTGTTATTTCTGTTTAGTAAATACTAATGGAATCAATCGAAATAACCGCAGTAAGTGGACTTATCCCAATTTAGACTCGGCAATACGCCCTATCCCGCACTCAGATGAAATACCGATTCCAACATTTCATCAGCTACCACATATCTCTGATGACGAATATTTTCCCTCTGATCGCTCTTCCGATGCTAATAAAAGTTCTGATGCTAATGAAGCTAACAGTGACTATGAGGGGACGTCATCAGTTCCTCAACGCTTCAATCAAAATGAATTAAATGATCTCACCAGGGATCTCAATTTATCGAAAAAAAGCTTCTGAAGTACTGGCTTCTAGGTTGAACGACAAAAATTTACTGGAACAAGGAACCAAAATTACCTTTTACCGTACAAGAGAAAAAGATCTGCTACCATTCTTTTCTCAAGAAGACAATCTTGTATTTTGTCACGAAATTAGGGGACTCATGAAAGAAATGGGACTTTCTGAATATATTCCAGATGATTGGCGCCTATTTATTGACAGTTCAAAGCGAAGTTTAAAATGTGTCCTTCTACATAATGGGAATAAATATGGTTCAATACCACTAGCTCACTCAACGAAGCTGAAAGGAGAATATAATACCATAGCTTTGGTCTTGCAGAAG
The DNA here is from genome assembly GCA_019049505.1 of Pachyrhynchus sulphureomaculatus. Classification (NCBI taxonomy): domain Eukaryota; kingdom Metazoa; phylum Arthropoda; class Insecta; order Coleoptera; family Curculionidae; genus Pachyrhynchus; species Pachyrhynchus sulphureomaculatus. Next base: position 186,750,370 of record CM032455.1, read on the forward strand.
ATAAAGTATTACGAACATCAATGGATGATTTGTGTAGAGTTAAAAATGGTAAACTTTCTTCTTGGGCAGCAAAGTGGTTACACGAAATATCCGTGTTTCTTGTGCCTCTGGGATAGTAGGGACAAAACACACCACTGGGTTAGAAAAGATTGGCCTCAGAGAAAAAACATGGACGTTGGGGAAAAGAATGTCATTAACGACGCTTTGGTTGAAAGAGAAAAAATCATACTTCCTAGGTTACATATAAAGTTGGGCTTAATGAAGCAATTTGTAAAGGCTCTTGATAAGAATGGGTCTCGTTTTGCATATATAGGGGTAAAAATGTATCAGTTGAGCACAGAAAAACTCAAAGCAGGGATATTTGACGGCCCACAAATAAGACAATTAATTAAGGATCCTGCCTTCATAAATTCAATGAATCAAGTTGAACGAGAAGCTTGGACATCATTTATTGCAGTTGTAGAAAATTTTCTAGGCAAACATAAAGCTCAAAACTATGTTGAAATGGTTAACAAGATGCTTAATAGTTTCAAATCCTTACGGTGCAATATGAGTATTAAAATACACTATTTACACAGCCACTTAGACCGTTTTCCAGAAAATTTAGGAGACATGAGTGAGGAACAAGGTGAAAGATTTCACCAAGATATTAAAGTTATGGAGGACCGCTACCAAGGAAGATGGGACATGCACGTGATGGCAGATTACTGCTGGAGTTTAAAAAGGGACTGTTTAAAAAAAACATTCAAGAATGTCGCGGAAAAGACGCTTTCCAAGTGTTGAGTGACTATTTCGTTTCTTCAATGTTTTTTTTTTGTTTGTAAGTACGACATAATATTGTATTTTGTATAACTAAAATAAAAATTTCGTATCTAGTTTTGTTTACTACACTTACGGATTTGAGTTACAATAATGTAACTTATATTTCTCTAAAATTGTATATCTTAAAAATTTGAGCTCCTAGGTACAAATGAATACGTTATTTGAATTCAGGACATCAAATTGATATAGAATCAGCTCAAAAAACCTCGACACCAAAACAGCTGTTCCCCTGTGTTATCTTCTTATTTATATTCCTTTTACTAGTCCTCTCTTCCGTTTCCTTTATCTTTGCCAGGGTCGTCGTCAATCTACCTATCTTTCTCCATTTTCTCAGTTTTTTGACTTGATGGTCGTAGTATTCTTTGTTTGTTCTTTCAGTTTTTCTTCCTCAATGTCCCATTTATGTTCTCTTCCTTCGATTACGATTTTTTGATTTTCTATTTTCACTCTTTCCCCATTCTTCCTCTCGTTCTCTACTATATGCTTCAATTTATTTTAAATTTCCCGTTAATCTTTTGTTAAATCGTTGTTTATGTAAACTCTCTCTCTTAGGTTTATCAGTTTGTTTTTATTTTTCATCACAGTTTCTTTATCTCCCGTGTTTCCAAGTTCTATCTTGTATATAGTCGCTTCTATCTTTATCACATCTTTAATCTGTACTTTTGTGTCCATACTGCTCTCCATAAAATGTTCTACACCCATTTTCAGATCTGTTCGCTTCAAATCTCATTTCCGATATTACAATATCATTCGTTACGTTATCTTTTTCCAGTCTACTCATCTTCAAATCCATACTTCTCATGTTTTCTCTAATTATCTTATTTTCCTCTTTCAGTACTTCATTCTCCTTTCTTAGTTCCTTCAACTCTTGTTGGTATCTCCTCTGATCTTGTTTTATATCCTTTATATCTGACATTAGCTCTCTGATCATTTCTATCAAATTGTCTATCTTATCTACTCTTTCGTTTTTCTCTTTCTATGGTGTTCTTATGAGCTTTTTACTCTTCTTGAATAATCCCATTGGCTCTTCTTTTTCTTCGACTCTTCCTCTCTTCGAGTCTCCTCATGTATAATCATCGCTATCCATTGTTCTTTCTGTTATAAAAACTTTACGTGTGTTCCTCGTATATTCCATTTTCAAACACGGGACAAAAAGAAAAAAACTGTTGTTTATGCTTCTTATCACCGTAAACAGTAAAACGATCAAGTTCGACGCTTATCATTTCGTTAGCTTCATACAATTTCACAGAATTATTCTCATAAACTTCCATTTTTTTTTACTTATTGTCTTAATTCTGACACTACACTCTGCTTTATTTCAACTCAATCTTATTTGCAATCGACAAAATAATTAAATAGATCGAAACACTATCATAATAATGCTCGTTAAACGAGTTGACTATTGCCGGGCGTTCGATTCACAAGCACACACTTCGCAAACCGAAACTCAACTCAATATTTCCGATATTAACAGAAATAAATGAGAGATCTGCTTCAAACTTAGTGCATATATAGTACTTGAAGTAGAAAAGGAACCTACAGTTTTTGAGCGGCATCACTTTAGTGGAAAATGTTAGAAGAAGTGGTGGTTAACCAATTTTTTTTTTTAGTTTCAATAGTACTAAAAGACTTTTCTCTCGATTTTTTTCATACATTTTGAGTATAGCATAATTCTTGATAGTCAAACATATCGAAGAGAAGAGAGGGGATGAGAGGGTACATTTGAGTATATAATTTTATTACTTGTTTTACTAAAGGGAGTTGAATTCGTGAAAAAATTTACTCTCTTAGTCATTGCTTCTAGATCAAGAAAAATGTGGTATCTCATCTATGTCGGCCATTCGTCTGAGTGTTCACTTGTGGGCACGATAACTCTAAAATGAGATGAGACATCGACTTTAAACTTACCACTCATATAATACTTGAAATTCGTAATTAAATTGATTTATAATTAAAAATTGTAAAATTTAGGTAGTAATTTACGAATTTTTCCTAATTTTTGGCTGCCTAACAGACAAATTTAGAGAAAAATTATTGATAGTCAAGCACATAAGGAGTTAAAAGTGATAGAAGAGAGAATTAGATGGATTGCGAGAGGGCGTAATTATTTTACAACTTGCACTCGTAACAATTACTTTTATTATCTGACAAATTTCAATATAAAAAAATCTAGATTCGGTTCTGCCAACCTCTGCCTTCGTAAAGAAAAAAAATGAGATTTGACTTTTTGTATCAATTTCTCGCGTCAGCCAGATTAAAGAATGGATTTTGCTGAATAGGTAATTTATTTTTGACGCCGAAAATATTACAGGAGAAATTTATTCGTGGGGTTGAAATAGATAGAAGATCATGAAGCCGTGAAAGAAAGAAGTCAGGAAGACTGAACTTCATAATGTATCTTGAAACGACTTCTTTCCAGATCAATAAATCTTTTAGTTGGGTTTTATACGTCTTTAATGTATTAGTGTAAATAAAGAGATAAAAGTTGCACAGGTTTATTAGATTTTGACGTTAAAAAAAAACGATACAAATCACTAGAGGCCGGATTATATGCAACATAAAAATCTTGAAATATGCGTGCAAATATGCATGAAAAATGCTTAAAATATGCATGAAAAGGGTCAAAATATGCAATATTAAATAATAATTTTGGTCTTTGAGACGGCAGTGTAAGAGCGGGTTGGGACCCAGGTGGCCCAACTGATCACATCCAATCAACATGGCTTTATTTCTAAACGGAGCACTATTACTAACCTAACGTGTTTCACCCAATACGTAAGCGAGGCTTTGCATAGGCGCCAGCAGGTTGATACGCTCTATACTGACTTTTCTAAGGCCTTTGACAGGGTGGATCATGGGTTATTCCTGGCAAAAATTGATGCTATGGGATTTGATAACAACTTGGTCAGTTTTTTTGCTTCCTATCTCACTGATAAATCTCAGTATGTCGAAATTCGCGGTCACAAGTCTGCAAGCTTCTCAGCAATGAGTGGTGCGCCACAGGGAAGCAACTTGGCTCCTCTAATTTTCTCTCTCTTTATTAATGACATAGTCTCTGATATTTCCAGTAAAGTGCTCATATTCGCGGATGATCTAAAACTCTTCCGGATAATAAACACCACCTCGGATTGCCTTGACCTGCAGGCGGATCTAGAAAGAATCAATTTATGGTGTGAACGTAACAACTTACCGCTGAATATCAAAAAATGTTACGCCATGACCTTTTCCAATAAGTCAAGTATTCATTACAATTACGAATTAAACGGTTCGCAACTTCAGCGGTGTTCTGATATTAGAGATTTGGGGATTACTTATGATGCCAGGCTTGCTTTTGACACTCATATCAACAGCGTTTGCTCAGAGGCGTTTAAGGCGTTGGGATTTGTTTTGCGCAATGCTAAAAGCTTTACAAATATTCATACTACTTTACATCTGTTATGTCCGCTCAAAACTTGAGTATGGATCTGTGGTCTGGAACCCAATATACAATTGTTATATCCAGAAATTAGAAGGCATACAGAGGAAATTCCTTAAATTTTTAGCATTTAGAGTTGATGGTTCTTTCCCTTCGAGAGGCTGTGACCACGAGGGCTTGCTGGATAGATTTCAGATACCATCACTGCTGCGACGCAGGAACTACCTACTTACGAGTTTTCTGGCAAAACTTGTGAGGTCTGTTATTGATTGCCCTGAATTACTGTCCCAAATCATGTTGCATGTGCCTGTTCGTACAATGAGATCCCCCTCGACTTTTAATGTGTGTACCCCACATAATAATTTTCTAATGAAATCACCACTTTACCGAGCAATGGCGTTTTATAATGAGACATTTCAAAACATTGATGTTTTTCATTTAACACTTCCTCAATTGCTTGGACTCTTCAAGAACAGGTTATTGAGATGATCTAAAATTTTTATTTAGCATACTTTTCTTGTTGGGCGATGAATGGACTGAGCAGTATTTGTGGTGTGTAGTTGAATTTTTGTAAAAATTACTATTATAACTTAAGTAGGTCTGATGTTTTTTTCACCTATTGTGAAATTGTCTTGTAAATGGATGTAGTTCTGTTAGACAATAAATGCTTATTATTATTATTATTATAATAAAAGTAGTAATTTTTTAGTTTTTTATTTCAAAATCTGCATAAAATTAACAAGTTATCGACGATGTTTAAATTTAATTAACAATTATTTAACATGTTTTAAAATTATTTAACATTTGTATTCTTGTACACGTAAACAATAAGGTATTGTTCCAAATGTTGGGTAGTAAGATTGTGTCTTCGATCACTTAAAATATTTTTATAAGTGGAAAAAGACCGTTCCACATCCACTGAGGTACCTGGGCAGTATTTGAATTTGGGTGCTATGCTAGCACTTATTGTTTCTGGCAAAAGTTCACCCGTCCCATTAATAAAACTATCAATTTGACACAAAGGTTCAAAGCCTGGGTTATTGCACAAAATGTTTTCAAACTTTTCTTTAACTCTACAGTCCCTGGCCAAATTATTAGACGCACTGCAAGATTTCATGTAAAATATTAATTACCGAGTGATATTGTACCGTTTTATTATTTTAAATTGATTTGTTTTTTATTTTTATATTATCCAATCAATTACCTATTTATTTGACATAAATAAAACAGCATTAATTTAGAAAAGCATAAGTTTATTAAGTTTTAAAGAAAAGTGAAATTAATGTTAGTAAAAGTCAATATTTAGTTGAGCCACCTTTAGCCGCTATCAAAGCTTTAATTCTGCGCGGCATGCTACCAATGCAAGATTGTAGTGTCTCCTGCATTTGAGGATGATGATTCCTCACATGAATAATCTTTTCTAGGAGCTGGGTTTTGTTGGTAATCACATCTTTAGCCACTTCTCTTTTCATCAGCTCCCACACATTTTCAATGGGGTTCATATCAGGGCTAGCCCTAGCCAATCCTACAGAGGGATATTTTTTTCTGCCAAAAAAGCTTTAACAGACCGAGCAGTGTGGCAGGGAGCTCCATCTTGCATGAAAGTGCATGGTTCCCCATTTGGAAACCATTCTCTGAGCGGCGGAATCAACCGATTTTGTAATACTTCTTTGTACTGATCTTGCCTCATTATTCCTTTGACGACGTACAGACGTCCAGTGCCCTTGCCGCTGATGACTGACCAAATCATCACTTTGGTGGGATGTTTAACCGTCGGGACGACACAATCAGGATGAAACTTTTCTCCATGACGACGACGCACATACTGAGCTTTATTCTGCAAAATTTCGAATGTGCTTTCGTCACTAAAGCAGACCTGTCAAAAATAGGAAAAATATATAAACTTCCATGTTTATTTGCTTTATTTAACTGAAAATGATAATAATATATCAATTATTGATTAAATTGCTGTATCTTACCGATCTCCAGAAGTCCACATCTTTGTCTTGCCCTTGTTTGGCCCACTTCAGGCGCTTTGCTTTCATTGCAGCTGTTAGCTTGGGCTTCCTGGCGGGGCGACAGGCCTTAAAATCTAATTCTTTCAATTTTCTTCGAACAGTGCGCTCAGAAGCATTTACGCTAGCATCCTGGAGTTGTGATTTTATTACCTTTGTGGTAGCAAATCTGTTTTCTACACAAATTTTCTTCAAACATCTCTCTGACCGTGGAGTGAAAATTGGTTTTCTACCGCATCTTTTCTTTCTTTTCGGGCTTAATTCCTTCTCTGACTCAATTTTCTTTTTTATGCGTCGTACACTAGCTTCAGAAACCTCCAATCTTCTTGATATTTCTCGGTTTGTAAATGTTTTCGCAATCACAAGGGCCTTCACTTCAGCTTTTTTACGTGGTGAAAGATCGCCTTTTCTACCCATAATGAAAATAGTCCAATTACTTTTTTAAAACACTGCATACAAAATAAACTAATAACTGAGTAGTATAAAACTGTTAAACAAACAATCACAGTCCATAAAGCCACAGAAACACGTCCGTACCTGACTCGATTCCGATCGCGACTGATACAAGTTTGTACTTGTTTACGTTCATGTATCACTTTGTCAACAAAGTGTTGCCATATGTTAAAAATAAATACAAATATGGAGTCTACAACAATTCTTTTAAATAAAAATCAATAATATTGTAGTTTAAATATACCATTATTGCATAAAAACTCTTAAGAAACATAAAATTACTAAAAAAAATACAGTGCGTCTAATAATTTGGCCAGGGACTGTACATGGGAATACATCTGACAATGTGGAGTTTATTTGACGGATTTTATTCATTAACTGAATTGATTCGGTCAACGCCAAACCCCGAGTTTCAAGTTTTTTAATACCCGCAGGTATGTGGGAAAAGTGAGTGCTATTCAAAGCTATTTTTTTTTTAATATCGGAATCGTAAAATGCTTCCTTGGATTGACGAACTGCCATAGCCTCTGCACTATCGAAGTCATTTACTACACCTTTGACGGCCTCGAAATGTTCATTGTAAAATAGTACAGCTTCAATCCATGTTCCCCATCGAGTTACCACTGGTTCGGGAGGTAAAGGCACATTTGGCAGTTTTTCTTTATAGGCGTTATTGCGAGCAGGTGTTCTAAGAAACACTTTCTTTGCTGATGAAATCAGTTTATTTACATTTCCAAACGTGGATCGTACTTCTTCAGCGAGTCAATGGACTCCGTGAGCAAAGCACGTCACATGAATTAAATTTGGATAAAATACTTGGAAGACTTTGGCTGCCTTGATCATATAGGGAGCAGCAGCATCTGAGAGAAACATAAACACTCTTTCATCTGTAGAAGATTCAGGAAATATTTTTTTAATACCCTCATTCACAACTCTGGCGATCGTAGAATGATTTGTCTTGTCAAGTTCTTTGCAGGCCACCAAATAGAAAGAAGAAGGCTCTAATCTTAATGCACCCACAATTAAATTAGCAATATAGCGACTACAACTGTCGGTAGCTTCATCAGCTGAAATCCAAATAATGTCATCCTTAAGTTCATTACGTATTTCTTTCAGAACATGTTGGTAAATTGTTGGTATGTAATTTTTACGCAGTGTTGATTCGTCTGGTATTTTTTGATTCAAGCAATATTTTCGCATGCTAAAGTGGTTTTTTTGTTTGCCTATAGAAGTGGACTCACTGCTACTTGCTGCTGTTATAAGTTGTTGTTGTGGGCCTTTTTTTGCAATCTTGCGATATGAAGACTTGTCTTGACATGCTGGTCAATTTGAAACTTTTTTGTGCACGAAACATTTTTCTCGCAAACTGGATAATATAAAAGATTTCCGTCGTATGTAAATGTTCCACGATAATCAGCTACCCACGAAGAGACACTTTTTTTTGTGGGTGGCATGGTACACGTTAAACTTTAACACAACACGTTAAAAATAGCAAAAAGACTACACTAATGCAAGCGCGTCAACTGATATCTTGTTTTAAAATAAAAATTCGTCTTCGAGAAAATTGTTTATTTGATCCACGCTCAAACAAATATTCTTAGAAACTAACTACTTATCACTTAATATCCCGACCAAGAGACAAAAGAATAAAATACCGTCGTAATTTTGGGTATTCCCTTGGCACTATAAACTAATCGATGTTTAGACTATTGCAGGTAATGTCCCGGCGATAAGATCGGTTCCAGATGGCGACATCAACAATATCCTGAGCAATTCAATTGCCTAGTAATACCGAGAAATATTGTAAATATAGGGAAAATATGCATCATTACTAGATTTTGGCTAAAATATGCAATAATCGGTCTAAATATGCAAATACATATGAAAATATGCAAATACATATAATCCGGTCTCTATTAATAATAAACCTGTTTGATTTAAATATGTACAGAATAACCCGCACACTTTATTTCGATTCTTAATTAAAAATTTGCAGATTTATAATGGAAAAAATCTGTCCGTAATGGCACTTTCCCCCAAAAGGATCTTGAGGAATCAATAAGGCGAGATAACGAAAGAGGTTTGTATTGGGTAGATCAATACAGCTTAAGGAGGGATTTCCTTGATAAGGCCTTTTATTTACCCCATCGAAAGAAAATTTAATCCCGTGGAAGTGTTTCAAGTGTTGATGAAGATTTTTTTTTGTGTTTTCATATATCAAGAGACGATTTTAAACCTTTTTTTATTGTATTTGTTGCAATAAATTTACATAAAGGATTGTCAAAAAAATTATTGAGCCTTTTAAGGTACTTCTTACGAGAAGAGAGAGCATTATGTTAGAGAAAGACGCGAGATATTTTAGTTTTCAGGGTATAATAAGGGTGGCAACGTAGCTCCTCGCTTGCTTCCCGCCGCACACAATCACGTGTTATTTATTTTTTTTTAGTATTGATGTATATTAATTGACGGTAACGGTGCGCTAAAACAGACATACAAAAATCTCGGAAGCGGATTTTTTGCACAAATAAAATGGTTCATTTTGGTAAGGAAAATAACAATGAAAGAATGAAAAATATAGGACAAAATTGCCAAAGATAAAAATACTATATAGGGTAAAAAGTCCCGAGACTTTTCGGGAGATGGCAGCACAAGCAAAGAAACCATATGATTTTCAATTAGTGTCGACTCTCAGAAGATTCTTAGAAAATTTTCATGACGTTTTGTCTGTTACAGCTGTTTGAGTCACGCTACTTTTGATTTTTGCAAAATGATGGAACAAAAGGAATTTGGTGTATTAATTAACCATGCTTCTTGATGGGAAAAAATACAGCCTGAACCCAAGAATGGTTTGAGAAGTGTTATAACACATCTGCTCCTTTAAAGCAACTATATGTCTATGGTTTATATATATATATATATATATATATATATATATATATATATATATATATATATATATATATATATATATATATATATATATATATATATATATATATATATATATATATATATATATATATATATATATATATATATATATATATATATATATATATATATATATATATATATATATATATATATATATATATATATATATATATATATATATATATATATATATATATATATATATATATATATATATATATATATATATATATATATATACATATATATATATATATATATATATATATATATATATATATACTAGCCGGGCCCGCGGCTCCGCTCGCGTGGCCTTGATTCACTACTATCGTCACTGCTTATTCCTTAATTTACCCAACGTAATAAAATATCTCCCATTATTTCCCCTTATCTCTCAATATTTCTCCTTATCTCCCATTATCTCTACATAATTTCGATTATCTAGGCTTAACCCTGCCCATCTCCCATTATTTCTCCTTATCTCCCATTATTTCTCCTTATCTCCCATTATTTCTTCTTATCTCCCATTATCTCACCTTATCTCCCATTATCTAGGCTTATCTCGACTTATCTCTCAATATTTCTCCTTATCTTCCATTATTTCTCCTTATCTCCCATTATCTCACCATAATTCCCATTATCTAGACTTATCTTTGCTTATCTCCCATTATTTCTCCTTATCTCCCAGTATTTATATTTATCTCCCATTATCTCACCTTATCTCCCATTATCGAGCCTTATCTCGACTTATCTCACATTACTTCTCCTTATCTCCCATTATCTAGGCTTATATCGAATTATATAGAACATATGTTTAAATTTATAAAAACACGTAAATCGGATAAGTGGTTCTCAAGTGATAAGCGCACTAACGGACAGACAGACAGACAGAAAGACGTTGCATTTTATATATTCTAGATAGAAGATTATAGATAACCTGGCCAGAGAACAAATGTATGAATTAAAAAAAAAAACACGTAAATCGAATAAGGGGTTCTCGAGTGCTAAGCGCACTAACGGACAGACACACAGACAGAGCGACCTTGCATTTTATATATATTATATTCTTTGCTACATGATATTGTTCCATATTTAATGCTTTAGGCAGTGTATTGTAAGAGAACGCGCTAGTGGCAAACTTTTCTCCGACTTGATTCACTATTATCGTCACTGCTTATTCCTTATGTCACCTAACGTAATAAAATATATCCTATAACCTGGCCAGAGAACATATGTATATTTAACAAAAAAGCACTTAAATCGGATCAGTGGTTCTCCAGTGATAAGCGCACTAACGGACAGACAGACAGACAGAGAGGCGTTGCATTTTATATATATTATAGATATTCTTTACTACATGATATTGTTCCATATTTAATAGTTTAGCATGTTTAAAAAAAAAGCACGTAAATCGGATAAGTGGTTCTCCAGTGATAAGCGCACAAACGGACAAACAGAAAGATATACGTTACATTTTATATATATTATAGATGTAATAAAATATATATCTATAACCTGGTCAGAGAACATATGTATGAATTTAAAAAATCACGTAAATCGGATAAGTGGATCTCGAGGGATAAGCGCACTAATGGACAGACAGACAGACAGAGAGTCGTTGCATTTTATATATATTATAGATATAGATTATTATTATTATTATGTAACCTGGCCAAAGAATATATGTATGAATTTAAAAAAAGACACATAAATCGAATAAGTGGTTTTCGCGGGATAAACGCACTAATGGACAGACAGCCAGACAGAGAGACATTGCATTTTATATATATTACAGATTATAGATATTCTCTGCTACATAATATTGTTCCATATTTAATGGTTTAGGCGGTGTATTGCAAGGCAACGCGCTAGCGGCGCACTTTTTTCCGTCACTACTCATTTCTTATGGTACCTATCGTAATAAAATATAGCCTATAACCTGGCCAGAGAACATATGTATGTTTTAAAAAAAAAGTACGTAAATCGGATAAGTGGTTCTCCAGTGATAAGGTCACTAACGGACAGACAGACAGAGAGACGTTGCATTTTATATATATATTATATATATATATATATATATATATATATATATATATATATATATATATATATATATATATATATATGTTTTGACGAATGTTCTCACGGGTGTGAAATGTAGTAGTGGTTTTTCGGGTATCCCGTGTTAGCTTGAAGTCTCTTGATGGACGGTTTCGCGCGTATATATATATATATATATATATATATATATATATATATATATATATATATATATATATATTTCACTGTGGTGTTAAGCATGACACTCTCATGATCTGCACGATCTGTTAACCGGACTATGTCATCGGCGAATCTCAAGTTATTCAGCGTTTTTCTATTTATATTTATACCCATGTTGTTCTAATTCAGACTTTTAAACATGTGTTCCAGAAGGGTGATAAACAACTTTGGAAAAATAGAGTCACCCTGACGCACACCTCTTACAACTTGGAACTTGTTTGTTTCCTTATGTAATTTAACTGGTGATGTTGCCTGACAGTAGATATAAACTCCTGGACAAAATTAACGCAACAATCTGAAAATTAATTTATCTTTTTCTTATGTCAGTTTTAAAGTTAGAAGTTTATCAATGCCTATTTCTTTCATTGCGTTCCATAATCTTTGTCTAGGTACTGAGTCATAGGCCTTTCTGATGTCTATGAAGCCTAGATGAACTTCTCTATTCTTTGCCAGTTTTTTTCCATGTTTTGTTTTATAGTGTATATGTGGTCTATACATGATTTTCCGGCCGTAAAGCCTGCTTGGTCTTCTCCTTTTATATTTTCCTCTATGATATTTTTAATAATTTTTCCATACAAACGTCCCATACTCGATATTATGCATAGGCCTCTATAGTTTGTTCATTTTCTGCGGTCTCCCTTTTTAAATATAGATACTATATAGTATCTGGTTTAATCAATTTAATTAAAGTCGTACAGGCACCGACGTTAAACCACGTTGCGGACGTTCAAATGTGGCAATCATTTTAAAAAATACAAACAAAATCCACCATATTGTTAATTAGTTAAGTTATAAAGGGAGAAGAAAAAAAAAACAAATACATCATCATAAACTAATTTAACTACATACATATATATATATATATATATATATATATATATATATATATATATATATATATATATATATATATATATATATATATATATACATATATATATATATATATATATATATATATATACTACATATATAACTAGAAAATCTTCTACAGTAAATAACAATCCTTCCTAACAAAAATAACATGTTTCGGTTATTCATAAGTATCGGACCAACTTCTAAGAGACTGATTTACTCAATTATGTTTACATTTCTGATAGTGGTTCCATATAAACATCAAGAATTTAGTTCACTTCATAATTGTGTATCAGAATCATTGAAGGAAGATGCCGAAACGCACGTCATTAGACATTCGGAAAACTGTTATAAGGTTGTATGGTAAAGGAAAAGTTTCACGTAAAATAGCTGAACTCTTATCCATAGGAAAAACAACGGTTAGCAATATAATTAAAAAATGGGAAACTACAAGTACTCTGAATGATAAACCATATTCTGGAAGACAAAGGAAAACAACTATTCGTGTCGACAAAGTAATTAAAAGAAAAACAGTTGCAGACGTAAAAAAGAATGCTGCAATTATTGCACGTGAATTACGTGAAGAAAATTTAGCTGTTTCTCATAGACTAATACAAGTTGGACTTGTTGGATGTGTTGGAGTAAAAAAACCGTTCATCAGTAAGCAAAATAAGAAGGCCAGATTGGAATTGGCAAAAATACACCAAAATTGGATAGTTAAAAAGTGCTGTTTTTTGACGAAACTAAAGTTAATTTATTTGGATATGATGGAAGAAGATATGTTCGATAACCAAAAAGGACATGATTCTCGGTAGCAAATACCGACTGTTAACCATGGTAGTGGTAGTATTATACTTTGGGGGACATTTTCGTGGCAAAGCATCGGTCCAGTAGTTAAAATTGAAAGTACTATGGATGCTGGTATGTACAGAGATATTCTACCAGAGCAGATGCTGCCTTATGCACGTCGAACTATGCCACGAGGATGGATTTTTCAACAAAATAATGATCCGAAACATCGACCCAAACTTCGAGTTTTAGAATGGCCAAGTCAAACCGCGCACTTGAACCCTATAGAAGATTTGTGGGAAGAGTTGAAAATGAAAGTGGGAACTCAGAATTTTTCCAATAAAGATGCTCTCTAAAAAGGAGTTCAAGAAGAGTGGGCCAATATCACCAAAGACAAACTTCTCAAATTAATCGAATCGATGCCTCAACGGTGTGTCCCTCTGTATTAGCTTCGACGCATGTGGCTACAAAGTATTGATAAGAATGTATCTTTTACTACCACTTTTTTCTGAGTTATAGTGATTTTGGTATATTATATACTTTTTTTATTGTAAAATTTGAAGTTGGCTCAGTACTTAAGAACAGCCGAAAAATGTTATTTATGTTATAAACTAGCCATGCCCGCGGCTCCTCTCGCGTAGACTTGATTCACTATCATCGTCACTGCTTATTCTTTATATTACCTAACGTAATAAAATATATCCTACAACCTGGCCAGAGAACATATATATATTTAAAAAAAAAAAGCAGGTAAATCGGATAAGTGGTTCTCGAGTGATAAACGCACTAACGGATAGACAGACAGACAGAGAGACCTTGCGTTTATATATATATATATATATATATATATATATATATATATATATATATATACATATATATATATATATATATATATATATATATATATATATATATATATATATATATATATATATATATATATATATATATATATATATATATATATATATACACGTATATATATATATATATATATATATATATATATATATATATATATATATATATATACATATACACGTATATATATATATATATATATATATATATATATATATATATACATATACACGTATATATATATATATATATATATATATATATATATATATATATACATATACACGTATATATATATATATATATATATATATATATATATATATTATATATATATATATATATATATATGTTTTGACGAATGTTCTCACGGGTGTGAAATGTAGTAATGGTTTTTCGGGTATCCCGGGTGTTAGCTTGAAGTCCCTTGATGGACGGTTTCGCTGACGTTTCGATGGAATCTCATCCATCTTTTTCAAAGCGTTGATCACTGGTCGGTGTCTTGGCGTTGAATGTCGAGACTGGCCCCGAGTGCGCCGGTTTTATGTACTCGGGGTGTTTCTATTGGTCGGACGGATCTGGCCAATAGAAACACTCGGCTTTGGCTGCGCGTTGTCGGTCCTGTGGTTCTTTGTAATGTTTGTGTTGGTAAAGTAACATATGGTTGAATTATTGTTTCTCTTGGTTGGACTTGGTACTGGGATAGAATATGTTTCCAAGAGTTCGGTAAACGTTGGCTATCATCCCGATTATTTAAGTTGTTGGGCCTCTTTTCTATTTCTATGGCTTCTTTGATTACCCTAGTGGATAGGTTATTACTTTTTTGTAGGGTTCTGGTTTTGTCAAAATCGATTTTGTGGCCGGTATTGTGTGCATGTTGTGCTAGAGAAGAGGTGGTGGATTTTTGTTTTACAGCGTTTTTGTGCTCGTCTCTTCTGGCACTAATTTTCCTGTTTGTTTGGCCTATGTATGAAAGACCGCAGTCCTGACACGGAATTTCATATACGCCTTGGTCTTCTAAGGCTATAATGTCTTTTGGTGTAGGTAGAATATCTTTAATTTTTTGATTGGTTGTGTAAATGGTCTCAATTTGGTGTTTTCTATACTATATATATATATATATATATATATATATATATATATATATATATATATATATATGATTCTGTGTTTTTTTTTATTTCTTAGGATTTTGGATCTACTTATTAAAACAACTTATTTTATTTTATTTAGTCTTTACTGACGTTTCGCCCTTTTTTTTTGGGCATTCTCAAAGTATCTAAAAATTTTTTAAAAAGTTTCAGGACACATTTTACAATTTAAAATTAAAATTTTGGTACAATTCACGTCACGCTACAAAAACAGTTTACACAGTATATATATATATATATATATATATATATATATATATATATATATATATACATATATATATATATATATATATATATATATATATATATATATATATATATATATATATATGTATATATACATATATATATATATATATATATATATATATATATATATATATATATATATATATACATAAAACATAATTTAAAAATATGTACGCTAATTATACTGTTTTTAAAATTAATACAAAAAATATTTTCTGAAATATTTGATTTGGTATATGGTACGTACCTAATAAACTTATTGATAGAAATATTGGATGTTTACTAGTTCGTAAAGGTGATATTAAAATAAATCGTGCCTTTGGTTTAAAAAAAATAGATGGTTTTTATGTTGTTATTTTTTTTTTTAATTTCATGTGAATTATATTTTGATAAATATGGCTGAGATTCCCACAAAAAAATGGGCGAAACGTCAGTAAAGACTAAATAAAATAAAATAAGTTGTTTTAATAAGTAGAACCAAAATCCTAAGAAATAAAAAAAAGCACAGAATCATATATATATCGAGGTTCAAGAAAAAAGAAATTTTATAGAATATATATACATATATATATATATATATATATATATATATATATATAGTTTTTTTTGATCAATATTAAGTTAAGAATTAAAAAAAAACACGTAAACCAGGTAAGAGGTTCTCGAATGATAAGTGCACTAACGGACAGACAGACAGAGAGACGTTGCGTTTTATATATATTATATAGTTTATTATTACCCAACAAAAGTCTACCAAAAACTAATAAAATCTACTTTAAAAGATCTCACAATTTTCAATGATTTTGAAAAAAGTACTTTAACAATAATGAACCCGCAGGCTCCAAAATTATATTCCCTAATTAAATTACATAAAAAGGATTTCCCTATTAGACCAGTTGTATCGTTTGTTACGGCACCATCAATCAAATTATCACAAAAACTCATCCCTTTACTACGACAACATTGCAAATTTAAACCGAAATATAGTATAGCCAATACCTATGAACTAATCGATAAAATTAAAAATATTAACTTACCGGAAAATTCTAGAATTATCTCTTTTGATGTACAAAACTGATTTCCTAGTATCCAACCATATGAATTCATAGAATTAGTAGATAAGCTCTTAATCAAGAATAAAGTAAACGAAATTATTAAACGGGATATTTTAGATTTACTTACGACGTGCTTGGATCAAAACTATTTTGAATTTAACTATAACTTTTATACATCTAAAGAAGGTCTAATAATGGGTAATCCTTTAAGTCCGTTACTCGCGGAAATTTTCATGGATCATTTAGAACTAAAAATTCATCAAAACGCGGTAAGCAAAAATATTGTTTACTGGTATAGATATGTTGACGATATCATTTCCTGTTTCACGGGAACAGATAGACAACTAACAGTCCTCCTTAACTTCCTAAATAATTTACATCGTAATATTAAATTTACCATAGAATTAGAAACCAATAACTCTATAAATTCCTTAGAAATATATATATCAAAAGTGAACAATAAACACGATTTCTCGATTTTTCACAAACCTTCACTTACTGACACAGTCATACACAATAGTTCATCCCACCCTTATCCTCACAAAATGGCAGCTTTTAACTCTTTCATACATAGATTGTTACTTATCCCTATGACTAAAACTAATTTTAATAAAGAATTCAACATAATCAAACAAATGGCAATAATGGATATGACCCCAACATTATAGATAATATCTTGAATAAAAAATCCTTTAAACAAGCAATCTTTCTAATTTATCCCACAATTAATGACAAAAAAGGAAAATTTAGTACACTCACATACACAGGGAATATAACTAGAACAATTTCTAAACATTTAATAAAAAAGAACAATAAAATAGCATTCAAAACCAGTAATTCCTTAGGGAGTATAATTTTGAATAACAAAACCAAATCTAAGAATTCCTTAAAATCAGGAGTTTATTTATTAAATTGTGGATCTTGTACTAAAACCTACGTAAGACAAACTGGTAGATCTTTTGAAACTCGCATTAAAGAACATAAATATAGTCATTTAAAAAAATAAGAACAACTCACATTACGCAACCCATGTAATAAACGAATCCCATAATTTTGATGATACGTTAAAAATCCTACATGTTGAAAATAAATCTAAAAAAATTTGCTTGAATGTCTTGAAATTAACAAACGGAAAAACTCCAATCAATTATTAAACGAACAGGTAGACCTAAACCATTCACCCTTACTTAATCTTTATTAGTTCTCGGAAATAGTACCACAGATTTGCATTCTTAAAATAATTCTGTCTGTAATATATAAAATAATATAATAAAATGATTAACATAATCTTAGGTAATTAAGGATAGTTTTAAGCACTATTTAACCAGGATTACTACCAAATATTTTTCTTTCTGATTTACTTCTGAAGAAGCCATTGTATGGTGAAACAATTGTCAAGTGACTTTAAATATATTGGAAATTAAATCATAGTGTTGTTTTTATATAATTTTATTATTATGTAACCTGATCAGAGTACATATGTATGATTTAAAAAAAAACATCTAAATCGGATAAGTGGTTCTCGAGTAATAAGCTCATTAACGAACAGACAGAGAGACGTTGCATTTTATCATTTTATATATATATATATATATATATATATATATATATATATATATATATATATATATATATATATATATTATATATATATATATATATATATATATATATATATATATATATATGTATATATATATATATATATATATATATATATATATATATATATATATATATATATATATATATATATATATATATATATATATATATATATATATATATATATATATATGTATATATATATATATATATATATATATATATATATATATATATATATATATATTGTATTCTTTGTTATATGACATTGTTCCATATTTAACGGTTTACGCAATGTATTGCAAGAGAGTGCGCTAACAGCAAACATTTTTCCGACTTGTTTCACTATTATCGCCACCGCCTATTTTTTATATTACCTAACATAATAATATATCCTATAACTTGGTCAAAGAACATATGTAAAAATCTAAAAAAAAAAAGAGGTAAATCGGATGAGTGCTTCTCGAGTGATAAGCGCACTAACGGACAGATAGACATACAGAGAGATGTTGCACTTTATATATATTATATTTTTTGCTACATGGTATTGTTCCATATTTAATGGTTTAGGCAGTTTATTGCAAGACAACGCGCTAGCGGCAAACTTTTTTCCGATTTGATCCACTATTATCGACACTACTTTTTCCTTGTGTTCGTTAACGTAATAAAATATATCCTATAATATGGCCAGAGAACATATGTATCTTTTTTTTTAAAAAAAAAAAGCACATAAATCGGATAAGTGGTTCTCGCGTGATAAGCGAACTAACGGATAGACAGAGAGACGTTGCATTTTATATATATTATAGATGATTGTTATTTATAGCAGAAGATTTTCGAGTTCTATCTGTTGTTAGTATAATTAAAGTAGTTTATGGTGGTGTATTTGGTTTTTTCTCTTCTCCCTCTATAACGCAGTTTAATCACAAAAATATTTTTTGGCTCAAAACTTTTGAACGCAACTGTATGCTGAAAAATAAAATCGATTTTTAGCAAAAACATTGTTTTTTCTTCAAAAATCTTTAAAAAAATAGTAATAAATATCGATGTCTGACCATACCTACTTTTTTTATTCCTTTACAATTTAGTCAACGGTATAGTAAATAAGGAAAAGAGAAGGGTCTTATAGCCCAAGTTTATTAATAATTTAAAAAAGTACGACGCATATTGCCTTTTTTAATAATTGATCAAAGACAGATTTACTTATATCATTCATTAATAAGAAGAGTAGCAGTAAAATCTAATATAAAAATATATGATGGCAAAAAAATAACGGGAAACGAAATTTTGTTAAAGTTACGAGAATAAAAAGAAAATGAAGGGATAAAGTCTACACGTCTCTTTTTTCTGTAAAAATATTTCAAAATAACAAAACCTATGTGATTGACAGAGGAAAAAATGCGTAAAAAACCCTGAGGTATGGGAAAATAGCGAGAGGTTTGAGAAATTCTTCATGCGTGTGTCACTTTTATCGATACTTATATTGAGAATGATCCTAAATATTGAAGACAATATACATTTAGGTGTCACATACAACAAAATATATCGTATGACATACACAGAGTCTTTCTGCTTCATATTGATTACACAGGCCAACAAAAAAATCTTTGTAAAAACTTTTTAAACCATCTAACATCTACATCTAAGTGTTATGTATTTTTGGATGCTAAAACCGTATCTGGTATCAGTTTTTTTTGTATCACCCTCAGTTCTCTCACAATATGACATCGATTAAATCTCAAAACCAAATCCTCTTCCTGCTTGAAAAACTGAGCAAACTGTTGATCTCTTGTTCTATAATGGTAAATAGATGTTCCAGATTCCAATAAATGCTTTTCTTTCATCCTAGAACCAAGCAATTCTGTTTTTTCATTAGTCAAACCCAAATCTCTCACTAAATTATTTAACTCAGCTTGTGTAAACAACTGTGGTTTTAAATTTTCTAGAGAACATTGAAACTCATCATCATCCGGTCGACTTTCATTAAATTCGGGACTGGACTGTAAAACGTCATTAATAGACCGGGATGGCTCAGGGACAGGAAGTCCCGGTCCATGTCCTACCGGCCAATTAGCTGAAGTAAAGTTAGAATAGACGATTACTTTCTTATTTTTGGAGTTATATCCAGAAACATCAACGCTGCAAAAATAATAATCATTTGAATGTTTTTTTTGCTCTCCCCATACTATGGGTACTGCAAATATAAAAGCTTTCTTTTCTTTCTGATACCATTTCCTAAGATCCTCGACACAAACATAACATACTTTGTGAGGAGCCCAACATTTTTCTTAATTACCGATTTCTACACCATGCAAAGTAAACTTTTTTTATAAAGTCACTAATATTTCTTTGATGTTTTTAACTATAAACTCACCACATATATAACAAAAAGTTTTGGGAGAGTTTTTACAACCACAGTTAGCCATACTTTGAGTGTGAATTAGGGCACATAGGTTAAACACTGCAATGCGAGGTTATATTGGCATTTATCGGAACTGCCAACGTAATAACATTTGATTTTACTGCCAACCTTATAAAATTCTGATTCCATTGCCAACCTAATAACATTTGAATGATAAAAAATAAACTTTTCACATTTTGAATATTAAAATGTGAAAAATTGGTGAGTGATACGACTTTTTTATTATTATTTTCGGTCTCAGCACTCCAAAAAATATAGGAATCAGGTAAAATTATTGAAAAAGTTTTTTCATCGTTTACCTGAGTTATTTATTTAAAAAGGGAGTATAAGGGCAAGCAAAAAAATTAGTTAATCATTATAAAGTGAACTGTACCCAATATTTTTTTTATTTAACAAAATCCTCGCAAATGGTGGAACAAATATAAGATGGAGAAAGCAGTAACTTTCTTATGTAGTGCCTTCTGTCTTGTGTATGTTGACTGTTTGTTCTGTTCTTGTTTATTTTTGTGTGTGTGTCTTTTGTGTTAAATATATATATATATATATATATATATATATATATATATATATATATATATATATATATATATATAGACAGGAGAAGTAGTCGTGACCGACTCGTGAGAAAGAGAATTCACAATATTGTGAGGGTAGCGGTCAAAAGATTTTGGCCAAATAAAACTCTTGGTTAATAGTCTAGCTTTCGGAATATATTTCTTCCTTCATCAGGACACTCTACAAGTAAAATGGACAGTAAACTTGTGCTGCTTAATGAAGCAGATGGTAAAATACTAATTAGTATCACTGAACAGAGAAATTATAATATTAAACTTACTTAACATGAGTTATCTTCCAGGATAAGCATTGTTCAATCAAAAACAACTTGTAAGACACAATTTTATATTAAAAACTAACGGACTACATATTAAAACTTGTTAAAAAATTTTACATTTTATTAATCATTACTAGTGAAACATGTGGTTTCAGGAACCGAAAAAGTGAGAGAGGTTATAAAAATCCCGGCATTTTTGACATTTGGCAGACAGTTCGTGTCTGCGTATTGTACCACAAGGGGCTCAACTATGAACTTTACGAGGGAGTAATCATAATTCCAAAAATCTTTTATTTTATTTGGTTTTTATTTTATTAAAAATTTTTTTTATTTTTATCCAAAAGGAACCTGTTTAATAATTGTTTATTTGGAAGGACTAGTGGTCAACAGGGGGGGAATCTGGAGAGGTAGATAGCTGTAGTAAGTAAGAGTACACGACGCTAAGGTCGTCCACATCAGTTTTGATGTTCATATTGTTAGGTGTGTTATGAATGGCCACCATCTCCAAAAACCTCCTACTGTAGTAGTTGGTCTCTGAGTAAAGTATTTCAGCCTCTCCGAAATTAATCCTGTGGTCGTGCTGTGTAAAGTGATGTGCCAGGGCACAAGATTGAGTGCTCCTTCTACAGTCGCTCTTATGGGATGTTATTCTCCCTTGGAGTGATCTAGAAGTCTGGCCAATGTATGCAAGTTGGCAATCCAGACAAGGGATCTTGTATACAATTCCTGTCCTTTTTAGTTTGGGTACTGGCTGTTTCAAATTGGTGAATAGGCATTTGAGGGTATTATCAATCCTCGTGGCAGATTTAATATTTTCGTTCTTAAACACTTTTATTAGTTTAGGGGTTAAGCCCTTAATATAAGGTAAGCTTCTGTATACTATTGTGTTAGGGTCTGGGGTGACATGTGGAAGAACATTAGGGGTGAAAAATTGATTCTGAATGTTAAGAAGAGATCTATTCAGGTCGTTATTGTGAGAGAGCAACCATTGAACTATAGAGTTGGGGTAAGAATTCTCAAGGAGAAGTGATTTAAGCTCATTTAGGGACTCCCGTCTGAGGGAAAAGTGTGTGAGTCTGGATACTCTGGTGGCCAAGGCCCCCACCAGCCCCAATTTCATTTTGGTGGGATGATCTGAGAGAAAATGCAGGTATCGACCACTACTGACTGGTTTCCTATACCATTTTGTGATAATTTGGTTGTTCGGCTGTCTTATTAACGTCATATCTAGGAAGGAAATACAGTTATTAGATTCCTTCTCTATGGTAAATTGTATGTGTTGGTCAGCCAAGTTGAATACAAAAAGTGTTTCTTCAACTTTATCATCTGGTATGGCCAGTATGAGGTCGTCTACATATCTCTTAACAAAAGGTGGTCGAAAGGAGAGTAGTGTACACAACAGTATACAGAAGTTTACCTTATATTAAGGGCTTAACCCCTAAACTAATAAAAGTGTTTAAGAACGAAAATATTAAATTTGCCACGAGGATTGATAATACCCTCAAATGCCTATTCACCAATTTGAAATAGCCAGTACCCAAACTAAAAAGGACAGGAATTGTATACAAGATCCCTTGTCTGGATTGCCAACTTCAATACATTGGCCAGACTTCTACATCACTCCAAGGGAGAATAACATCCCATAAGAGCGACTGTAGAAGGAGCACTCAATCTTGTGCCCTGGTACATCACTTTACACAGCACGACCACAGGATTAATTTCGGAGAGGCTGAAATACTTTACTCAGAGACCAACTACTACAGGAGAAGGTTTTTGGAGATGGTGGCCATTCATAACACACCTAACAATATGAACATCAAAACTGATGTGGACGACCTTAGCGTCGTGTACTCTTACTTACTACAGCTATCTACCTCTCCAGATTCCCCCCCTGTTGACCACTAGTCCTTCCAAATAAACAATTATTAAACAGGTTCCTTTTGGATAAAAATTAAAAAAAAAATTTTAATAAAATAAAAACCAAATAAAATAAAAGATTTTTGGAATTATGATTACTCCCTCGTAAAGTTCATAGTTGAGCCCCTTGTGGTACAATACGCAGACACGAACTGTCTGCTAAATGTCAAAAATGCCGGGATTTTTATAACCTCTCTCACTTTTTCGGTTCCTGAAACCACATGTTTCACTAGTAATGATTAATAAAATGTAAAATTTTTTAACAAGTTTTAATATGTAGTCCGTTAGTTTTTAATATAAAATTGTGTCTTACAAGTTGTTTTTGATTGAACAATGCTTATCCTGGAAGATAACTCATGTTAAGTAAGTTTAATATTATAATTTCTCTGTTCAGTGATACCAATTAGTATTTTACCATCTGCTTCATTAAGCAGCACAAGTTTACTGTCCATTTTACTTGTAGAGTGTCCTGATGAAGGAAGAAATATATTCCGAAAGCTAGACTATTAACCAAGAGTTTTATTTGGCCAAAATCTTTTGACCGCTACCCTCACAATATTGTGAATTCTATATATATATATATATATATATATATATATATATATATATATATATATATATATATATATAAGTACATATTACTTATGAAAACAATGACTACAAGACTATCACACAATTACGCAATTTACAGCGATTCAAGAACAGCGTGAATCGCTTTTTTCCGCACACGTGTCGTTCTTGTAGCCCTTTATGGACTTCCTTGCAGCACGTATGCTAGACCCATAAAAAATAACCGATCTAGTGCAAGTTGAACAATTAGTGTTCCGTACGTTGATTGCTTTTAAAATAAAAAATGTTGTTACGGTGGTATAAAATGAACACTGACTTCACAAGACACACCCCAAATGAGTTTTCAACAAAGTTTGTTTCCAATCTTTACTGAAAACTGATGACCCTGAAATTTTTGTTTTTTTATATACCAGATGAATTATTAAAGGTAATGCACTCGTGATAATTTTCGTTCAATCTACACCCCGTGGAGAATATTCCAGAATTTTTTCAAAAATTTTTTGATCAGTTTTTTTCGAGATAAGGCGATTTTTCGCGATTTTTTAAAAATAATACAAAGAAAAGTGTGCGCAAGTATTACATTACATATATATTTTATACTCGTGTTTTCACAAGCTTTCATTTGGCACCACACTCGATGACCTACTAGATATTTTTTTTTTCACTTTCGATTTCACCCCACAAAATTAACCCCTTAAGTCAAAATTTAACATTCAAAACTACATGGCTCTGATGAGGCCATCAGTTCCTATATTATTACCAAATTTCAACACTCTATGACAAATAGTTTCGGAGAAAATCGGGTGTGACAGACAGACCGACAGACACCGAAGTCATCTTATAAGTGTTCCGTACGGAACACTAGAAATTGAGTAAGAGAGAATGATTTAAATCTACTTATTCATTTAATAGCTGGTTGGAATTTTTACGTTTATTAATTTTGAGACTTTCTAAATGAATTAATTTTTTAGATTTATTTTCAGAATGTAGAATTTTAAATTCATCATTGAAATTATGTGATTCATTAATTACATGGGTTGCATAGTATGAGTTGTTTTTTTAAATAACTGTATTTGTGTTTCAAATGGTCTGCCAGTTTGTTCAACATAGTTTTTGGTACAAGATCCACAATTCAATAAATAGACGCCTGATTTTTTAATTTTATTACATTTACATTTATTATTCAGAATTATATTCCCTAGCGTGTTATTAGTTTTAAATGCCATTTTTTTGTTATTTTGTGTTAATTGTTTGGAGATTTTTCCTGTGTAAGTAAGTGTATTGTGCTTTACTTCTTTGTCAACTATCGTAGGGTATATAAGTGAGGCTGCTTGTTTAAACGATTTTTTATGTAAAATGTTGTCAATAATGTCAGGGAGGTATCCGTTATTAACTACTATTTTTTTAATGATGTTCATTTCTTTGTTAAAATTAATTTTTGACATGGGAATGTGTAATAATCTATGGATAAAAGAATTGAATGCTGCCATTTAGTGAGTATAAGAGTGTGATGAACTATTATGAATAACTGTGTCCGTATGTGACGGCTTATGAAAATTTTTATTTTTGATATACACAGATCTAAAAAATTGATCGAATTATTGATTTCCAGGTCTAACGTGAATTTAATATTGGGATGTAAATTATTTAAAGAAGATAGTTAGTTGTCTATCCGTGCCAGTAAAAAAAGAAATTATGTCATCGACATATCTATACCAATAAATCAAATTTTTACTAGTTGCATTTTGATGTACTTTTTGTTCTAAATTGTCCATAAATATTTCAGCTAGTAAAGCACTTAAAGTAGTTTTGATCAAGAGAGATAGTTAGTAATTCTAAAATATCTCGTTTAGCTATTTCATTTACTTTATTTCTGATTACGAGCTTATCTACTAAATCTATGACATATGGAGGAATGCTTGGGAATAGGTTTTGTACGTCAAAGGAAATAAATCTAGCTTTTTCTGGTAAGTTAATATTCTTAATTTTATCTACTAACTAGCAGTGCCCGCGGCTCCGCTCGCGTGGACTTGATTCACTACTATCGTCACTGCTTATTCCTTATGTTACCTAACATAATAAAATATCTGCCATTATTTTCCTTATCTCCCATTATTTTTCCTTATCTCCCATTATCTCTGCTCATCTCCCATTATTTCTCCTTATGTCCCATTATTTCCCCTTATCGTCCATTATCTCAACTTATCTCCCATTATCTAGGCTTATCTCGACTTATCTCGCAATATTTCTCCTTATCTACCATTATTTCACCATAACTCCCATTATCTAGACTTCTCTCTGCTTATCTCCCATTATTTCTCCTTATCTCCCATTATTTATACTTATCTCCCATTATCTTACCTTATCACCCATTATCTAAGCTTACATCGAATTATATAGAACATATGTATAAATTTATAAAAACACGTAAATCGGATAAGTGGTTCTCGAGTGATAAGCGCACTAACGAACAGACGGACAGACAGGCAGAGAGACGTTGCATTATATATATATATATATATATATATATATATATATATATATATATATATATATATATATATATATATATATATATATACATATATATATATATATATATATATATATATATATATATATATATATATATATATATATATTATATATATATATATATATATATATATATATATATATATATATATATATATATTTTTAGCTACTTGATATTGTTCCATATTTAATGATTTAGCAGGTTTAAAAAAAAGCACATAAATCGGATAAGTGGTTCTCCAGTGATAAGCGCACAAAAGGACAAACTGAGAAAGAGACGTCGCATTTTATATATATTATAGATATCCTTTGCTACATGATATTGTTCCATATTTAGTGGTTTAGGCAGTGTATTGTAAGAGAACGCGCCTATAACCTGGCCAGAGAACATATGTATGTTTAAAAAAAAAGCACGTAAATCGGATAAGTGGTTCTCCAGTGATAAGCGCACTAATGGACAGACAGACAGACAGACAAACAGACAGAGAGACGTTGCATTTTATATATATTATAGATATAGATTTATATTATTATATAACCTGGCCAAAGAATATATGTATGAATTTAAAAAAAAGACACGTAAATGGGATAAGTGGTTCTCGCGTGATAAACGCACTAATGGACAGACAGACAGACAAAGAGACATTGCATTTTATATATATATTATAGATTATAGATATTCTCTGCTACATAATATTGTTCCATATTTAATGGTTTAGGCTGTGTATTGCAAGAGAACGCCCTAGCGACAAACTTTTTTCCGACTTCATTCACCATTATCGTCACTGCTCATTTCTTATGCTACCTATCGTAATAAAATATAGCTTATAACCTGGCCAGAGAACATATGTATGTTTTTTAAAAAAAAAGTACGTAAATCGGATAAGTGGTTCTCCAGTGATAAGCGCACTAACGGACAGACAGACAGACAGAGATACGTTGCATTTTATATATATTATAGACGTAATAAAATATATATCTATAACTTGGTCAGAGAACATATGTATGATTTTAAAAAATCATGTAAATCGGATAAATGGTTCTCGAGAGATAAGCGCACTAACGGACAGACAGACAGACAGCGTTGCTTTATATATATTATAGATACAGATTATTATATTATTATTATATAACCTGGCCAAAGAATATA
The DNA here is from genome assembly GCA_019049505.1 of Pachyrhynchus sulphureomaculatus. Lineage (NCBI taxonomy): Eukaryota > Metazoa > Arthropoda > Insecta > Coleoptera > Curculionidae > Pachyrhynchus > Pachyrhynchus sulphureomaculatus. Next base: position 186,778,286 of record CM032455.1, read on the forward strand.
TGTATGAATTTAAAAAAAGACACGTAAATCGGAGAAGTGATTCTCGCGTGATAAACGCACTAATGGACAGACAGAGAGAAATTGCATTTTATATATATTATAGATTATAAATATTCTCTGCTACATAATATTGTTCCATATTTAATGGTTTAGGCTGTGTATTGCAAGGAAACGCGCTAGCGGCAAACTTTTTTTTGACTTCATTTACTTTTATCGTCACTGCTCATTCCTTATGCTACCTATCGTAATAAATATAGCCTATAACCTAGCCAGAGAACATATGTATGGTTAAAAAAAAAGTACGTAAATCGGATAAGTGGTTCTCCAGTGATAAGCGCACTAACGCACAGACAGACGACAGAGAGACGTTGCATTTTATATATATTATAGATTGATAGGTATTTTTAATACTGTATTTTGGATTAAACTTACAAGATTGTCGTATAATATGAATAAGTTTATGTGATAATCTAACCGATGGTGCAGTAACAAAAGAATCAACAGGTCTAATCGGGAAATCATTTTTATGTAATTTAAATAGAGAATACAACTTTGGAGCTTGAGGATTCATTATGGTTAGATTACGTTTTTCAAAATCATTGAAAATTGTAAGCTCTTTGAAGGTAGATTTTAATAGTTTTTGATATTTGTTGACTCAATATTTAGACTTTGAAATTAGTCCGTATTCAGAAAAGAAAGAGTTTTGAATATGTACTATTCTCTAGAAATAGCTACTACAGATTTACCTTTATCAGCTCTAGTAAATATAATGTTTTTTTCTTCAGCCTTGGTTTTGATCGATGCCGCTGTCTTATGTTTTATAGAATGTCTTGGTTTTGGTAGATTAAAAGGTTATTTTTTAATATTATTGGTAATCATATGTTCATATGTGGGTCTAGATGGGATGATGCTAATTCACATTCAACTCCTAAAATTTCCCTTGATTTCAAGTTGTCTTTTGGTTCTAAATTATACTGTAAACCTTTTTCCAGTAGTTTTGATTCCTCTTGTGTAAATGTTGAGTGTGTAAGGTTGACGAATCTTGTGTGAAAGACATGATTAGTGAATTGTTTGATTTCTTGTGTTATTATTGGTGTATTTTCTTTCTTGGTGGTTGTATTTTTTCCATTTAATAGTTTTCTGACAACTTTAAGTATGTTTTCAGCAAAAACCTCACGGTGGATGCCTTTTTTATGATTTTTTTGGATTCAGCATATAAAAGTAATTAAAAAAAAAACGTGTCGTCCCTAAAAGACAGAGAATTTTTTTTGTATACCTGTGTACCAGGTGTACAAGTATGAAATGCGGATTTCAGACAACAGATGGTGCACCAATGCAGTTTGTGCTATAAAGATTTGACACTGCGCCATTTTGTTGTGTCAAACGCGCACGAGTGATAAATTGGAAAAGTGTGTGCATAGTGTTATGTTATTGTGTTCAATATGTCAAAATTTATACCGAACAAAGAGCATTCGCGGACAGCATAAATTTTTTGTTTTTATTTGAAGAAAACTGCTGTTGAATCATACCGATTACTTCGAAAAGCTTATGGTGAACATGCTCCATCGCAAGATACGTGTGAACGATGGTTTCGGCGTTTCAAAAGAGGTGACTTCGATGCTGCAGACAAGGAATGTGGAAAACCGCCAAAAAAATACGAAGATGTGGAATTGCAAGCATTGTTGGACGAAGATGAGTCGCAATCACAAAAACAACTCGCCGAGCAACTGGGCGTTAGTCAACAAGCTGTTTCCAATCGGCTACGAGAGATGGGAAAGATTCAGAAGACCGGTAGATGGGTACCACATGAGTTGAACGACAGGGAAATGGAAAAGCGCAAAAACACGTGTGACATTTTGCTCGCTCGGTACAAAAGGAAGTCGTTTTTGCATCGTATATTTACAAGGGATGAAAAGTGGATTTATTTTGAGAATCCCCGCGCAAAAAATCATGGGTAGACCCAGGCGCACCATCCACATCGACCGCAAGACCGAATCGCTTTAGCAGAAAGACGATGCTCTGTGTTTGGTGGGACCAGAGGGGCGTGGTCTATTACGAGCTGTTAAAACCTGGGGAAAACGGTTAATACTAAACGTTACCAACAACAATTGACCGCAGCAGTAAACTGGGATTCGGGTTTCACCTTAACCCAACGATACCAAAGAAACGAAATTTGTTTCCATCCTGGTATTAATTTATAGGTGGATTTTGGATGCTTTCGACCTTTACGGGTCTCATCAGTTAGGCGAAGAAGCCTAAGAGCTAATTTGATTTTAATTTAAATCTTGTTGGTTCAAGAAGTCGTTTGCAAATGAGGAGAGCGAAGTTTGCTCAAATTTGCCAAAGGAACAAAGGTTGTACCGGTTCTGGCATTCTCAGCATTCTACAAATTCTTTGACATTCTGTAGATTTTACCTCTTACAGAGAAATTCCAACACTTGTCTCAGGGTACTTTCCCTGACTGAAGAAGACGAACCGAAGTCGAAACAAGCACCAAACAAAACAGGTTTTTGAAACAAAAGATTACTTTTGCTGACTTTGGATTCATTGACTTTTGCTTTTGAACAAAAGGGTCAGACGCGCCACGAAGTTTGTGGAGATTTGCGAAATCCCAAAAGTTCTTTTGCTTTTGTCATGAACCCACAGCAGTAAACTGGAATTCGGATTTCACCTTAACCCAACGATACCAAAGAAACGAAATTTGTTTCCATTCTGGTATTAATTTATAGGTGGATTTTGGCTGCTTTCGACCTTTACGGGTCTCATCAGTGAGGCGAAGAAGCCTAAGAGCTAATTTGATTTTAATTTAAATCTTGTTGGTTCAAGAAGTAGTTTGCAAATGAGGAGAGCGAAGTTTGCTCAAATTTGCCAAAGGAACAAAAGTTGTACCGGTTCTGGCATTCTCAGCATTCTACAAATTCTTTGATTGACGATCTTTTGTCGCGAGACTTTTGATCGAACTCAATCTGAACATTCTGAACAATTGACCGATTCGAACCGTTCGCTGCTTGAAAAAAGGCCAGAATACCGAAAGAGGCAACACAAAGTCATTTTTCTTCATGATAATGCTCCATCACTTACGGCAAAACCAGTTCGCGACACGTTGGAAGCACTCAGCTGGGAAGTTCTACCCCATGCGGCTTACTCACCAGACTTGGCTCCTTCCGATTACCACTTGTTTCCATCGATGGGTCACGCACTTGCTGAGCAGCGCTTTGGTTCGTACGAAGATGTGAAAAAAAAATGGCACGATGAATGGTTCGCAGCAAAAGGGGAAGATTTTTACTGGCGTGGTATTCACAAATTGCCCGAAAGATGGGAAAAATGTATAACAAGGGATGGAGCATACTTTGAATAAAGCACTTTTTATCATTCTTCCGAATTTAACATGTTATTTTTAGGAAAAAAATCCGCATTTCATACTTGTACATTGGGTAAATGTTGAGTTTGTAAGGTTGACGAATCTTGTGTAAAACACATGATTAGTGAATTGTTTGTTTTCTTCTGTTATTATCGGTGTATTTTCTTTCTTGGTTGTTGTATTTTTTTCATTTAATAGTTTTCTGGCAACTTTAAGTGTGTTTTCTGCAAAAATCTCCGGGTGGATGTCTTTTTTTATGATTTTTTTGGATTCAGCATAAAAAAATACTTAAAAAAACACGTGTCGACCCTAAAAAGACAGAGAATTTTTTTGTATATCTGTGTAATTGTTGAACTTGTAAATTCTTAGCACCAAGGTATAACGACTACTCGACTGAGAGTTCCAAAATAAGATTTAAATTAACAATAAAAGAAATTCTTACAACTCCCAGTCCCTTCTACGCTTTAAAACTGTGTTTTTAAAGGTATTACCTAATGTTTTCGACCATTTCACCCCAACGCAAGGTATCTACAGTGCGAAAAAAAAAACCCAAAATGTAAATGTTTTATTCATTTCAATCGCAGAAAAAAAAAACAATCTACATAACTCTGGAACTCCATAATAGCCAACTGGGAAATGTTTTTCTGTATAAAATAAAACGGGAGTTGGGGCTCCTTCCTTCTTTTCCGTAAACAACGTTTCAGATAAAAAAGCAAATTTAGGCGCTTCGGAAACTTCAAAGAAAATTCTAAGAATCGATAAGTGAGTTTCTTTTTTATTGAACTTAGTAAGGGGCCTTTGAGTCGATATACTTTTTAGTGTTCCGTACGGAAAACACTTATAAGATCACTTCGCTACTTGTCCATCTGTCCGTCTGTCTGTCACACCCGATTTTTTCTGAAACTATCACTCCCAGTTTCCTTCTTTTTAAGGTGTTTTAAAAAAATCAATATTGTTTTCTTTTTTATTAGAACTCTCTCTGTGTTTTATCTGCTTCTGTTACCGTATAAATACTTATTTTTACCAATACTTATTCCACTTTATTAGCTTATTAGGTGCAAAAATAAAACCCATTTGTTTTCATAGCAAGTAAACGGCAAAAAAAAAAACATACATAATAAGGAAGAAAAGGACACAAAACTCGACTCAGCTGATTACCCTATGAAATCGTCACCCACGTCCGTACGAGAAACCGCTCCTCCAAGTCTGGTACACGCAACGGGTCGACCCAAACCCGTTCTGCAAGTTTGTCAGCACGAACAACGAAAGAAAACAAGAAGTTGTACTGCAGACTTGTTCTCTGAAAAAGACGAGTTTAATCGATGTCCCGGGGCTCGATTGATGGCTATGGAGATGCTGGTCGTATTTATCTTTATTGGTTACATTGTACAGGGTAACGCAAGAAAATTGTCAGCTGGAATACGATTTCCTCATTTATTAAAGTAAGTTTATGAAAGTTTTTAGGTGTCTAACTTTATTAAAATATACACGTTTTATAACTTGCCTTCTAAATTATATATATATATATATATATATATATATATATATATATATATATATATATATATATATATATATATATATATATATATATTATATTAAAAACGCAATATATGACAAAATCTGGTGCTAAGTCAGAAGCTGTCCGATAATGGTGAAAGGATTGAACAAGTTCGCACCTACAAATACCTAGGGCACGAAATGCTCATTGGAAGAGATAACCAGACCTGTGAGATAAACAGAAGAATAGTATTGACCTGGGCAGCCTTGGGCAAGCTTAACCATAACTTCCAATCCAAAATCGCCATTAGTTTAAAGAGGAAAGTATTTGAGCAGTGCATTTGGCCGTCACTAACCTACGGTGCGGAAACTCTGACCTTGACAAAAGCTACCATAAGCAAAATCCAAGTAATGCAACGAAGAATGGAAACAGCAACGCTTGATCTATCGCTAACAAATAGGGTGACAAATGTAGCCTTGCGTAAGATGACGGGGCTGTCGGATGCGGTAGAAAGAATAGCTTGCTTGAAATAGAACTGGTCGGGCCATGTGGCCAGAAGAACAGATGGGCAGAAGAACGCCGGACTATGTTACAACAGAGGTTTTCACGGATCGGATGGTGGAATGTAATACATTAAAATTCCGGGTTTCAATCCGTTCGTCTAACGATAAATTTTCACGACGTTTCGCCAAACTCTCAATTGACATTTTCAAGTGCTCTTGCTGCTGCTACTACTCGATATCGTGATCTTGCTGCTGCTGCCGCTCAAAGTTAACTCAGTTAGAGAGAGTTACAGAGAGAGACAGAGATAGAGTTAGCTTGAAGCGTCACGATATTTTGCCGAAACGTCGTGCAAATTCATTGTTAGACGAAACCCGGAATTTTAGTGTATTATATATATATATATATATATATATAATATATATATATATATATATATATATATATATGTATATATATTATATTATTAGAATTTTAATACATTTTTTCTCATTAATTGAACAGTGTAACTCAATTTGTACTAAGCGCAAATGTTGGGTTTAATTTATTTCATTTGCATTGAATATGTATAAATTAGCAAGAGCGTCCTCAGTCCTTGTCTATCACGTTACAAGTTAAACACTCCTCTCCCATTTAATACTCCTGAAGTTTATTTTAAAAACTTCATTCGACGAAAGGAGAAAGGGGGATGGTATATAACGAGCCTTCTGCCATCCACGAGTTTCGTGGTCTTTTTTCCGTCCTCGAGTTAGAGGCCTTTTTCCGTTCCAGAGATATCCTATTCATTCTAACACATTTAGGTTCAAGTGTTGATCAGTTACCCAAATGAAAGTCAGGGGGTAGTGTGTGGGGGAATATTTTGTTAGGAAACCCACAAAGAAAGTTCAAGCAGTTGATAAAAAAAACCCACAGGGAAAAGTCAAGCAGTAGGTCGGCAAGTATAGCAGTTTAAATAACTTAGTTCCTTCCCACAACGTGTGTTCCTGACGATTACGTTACACGTGTGTTCCTGAAGCTGTTTTTCACCGGAAGTGAACCTGGGACAAAAGTTCAATACCTCACCTTTTTAAAGCCATTCTTCATACTCAAAATAAGTGATACGAGAAACTATACAACCTTCATAATTCTAATTTAAAGACTATCTGTGACCATGTGCACTCTCATCGCATAAAAAGGTTATTTATTTAGTCTATTTAATCTTAAAGGGTGTAACAAATGTAAGAACTTTTCTTTGTGTTTGTCAATATACTTTACTTCGTTTTAACGTAGTGTTTCACTCAACTCCCGTTCTATTTTACAGGACGTATTAGTTGTACTTTATTCAATTTTCTACCAACAACTAAATAACTCTTCAGTATTTTTTTAATTTTTTGAGCTGAACTTAGATGCTTTTTATTATAAAATGAATGGTGCCCAAAATAGTAGAAATAATCTTTAAATAACTATAGAGATCAATTTCACAGTCCCCTAAAGGAGGCATATGGAAAATCATTTTTATCCAGTATTTACGAAACAGTTGTAGACTGAAACATGGAATTTGGGTACTATCCTAAACTGCATGCACTGATTTAAACCGTAATAATAAAATTGTCGACATTTTAACAGGGGCTTCAAAAGTAGGGGAAGGAAGGATAACAATAGCCTTAATAAATTATAATAACTCAAGATTTTTTACGAAAAAGAGATGTCCTTTATTCCAGACGACTGAATGGGTCGTTTTCAAAATAAACTGATTTAAAGATTTCCTTGCAAAGCAAAAAAAAAAACATTCTTTATTATACAGTTTCTTAATCTCGTTCAGTAAAATTTTTTATATTTATTATTAGTTATGTTCATTTTTACTAAAGTATTTTATATATACATATAATATTGCAGGTAGACGATACGGGCTTTTTAGCTTCGAGTGGCAGCAGCAGCAAGATCTCAGCATCGAGTAGCAGCAGCAGCAACAGCAGCACCAGCAGCAGGAGCACTTGCAAATGCCAAATGAGATTTTGGCGAAACGTCTTGCAAATTCATTGTTAAATTTAAAGACTTCTTTCATGTTATAGTAGTATAGTATTTGTCAAAACGTTTCGACCATAAATTCTGATCTTCGTCAGGAGTTTACTCTACAATAAAAACATTTTTTGCTTTTTTTTCTTTTTTTTTTTAATTATGTTGAATTGTCTCTATTTACATTGTGTCTATCCTACATACTACTATTGATTTTCAGCGTCCAGCTAAGCTGGATTACCAACTAGACTCTCAGAAGAAAGTTTCATTTCAAAAGAGTTAGTAGTTTTCCCACTATTACTGTTTGTCTCGGTAATTACTGAACGCCCCTCGTACTTAAAACAGTGTGCTTAATTTGACAACCAAACAATTTTTTGCATGACGTCATTTGCCTAGCTAAATAGGTTTATAAGACAGCCGCATAAATTTTGAAAAATAAAAAACTTCGTGGACGAATTTGATCTCACTGCCGATCTTGTAGTTTACATTTACAATCTGAAACATTCTAAACACCAGTTATTCCAGCAGAGCAACAACGGTAATTATTTAAGCTAAAAGTTAATGGAAAAGTGTCATAAAAAGTAACCGTGCGGTGCGTAAAGTAATAAAAACTAATTATTTATGGGCTCATAAAGGGTTTGGCATTGCGGGATCGTAGAAATGGACAGGAACTTTTTCGCCATATTTCAAAAATATTGCCCCATTTCCTGTTTGGGATTGCGGAAACTGGGACGATACGCATGAATCACTTAGAATGTTTATTGTGAAGGGAAAAAATATATACTGGGTGTTTCTTTAGGCTCGCAAAATGTAAAGATAAATAAAATAATCGGAAAAAAAAAGTAATAAAATAAAAATAAAAAAGAGAAATCTGAAACTGACATTTCCGGTATAGTGGGATTAAAACCAGAAAAAAAACTCAGATCTTTTTACTTATATTTTAGTGACCTCTTAGTTTTCGAGTAAAATATATGGTAAATACGCTGTGATAAATATCTCCGAAAACTGAGGCCGTAAAAAAAAACTTTTCCTACAAAAGTTGTAGGTTTTTTGAGGTAGAATAAGATTACCAGAGACAACGTTTGGTTTTATTAGAAAATTACATTTTTACTTTAGTTTTTCTGAAATTTTTTGAAATCCATTTTCAGATTTCGGTCGGTATTGAGCCCAAATGAGCACAATTTTTTAATATGCCACTAAAAATTCAAAACTATATATCATAAGCTTTAATCTGAACGAGATTCTGTCCTCATAAATTACGTCAATTTATAGACTAATGGAGAATCCGGTTGACGAAGAATGACCCATATATATATATATATATATATATATATATATATATATATATATATATATATATATATATATATATATATATATATATATATATACATATACATATATGGGACCTTCCACGTCAAACGGAACACTGCTCTCCCCAAAATTAAACGCAACGGGAAATAATTTTCAAAATACAAAAATGTTCGTATGCTCAAGAGCTTTCGAATGAAACATGGCCGTTTTCGAACTTCAATATGGCGTCTACAAAATGGCGACTGGAATTAACCAATTCAAGGAATTAATGTACACATTGTGCGGAAAAATGTATAATTAGTGTCAAAATATTCGTTTATATATACATATATATATATATATATATATATATATATATATATATATATATATATATATATATATATATATATATATATATATATATATATATATATATATATATATATATATATATATATATATATATGTGTGGGGACGTTTCGCATCAACGGAACCACCCCAATACACCCCCCTTTACCTCAAAAATTACGAATTATATACATATATAATATATATATATATATATATATATATATGTATATAATTCGTAATATAGTACAATCTCGATTAGCCGAATCGCGATTATCTGAAATCCGGCTTATCCGAAACAAACTGTTAAAAAGCAAATTGTATTCCCATTAAACGAAAAAAAATCCCATTATTCGAAACAGACGATGAGTGGTTTCCTTAACGCGTCGGGGACTCCTCGACGTCTAGAATTTCACCGCTGTCTACGTTTTGGTTAGTCGACGAGTGTTATATAAGTTACTCATTACGTCTATTAATATCGGTAATAGTTTCGTTTTAATATAATATTACAAAATGGAGCGTCATAATAATAAGCGTAAACGTGTTGTTATTACCTTAAAAGAGAAACTTGAAGCAATTAAACGTTTAGATAATGGTGAACTTCTTAAAAATATAGCGAAGGATTTAGGTGTAGCCACGAGTACTGTTTCAGAGAGGGGAAAAAATCGCGAAAAACTTGAAAAATGGTGTAGTGTTTTGTTATCGCCTACACAGGCACGAAAAAGTGTGAAAAGCGGTGAATACCAAAAAGTGGATGATTCTTTATTTTTATGGTTTACACAGAATCGAGAACGTGGAATACTAATTTCAGGAACAATTTTAAAACATAAGGCAGTGAGTTTAAGCGAAGAGTTGCCGGTTATTGAAGCGCCTGTAAATTTTTCTGCAAGTGATGGATGGCTAGACAGGTAGAAAAAAAGACATGGTGTACGTCAACTGAAAGTTTGTGGAGGAAGATTGTCGGCTAATGTATCTGCTGCAAAAAAATTTGCAGAGAATTTTGAGCAGCTTATGAAAGAACATGGTTTACAACCAGACCAATTCTATAATTGTGATGAAACAGGCTTAAACTACAAAATGTTGCCGTCAAATACCTTAGCTTCAAAACCGGAAGCTGGAGCACCTGGTTACAAACGTAACAAAGAACGTATTACTGTTCTTGCATGCGGTAATATTTCTGGTAGACACAAAGTCCCATTATTATGTATTGGTAAGTCAGCAAATCCACGAACCTTTAAGAATATTCGTCGCAATGCTTTTCCTGTTTTGTATAAAAAATCAAAACAACGCCTGTATAAACGCGACTCTATTTAAAGACTAGTTTTTTGGAGATTTTGTTTCTAAAGTGGAACTTTTTGTAAAAGAACGTGGATATTCTAGAAAATGTATCACCCAAGTGCGGAGCAACTTGAAAGTGGGGAAATAAAAGCAATGTTTTTGCCACCTGCTGTAACTTCTCTGATTCAGCCTATGGATCAAGGTGTACTGGAAAATTTAAAACGCAGTTACAGGCGTTTGTTATTGGAGCATATTTTAGAAGAAGTAGATGAAGGTGGCAATCTTACCGATTGTCTAAAAAAGATAAATTTGAAATATGTTATATATTGGATAGCTTCAGCCTGGAATCAAGTAAAGAGTGAAGTACACCCTGGAAAAATCTTGGTCAAAATTGATTCTACAAGAGGAGAGACATTACTCAGAAGCAGAAACAGAAAATAATGAAAGTTTACATCAAATTATTACAAGAATATCAGGATATGAAAGTGTTACGGAAACCGATGTCTGTGAATGGTTAAACAGTGATAGTGTGGTGGAAGACGAAATGACTGACCAAGTGTATGCAAAAATGCTAATAAAATAGACAGTGATCACGATGATGATAATGAAGTAGAAGCCACTGACAATATTCCAGTAAAACTGTCACATTCAGAAGGACTAGGGGCCCTAGAAAAAGCGTTAACTTATGTAGAACAACAAGAAAATGCAACTGCCGCGGACGTTTGCTTATCAAACGTTGGAGAAACATTGCAGCCAAAAACAGAACTAACGCAAAACGAGTGCCGTTAAAAATTACCTGATTTTTAAGACATTAAAGTTAAGAATGAAACTATTTTATTTTCCATTTTCCGTACATATACATAAAATAAGTAAACTAATTGTTTTATTCTTTGTTTTAATAAATACCTATGTACGTAATAGCATATCGTATAAATGCTTTTAAGTCAATCTGCATTGTTGTATTCATTCTAAACTTCTATTTTATAAAAAAAAATTCGGATTAACCGAAATTTCGATTATCTGAAATCACTTTGGTCCATATTATTTCGAATAATCGTATAATATGTATATATATATATATATATATATATATATATATATATGTCCCTTTTTACCCAAAATTATTATTATAATTATCGATTTTAAGGGCGTTCAATTGGTAATTTCTTCTTCTCTTTATTTGACCATTTATATATTTTTCTTTCATTGGACCAGTTCTCCTTCCGGTTGTTTACAATTTCGGTTTTTAGGTTTTCAAAAAAGTCCCTTCTCTCTGTCAAGAAACTGTCTTTTGTCAGTGGTATGTCAATCATTTTGTGCATGGCGCCGGCTACAGGTGGTTGGTTCGGTTAAATTAATTAATAATTAAAAATGTTTCCAGCATCTAGGGTTTTAACACATCCCTGTTATAAATTCGATCTTTTTAAATTTGTGTATTAGTTTATAATGTTTATTTTAATGGATTGTTAGTAGTTTCTATGTTACAAGCTAATTATTGCCATTCATGTTAACTCTACTTCTCACTATTTATGTGAGTGTTTTTTCTTTCATATTGCACCTTATATTTCATTGTACTTCTACATCAGTTTATTAATAATAATAATTATAGTAATAATTTGAATAATTTAATTTTATATTTAAGAATTTTGTTAGATACGGCAACTTTTGCTTTCTTTCTTTATTTATCTATATATATATATATATATATATATATATATATATATATATATATATATATATATATATATATATGGTAATGATTTTTTCTTGGCTTTAAGGTTATGTGAATTAAAACTTCATTTTACATGTATGTTAACGCTTCGATCAACCTAGTGATCTTTTTCAAAACATTTAATTTCATTAATACGATCAGTAACAATGTCAATATGTATCGAGTATCCTAAAAAACCAAACCATGATTACCCATGCAATAACAATGTTATAATTTGGCTTACCTTAGGATGTAGAATTTGAAAGATTTTATTTTCTTGTCAATAATTAAAACATTCCAAGAGTTATATACACAACACACTTTTTACATTTTAAAACTCTGCACACATTTAAAAATTATTAAAATTATTAAAACGGTGTTACTTTATCATTATACTTTAAAGAACTGAAAAATATATTCGATTCAGATTATTAATTTCTTTTTTGTCGTTTATGGCGTTTTGGTTTTTGTAGATAAGGATGGATTCTAATATTTCTCTTTTTTTTAGTATGATTATCGGAACTTAAAATTTTTGTGCTTTCGTAATTAAATGTGTGTTTTTTTTTTTTCCTTTTCATGTTTATTTAATGAAGTTACGTTATTTTTATCGTACTTGTGGCCTTTTATACGGTTTTCCAAATATTGACTGCTTTGTAAAATGTATGTTCCATTACAATTATTACATGGGATTTCGTAAACAATGTTACTTTTTTTTTGTTTTTTGGTGTTGGTGCTTTTAATTTTGAAAAGTTGTTACTAAGGAGGTTATAGGCTTTATGAGCGATGTTGAAATTATATCTTTTGAAATTTGATGTGAAAATTCATTTAGATATGGTAAAACAATATATTTTTTAGTGTCTTTTTGTTTGTGGTCTACTGTTTCGGTAGAAATGTAAAATTTGTGAATGCGCTTTTTAAAAATCTTTTTGATTAGAGATAACGGGTATTTGTTTGAAATTAAAGCATTTTTGGCTTTGCTTATTGCATCTTCTCGATATTCTGGATCTGATAAGGAGATTGCCAATCCTATTACGACCGATTTCCTATGTTTTAACGGATGGTTAGAATTATAATTTAAGTATCTTGATGACCACGTTTTTTTTGTAAACCACGATGTTTTTTGTTTTTATTTATGTGGAATAACATTAAATCGAGATAATTTATTTTATTGTTCTGTTCTACTTCTACTGTAGATTGTATTCTTTGGTGAAAATTATTAAATTTATTTAGGAAATAATTTACTTGGTCTTTTGGAATGGCTGTTATGCAATCGTCAACATACCTGAAGAAATGGGTTCCTCTATATCTAGCGTTATTGCGCAAATAGTGATGGAAGACCTAGAATCTGAAATTATCTCAAATATAAAATTTGAAATTCATTTTTCTTCATGTATGTTGACGATTGCATAACAGCCATTCCAAAAGACCAAGTAAATTATTTCCTAAATAAATTTAATAATTATCACCAAAGAATACAATCTACAGTAGAAGTAGAACAGAACAATAAAATAAATTATCTAGATTTAATGTTATTTCACATAAATAAAAACATAAAAACATCGTGGTTTTACAAAAAAAAAAAACGTGGTCATCAAGATACTTAAATTATAATTCTAACCATATACATTTTACAAACCAGTCAATATTTGGAAAACCGTATAAAAGGCCACAAGTACGATAAAAAGTAACGTAACTTCATTAAATAAACATGAAAAGGAAAAAAAAAACACACATTTAATTACGAAAGCACAAAAATTTTAAGTTCCGAAAATCATACTAAAAAAAGAGAAATATTAGAATCCATCCTTATCTACAAAAACCAAAACGCCATAAACGACAAAAAAGAAATTAATAATCTGAATCGAATATATTTTTCAGTTCTTTAAAGTATAATGATAAAGTAACACCGTTTTAATAATTTTAATAATTTTTAAATGTGTGCAGAGTTTTAAAATGTAAAAAGTGTGTTGTGTATATAACTCTTGGAATGTTTTAATTATTGACAAGAAAATAAAAATCTTTCAAATTCTACATCCTAAGCCAAATTAAACATTGTTATTGCATGGGTAATCATGGTTTGGTTTTTTAGGATACTCGATACATAATGACATTGCTACTCGATGTATTAATGAAATTAAATGTTTTGAAAAAGATCACTAGGTTGATCGAAACGTTAACATACATGTAAAATGAAGTTTTAATTCACATAACCTTAAAGCCAAGAAAAAATCATTACCATATAAATATAAAAAGAGGGTTAAAGAAAAAATCATTTAATATATATATATATATATATATATATATATATATATATATATATATATATATATATATATATATATATATATATATAGATATGAGAGGGAGAGCGAGAGAAAGGGAGAGAAAGCGTAAGTGGTTGTTGTCATGCTAGTAAATTCCAGCTTTTACATCTTCTGCCGTTTCAGATTTACTTCCATCTTGTCTCCCCTTTTCCGTGCGTAAAAAGCAAACAAATATTTTAATTTATATTTTATGTTCATGTCATTCGCATCACTCGATCTATTACGCTTTTATAGGCTCTTGCGATGAATATGCTTTATCCCCAAATGTATATCACATTTCTTAATAGCTTTAAGCGCTGAAAATGACAACAATAAGGGAGCAGAGTTTCAACATGGATGCCTTAAAAACTTATTTATTTGTTGGAGAAATTCGGCCTCGGCGATGTATAATGAGAAGACATTTTTAAAATGTAATTTCAATTTCTTACTGGCACATAGAAGCGCAGACGACCAAAAAATTAGATACTCTAAGACAGGGATGCTCAAACGGTCGATCGCGATCGACAAGTCGATCGCGACTGCTTTTTGAGTCGATCCCGAGAAAAAAATTCCGATATAGAACTATTCACAGATTTTGTTTTAGGTAACTAAAACAAAATGTAATGAATAAACTACTAAAACTTTATTGGATGCACAATTAGGCCAGAATAACCCCCTCATCACTTTCTTTTATCGTAATAACCCCCTGCTAGCGACAAAAGGCGGCTTTATCAAAGGAACGCGCGGTACTTGTCAAAGAAAAGCCGCGTTTTTGATTCCCGCCGATTTTTCTAGAAACTTCGGGCGGTGTGTTTGACGGGAACATTCGAGACTTCGTTCGCGCCGATATAAATGTTGCGCCTGCAGGAATAGGAGTCAGTCCTAGTTGTAACTTGAAGGCGATACATCGATACAAAGTCTATTAATAAATAGTCCAAAACTTATCATTTTAATAACGATTAGGAGGAAGAATTTTTCTTTTGTATGGTAAAGGATAAGTGCATTTGTCTCATTTGCCGTGCGTCAGTTGTAATACCTAAGCGTGGGAACTTAGAGAGGCATCATAAAACGGTTCATAAAAACTATGAAAAGGATTTTCCGTCACAGAGTGAATTAAGAAAACGAAAAATACGTGATTTGATAACTTGTTTGAAAAAAGAACAAACCATGTTCACAAGAGCAGCGAAACAATCAAAAGCTGCAACGATCGCATCATTTAAAATATCTCATATATTGGCGAAACACAAGAAACCATTTGATAATGGATTGGTTGTGAAGGAAGCATTTATTGAAGCGGGTGAGACTTTATTTGGAGATTTTAAAAATAAAACAGAGATTATGTCTGCTATTAGAAAAATTCGGTTATCTCGTCCAACTGTCACAAGGCGTGTTGAAGTCATGAGTCAGGACATGGCAGATAAACTAAAACATGATATCATGGAAACAAAAACGGTTTTGTGGTATTGGGTCGAGCTAATGATGATTTCCCTTCATTTTTCTCCTTCCATTGCATTATAGATCAACAAGTTTTGAGTTCAAAAGTTCTAAACATGGAGGAGATTATGGGCATTGCAATAAAAATTGTGAATTCTATCCGTGCAGCTTGCAACGACGGCTCTTTAAATTGCAGTTGGAAGATAGTGAGTCAGCTGAACACACTGATTTAGTTCTTCACACGGACGTAAGGTGGTCAAGTCGCGGAAAATTCCTAGAAAGGTTTCAAGAATTATTGCCCGAAATAACAGCTTTTCTGGACGAAAGAGGTGATGACACTCAGATGCTGAAAAACGGAAAATGGCTGACTGATTTGGCATTTTTGACAGACATCACAATGCATTTAAACACCATTAATTTGAAGCTTCAAGGTAAAGGAAAAACTATTATTGAGATTAAGTTGGGAATATGGAATCTTTGGCACAATGACACCACTCAGTATATATCACCACTACAACAAACACTTTATTTTTGCACTCGACGCGCGTTTCGCTAACCATGTTAACTGTCAGTCAATCATCGCTCCTGATGAAGCTAACATGGTTAGCGAAACGCGCGTCGAGTGCAAAAATAAACTGTTTGGTGTAGTGGTGATATATACTGAGTGGTATTATTGAGATGATTAGCGCAATAAACGCATTCAAAAGTAAATTGCAACTTATGATAGATCAACTGAAAAGAAAGGATCTGAAAAATTGTCCGTCTTTGAAAGCAAGGATTCCTCAGTTGAATTATGATATTTATGAGGCAGAATTATCAAATATTTTGGGCCAATTCGAAATACGTTTTTATGATTTCAGTAAATTGGCAAATCTCGCATCATTTATGAGTTATCATTTTTCGTGTAAAAACATTGACGAATTAGCTACTGAAATAGCAAGTCAGTTTAACATGGACTCATGTTCTGTTGAAAATGAGTTAGTGCAGATTATATCAGATATACATCTCAAAGCCACAGCATCTGATACAAAATTCTGGTGTTTTATATCTGAAGATAAATATCCGAATCTAAGGCAAATCGCCCTTCAACTGACGGCAATGTTTGGGACAGCTTACTTGTGCGAGTCTGCATTTTCTGAAATGAAGATAATTAAGTCAAAATATCGCAATCGACTAACTGACGAACATATGTCATCATGCTTGCGATTAGCACTCGGTGATTACGTACCATCTTATGAAAAGTATGCTGAGGACATGCAGTGCCACGCTTCAACATCCAAAGTCACTCTTTAGTTAAGTTTAGACACTAGAACTCGTTTGTTTTGTAAGAACTAATAAACTCGCAATTTTGAATAATTATGAGTTTTTTCATTGACATTTTAGAGCAGACCTACACTTACCTTGATTAAAAAAATGCATATTGTGCGAAAACTAATATCTATGCCACGATACACCCTACCTAGTCGACAATCCTGCATCACACTTACTTGCAGCCTCTCAGAGTCGATCGATCGTAGTCTAACAATATTAAGGTAGATCGCCAGCAGGTCAAGTTTGAGCATCCCTGCTCTAAGATATGCAGAATTTTACAACTTATTACTGAGAAGTTAGGATTGAGTATAAGTAAAATATCAAAACAGTCATAGTGATTAGCATGGTATGATTCGACATATTTTCATCCCTATTCTGATGCAGTTCAAGCCGCTGAAGAAGATAGAGAAGTTCAGTGTTACCTGGAGGGTCACAGTTTCCTAGTGACTTCAAAAATAGGACAAGAAATCCATAAATCGCTCATATCATTTTGCACCAAGTGAATATGGGTGAGCAGAAATTGGAAATCTATACTGAAATATGTTTTCATCTGTATTCCTGTGGATTTGAAGTAGCTGAACGGGAACTAAATATTGATTTTGATAGTTCGTATCGCAGCATGGTCCTCATCTGAAACAATTTTCAGTCGCTGTAAACCCGTAAACATTGCGGAACATGTGGAATTCGTGGATTTTTAGGGCGCAGGTAATTTCCACACCACTAATCCGTTTATGACCTAGACATATTTAAGGGATTGTAATTGCAGAAGTAAATTCCACACCGAGTACTATCAGGTAGAGGATGAGGGTTGATAAATGGGTGTTGGTACGCACCGGCCAGTTCAATTAAATCATTATTATACCCTTCTACATATCAGTTTAGTACATATTATTAATTTGTGATTATTACTTGGTTGTGCGTATATTTTTTAAAGTGTTGCTAATATGGAAGCAAAGTTAATAAAAAGTAATCGAGGAAAGAGTATGTTATGTGTGAATTACTACACTTACTTTCGACAAAAGGTGCTAAAATGTGGAGAAATATTTTGGAGATGTTCAAAAAAAGATTGCAAATCAAAAGTCTTCACCGTTGGGCCCGAGAATTTAGTTACCAGAAGTGAAGGACTCCATACACACGAAGCCGACACCAAGAAGCTGAATCGGCAAATAATTAGTAACTCTTGCAAAAGAAAAGCCGGAGAGCATATGAGTGAAAGGCCATCTAAAATTATCCGACAAGAACTACAAAACACGCTGTTTTGAAACAGTAACAGAAAAAGATGTCGATTATATTAGAAAAAACATTTATAACCATAGACGAAAATTTTTGCCAGGACGTAATCCAAGAAGTGCTGAGGAGGTGCATAGTGTTTTGGAGACATTTGAAATCAAAACTAGCAAGGGTGAGAATTTTTTATATATCAATGAACTTGAAAGTGGCATTATTGTTTTTTCTTGCACTACAAATGTCAATATGTTGTGTAAAATATCCAAAATATATATGGACTGCACCTTTTCATACTGCACTAAATATTTTACACAGTTATTTACAGTGCATGGTTTTGCAAGCGGTCATTACATTCCATTATTATTTTGCTTATTGCGTGATAAGAGAGCTGAAACATACAAAAACCTCTTCACATTATTAAAATGTAAGATTTATTCAACAGATACACTGTATTTCAATCCAGAGAAAATTACTATTGACTTCGAAAAATCTATTCATAAGGCAGTATCTGAAGTTTGGCCAAATGCTAAAGTGTTAGGATGTAGATTTCATTTACACCAATCTTGGTTTCGCAAGATACAGAATCTAGGTCTAGCTAAAGAATATTGCGACAAAAATTCTGAAATTGCTCGTTGGTTAAAGTATTGTTTCGGCTTGTCCTATTTAGCACCCAAAGAATTAGGTGACAGTTTTGCATACGATTTATATTCTATGAAACCTGAGGATGAACGTTTAAATAAATTTTGTGATTACCTGCTAGAAACGTATATAAAGGAAGGAGCCGATTTTCCAGTTGAAATATGGGCAGAATCGAGTCCATTTTTAACTCGAACGACTAACTGTTGTGAGTCCTTCCATTCCCTTCTAAATAATTCTTTTTATTCTACACATCCGTCTCTGGATACTTTTATCGATAGGCTGAAAGAATTTCAGATTAACGTATATATAAAAATACAAAGTATCGACGAGTCTAAAATAAATAATAATCATAATAATCAAAAATTAAAACAGTTAAAAAATCTTTATGAACAAAGACAATTAGGAAATATTAATCGTTTCCATTTTTTAGTGTTCCGTACGGAACACTTATAAGATCACTTCGGTGTCTGTCTGTCTGTCTGTCTGTCACACACCCCGATTTTCTCCGAAACTATTTGACATAGAAAGGTGAAATTTGGTAATAATATAGGAATTGATGGCCTCATCAGAGCCATGTAGTTTTGAGAATTAAATTTTGACTTAAGGGGTTAGTTTTGGGGGGTGAAGTCAGAAGTGAAAAAAAAATTTTTTTACTAGGTCATCGAGTGTGGTGTCAAATGAAAGCTTGTGAAAACACGAGTAAAAAATATATATATAATATTATACTTGCGCGCACTTTTCTTTGTATTATTTTTAAAAAATTCGCGAAAAAAATCGCTGTCCCGGGCCTTATCTCGAAAAGTACTTATCAAAAAATTTCGAAAAAATTCTGGAATATTCTCCACGGGGTGTAGATTGAACGAAAATTATCACGAGTGCATTACCTTTAATAATTTATATGGTATATAAAAAAAAAACAAAAATTTCAAGGTCATCAGATTTCAGTAAAGATTGGAAGCAAACTTTGTTGAAAACTCATTTGGGGGTGTGTTTTGTGAAGTCACTGATCATTTTATACCACCGTAACATAAATTTTGACTTAAGGGGTTTGTTATGAGGGGTGAAATCGGAAGTGAAAAAATTTTTTTTTACTAGGTCATCGAGTGTGGTGTCAAATGAAAGCTTGTGAAAACACGAGTAAAAAATATATATATAATGTAATCCTTGCCCACACTTTTCTTCGTATTACTTTTAAAAAATCGCTGTCCCCTACCTTATCTCGAAAAGTACTGATCAAAAAAGCTTGAAAAAACTCTGGAATATTCTCCACGGGGTATAGATTGAACGAAAATTATCACGAGTGCATTACCTTTAATTTATTTGATATTTATAAAAAAAAAAATTTCAACGTCACCAGTTTTTAGTAAAGATTGGAAACAAACTTTGTTGAAAACTCATTTGGGGTGTGTTTTGTGAAGTCACTGATCATTTTATACCACCCTAACAAAAAATTTTATTTTAAAAAACAATCAACGTACGGAACACTAATTGTGCAAGTTCAACTTGCACTTGACCGGTTTTTTTAAAATGTGTCTCCTATTTTGTAAATATATCTAAATAGACATGTATGGGTTTGTAGCATTATCTAGTATATGTAAGGAAATTTGTCCAATTGTATTTTATGTATTTAGCAAAAACTTCATGTTTTATCAATATTATTCTACTACGAAATAAAAACATATATTTTTGCAAATATCTAAAATTTTCAACAAAAACTGATTTAAAAGAAATCCGTCCAATTTTATTTAGTTGAATAAAGCATAATTATATTTGCTTGGTGTGGAAATTACCTGTAAGATTTAAGCATCCTTATAAGGTTAGTGTGGAATTTACCTGTTGCATTAAGGGCGCAGGTAGTCTTGGCGTGAAATTTACTAACGCCGGATTTTTGACCTCTCTTTAGGGTTAGAAAAAATTGTAATGTAATGAGGCAAATCCAACATCGGGATCGTGTTCAGCGGTTAAAAATACGGGGGGGGGGGGGGTAGGGGGGGTCAGCCATCTTGGACAGAACATACAGTTTTATAACAATGATGTAACTTCTAAATAAGATGTTCCCCAGTTGTTTTTAATACTAATCCTCGTTAGTTAAGTTTCAAATACTAATTTAAACATGTTTTCTCATAGTTCCAATTAATTAGTTAAACATAACAGAAAAATAATATAGAAACCAGGTGATGTATGGAGACTTTTTGCACTGACTATATATCTAGGACAGTAAATTGAAATTGGCAATAAGAATTTAAAAGCAGATTTGAAAAGAAGGATTTCGCTAGCTTGGTCTAGTTTCGTCAAATTGTAAAAAGTGTTTAACTCACATCTACCTAACACTATCAAGAGTAAAGTGTTCGATCAGCGAATACTGCCAGTTCTGACATATGCTACAGAAACGTGACCCATGAACAACAGCTTAAAAGAAAGGTTGCAGATTGCACAAAGGACCACGAAAAGGCCAATGTTGGGATTAAAACTAAGAGATCGCATAAGAAATGAAGAGATAAGAACAAGATCCAAAAAATCAGACGTAATAGAGCGGGTTTGCCCCGCATGACAATCAGTGGACCAAGAGGCTTATATATAGAATGGAGACCGCGAAGACACAGAAGACCTGTCGGCAGACCACAAACTCGTTGGACAGAGGATATTAAGTATTTGGTAGGCGATGATTGGATGAGACAAGCTTAAGACAGACCACATTGGAGAAGCCTGGGGCTGGCCTACATCCGACGATGAATGAACGGCTGATGATGTTGATGATGATGAAATGATATAGGTAAATCTAGGAACAGATGAGCAATCAAGGTATAATTGAATCTATGTCTGTTCCATTTCATGTTAAAACGTCCGTTTCTTTTTACCCAGAATGTATATCTTGTGTTATTTTCAAATTTTATTCAGAAAATTCTATATACAAAGATAATGCTATACGTTACAATGTAATATGCTAATCGAAGTAATTATAGGTTGTGAGGTACACTTTTGTTGGTAATGCTAACTTCGCATAAATTTTCATTGGAAATTATACACATTACCTTTAAAGGGTCTTATTAACAATCACTCAGAAACACCCGATGCAGCAAAATATGAAATTTTATTTTAAGTTACTGTTCTACCATCTTTCATTCATCTATAATATATATACACATCTATATATATATATATATATATATATATATATATATATATATATATATATATATATATAATACAACGTCTCTCTGTCTGTCTGTCTATCCGTTAGTGCGCTTATCACTAGAGAACCACTTATCCGATTTGTGTGCTTTTTTTTTAAACATACAAATGTTTTCTGGCCAGGTTATAGGCTATATTTTATTACTTTAGGTAACATCAAGAATAAGTAGTGATGATAATAGTGAATCAAGTGGAAAAAAAGTTTGCCGCTAACGCGCTCTCTTGCAAAACCGTCAAATATGGAACAACATCATGTGGCAAAGAATATAATATATATAAAATGCAACATCTTTCTGTCTGTCTGTCTGTCTGTTATTGCGCTTATCACGCGAGAACCACCTATTCAATTTACGTGTTTTTTTTTTTTAATTCATACATATGTTCTTTGGCCAGGTTATAATAATAATAAAAATCTATATCTATAATATATATAAAATCCAACGATTCTCTGTCTGTTTGTCCGTTAGTATGCTTATCATTCGAGAACCACTTATCCGATTTACGTTATTTTTTTTTTAATTCATACATATGTTCTCTGACCTGGTTATAGATATATATTTTATTACGTTAGGTAACAAAGTAGTGACGATAATAGTGAATCAAGTCGGAAAAAAGTTTGCCGCTAGCGCATTCGCTTGCAATCCACTGCCTAAAGCATTAAATATGGAACAATATCATGTAGGAAAAAATATATTATATATAAATCTATAATATGTATAAAATGCAACGTCTCTCTGTCTGTCTGTCTCTCCGTTAGTGCGCTTATCACTCGAGTGCCACTTATCGGATAGTAACTCAAGTCGGAAAAAAAAAAAGCTTGCCCCCAGCGCGTTCTTTTGCAATATACTGCCTAAACCATTAAATACGTAGCGTACGTTTCTATCCGTCTGTCCGTTAGTGCGCTTATGACTTGAGAACCACTTATCCGATTTACATGTTTTTTTTTTAATTCATACATTTTTTCTCTGGCCAGGCTATCTATAATCTTCTATATTATATATAAAATGCAACGTCTCTCTGTCTGCCTGTCTGTTTGTCCGTTAGTGAGCTTAACACTCGAGAACCACTTATCCGATTTACGTGCTTATTTTTTTAAAACATATGTTCTCTGGCCAGGTTATAAGATATATTTTATTACGTTAGGTAATATAAGGAATAAGCAGTGGCGATAATAGTTAATCAAGTCGGGCACGGCTAGTATATATATATATATATATATATATATATATATATATATATATATATATATATATACATATATATATATATATATATATATATATATATATATATATACACACACACTCCTGAACAAAATTAACACAACAATATATTAAATCATACAAATCTCTATATTGAATTAATTTTAATAATTTTTTATGAACATTGGTTACCCTAAAAGTTAGAAAAAACTTATTCGGATACTTGGAAAGTGAATTAGCTACCAAATTTCTCTATAAAATTCGAATTAAAATTATTCTTAAGACCTAATAACAAAATCGTTGAAATTATGTAATAATGAAAAAAATAAACTGGGACACTAATAGCAAAATTAATGGTGTAACTGGGACACTAGTAGCGTGTGTTGCCTCCTCTACTTCGGATGACAGCGTTTATACGCCTAGGCATGCTTCTAATGAAATTTTGGATAAAATCTTGAGGAATTTGCCCATTCTGTGATAACTGCATTTTCAAGTTCCCTCAGGTTTCTAGGTGCAGGTATATGACGTTTCACATTTTTCTTAAGGTGATCCCATACATGTTCTATCGCATTCACATCCGGACTTTTTGGTGGCCATTGCATAATCGGTATATCAACTTGATTAAGATAATCGAATACCTCCCTAGCCACGTGAGGTCGAACATTGTCTTGCATAAATAGGAAATTGGGCCCCACAAAATGACCGAAAGGCATCACATGTTCTATTACAATATTCTCAAGACAGTAGTCAGCATTCATGGATCTTGTACGGACTGGAACTAACTCTGTACGAGCATCAAAGCAGATGCCACCCCAGAACATAACAGAGCCACCGCCGAATGGAATCCTTGCAGAGATATTGCAAGGAGCAAACCTCTCTCCTGGTCTTCGCCATACTCGCTCACGACCATCTGAATGTTTTAGACTAACCCTAGTTTCATCTGTGAAGAAAACTTGTTTCCAATCATCCACAGACCAGTTTTCGTGATTTCGAGCAAAACGGAACCTGGGAACTCTGTTTTCTCTAGTAAGCAAGGGCGCAGTGGCTGGTCTCCTACTACTTAATCCAGTTTCATTTAACCGTCTTCTAACTGTTTTAGAAGAAATTGAGACATTACGAACAGCTTCGAGTTCGTTTCTTATTATAGAACTAGTAACAGTCCTGTTTCTTAAAGCATATTGTCTTATAAAACGTTCATCTAGGTCGCTAGTGCATCGTTTTCGCCCTTGCTTTAGCCTTCTAGAATAAGTTCCTACTTCATTCAAGCGTCTTACCATACGACTTATTGTGGAACGATGTTTGCCTAACAAACTGGCAAGATAACTCTGACAATATCCCTCGTCCAATAAAACTGAGGCTCGCACTACCTCGTGTTCAGTTAAATTCCTTGTTCGATTCATTTTTCTAATTCTTCGGGGTCAAAAATAAAACAGTCTACCACAAAAACGTATTACTTTGAAAAAGGGAACAATTTATAAGCTTACTTTTAAAGAAAATCTGTCGCATTATTACAGAAAATTGTTTATCTTCTAAAAAATTCTTTAAAACTGTAAATCTATACTGTAAATCTAAACGAATTGTTTGATTTCTGTCATGAACAACGAAACAAAAATATGCATAGCCTACTATTCAAATACTCGATAAACTTTAAAACTGACATAAGAAAAAGATAAATATATATATATATATATATATATATATATATATATATATATATATATAAATATAAATATAAATATAAATATAAATATAAATATAAATATATATATATATATATATATATATATATATATATATATATATATATATATATATATATATATATATATCGGGTCTTCCATTAAGGACTTGACAACTTTTTTTTTAAAATAAAACGCAACCCATTTGAGACATTTCGAAAATTTTACTGTCGGTTTGAAGTACAATCAAAACATTTATGTATGGAATTCGACTTCATTCATATGTCCACCACGGGCACGTTTGCAGCGGTCGATTTGTTGAACCCAATTTTCGATGACTCGGCCACACATTTCGACGGAAACGGCCGCTTTCAATATTGGCTCTGAGCTCCTCTAATGACGCAGCATACACCAATGATTTAACGTACCCCCATAAAAAGAAGTCTAGAGGTGTTAAATCACACGATCTAGGCGGCCATTCGACGGGACCATTTCTCGATATAACACGTTCACCAAATTTAGATTGCAGTAAGTCGATTGTTACACCAGCTGTGTGGCTTGTGGCGCCGTCTTGTTGAAACCACATATCATTAATGTCTAGCCCATTGCAATTGATCAAAGAAATAACGTTGCAACATGCCTCTGTAGCGATCTCCATTGAATGTAACGTGACGGTTATTTTCATCAACGCAAAAGAACGGCCCAATGACACCACGGCATGAAAACCGCACCAAACAGTAATTTTTTGTGGATGAAGTGATGTTTCTTCAAGCACATGAGGGTTTTCCCCTGACCAATAACGCATATTCTGTTTGTTGACGAAGCCGTTTATCCAAAAATGCGCTTCATCACTAAAGATGATTTTGCGATGAAATTGGTCATCTTCTTCCAATATTTCTAGAGCCCAATTCGAGAACGTACGTCGCTTCATATGATCGAGTGGTTTTAGTTCTTGAGTTAACTTTAACTTATAATTCGCCGTAGTGTGGTCTGAGCGATGCCCAATTCTTGAGAACGCCGTGAAATCGACTGTTTTGGTTCGTTTGAGATGGACGCTTGAACGGCAGCAATATTCTGGCCACTTGGACCAACCCGTTGTCTCACTGGCACGGGAACATCCAACAGCGAATATGTTAACTCAAATT
Organism: Pachyrhynchus sulphureomaculatus; assembly: GCA_019049505.1. Lineage (NCBI taxonomy): Eukaryota > Metazoa > Arthropoda > Insecta > Coleoptera > Curculionidae > Pachyrhynchus > Pachyrhynchus sulphureomaculatus. The sequence continues at coordinate 186,804,409 of CM032455.1, forward strand.
TTTTCACTAGACTATGAATTGCTTGTCTACTGGGACGAGAATTACGACCAAAAATTGGCGTTAACGCTCTTAAAGTTGCAGTCACCGACTCCAAATTTTGGTAGTAAATTTTAATTATTTGTAAACGTTTTTCGTTCGTGTACTTCACCATGATGAAAATGTTCACTTTACTGAATGTTTTGACGTTGACAGTTCGGTAATTGGCTTAAGGGTGCGTTCACAGTGAAATTTCAAAGTTGTCAGGTCCCAAATGGAAGACCCTTTATATATATATATATATATATATATATATATATATATATATATATAAATATATATATATATATATATATATATATATATATATATAATATATATATATATATATATATATATATATATATAATATATATATATATATATATATATATATATATATATATGTATATATATATATATATATATATATATATATACGTACATACATATATATATATATATATATATATATATATATATATATATATATATATATATATATATTTATATATACAATGCCATTCATAAAATTTGCACCATATGGGAAAAATTTTTACTATAAGAGTTTTTGAAAATTTAACTTCGAAATATGTTAGTGCAAGTTTTATGTTTAAGATTACATCCAAATTAGTTCATGATGTCACATGCCTTGCCTATCAAATTTGACATTTAAATTTTAAAAGGAGAAAAAATCGTATTTTTGTTGAAAATATCGAAAAAAGTTATAAAGAAAAAAATGACTGTATTTTACTTTTAGTCTGTGCCAATTTTCAAAAAAATTTGACAAAATTCACTTTTTTTAATTATGTCCCCTTAAAATGATAATCGAAAGTTTTTTCGTATAAATTATATTATATACTTTTTTAGTGGTTAATGTTATACTAAACGTTACGAAAAAAAATTAATAAGGCCATAAAATTAGGCTGAAAATTTATTTTTTTCAAAAACTTATAATTTAACAATGCAATATTGATGCAAAGCAGCTTAATATTTATGACACGCCCATTTTTAAGGATTACTATTATAAAAAATTAATGTTATTTACTAAATAAAGAAACATTCTTAAGTTTCTAAGCTTCTTCCGTTCTTTTTAATGCACATAATAGTTCTGACAATAAATTTCATGACGAACATTTCCATAGAACTCCGGCTTGATTTCATTTACACACTGGCGGATACTTTCTTCTAAGTGTGCGATATTTTCAAAAGATCTCTGAGCATAAACTAAATTTTTTAAATACCCCCCCCCACAAAAAAAGCCACAGGGTGTAAAATCGGGTGATCGCGGCGGCTAAGGTATTTCATAGAAAAACCTACCAATCCACTTCCCAGAAAAGTTTTCGTCCAGCCAATTTCTAATTTCCAAGATGCTGTGACTAGGTGCTCCATCTTGTTAGAAGTACATTTTCATTCTTCCCTCTAAACTAAAATCTTCCAGTTTATTGGAAAGTTCCTTGTTTAGAAACTGTAAGTACCTCGCGGCTGTAAGATTTTCTCTAAAAAAAAAAACGAGCGGACTAACGCCTAATTGCTCGGCGAGTTGTTTTTGTGTTTGCGAATCATCTTCGTCCAACAATGCTTGTAATTCTACATCTTCGTATTTTTTTGGCGGTTTTCCACGTTTCTTGTCTATAACATCGAAGTCACCACTTTTTAAACGCCAAAACCATCATTCACACGTATCTTGCGATGGAACATGTTTACCATAAGCTTCTCGAAGTAATCGGTATGATTCAACAGCAGTTTTCTTCAAATGAAAACATAAAATTAATGCTGTCCGCGAATGCTCTTTGTTCGGTATAAATTTCGACATATTGAACACAACAACACAACACTATGCACACACTTTTCCAATTTATCACTCGTGCGCGTCTGACACTTGTTGATGACACAACAAAATGGCGCAGTGTCAAATCTTTATAGCACAAACTGCATTGGTGCACCATCTGTTGTCTGAAATCCGAATTTCATACTTGTACACCTGGTATATATATATATATATATATATATATATATATATATATATATATATATATATATATATATATATATATATATATATACAGTACCATTAATAAAGTTTACGCCAAAGGGGTAAATTTTTTATTATAAGAGTCTTTGAAAATTTAACTTTGAAATATGTTAGTGCATGTTTTATGTTTAGGATTACTCCCAAATTAGTTCATGACGTCACATGCCTTGTCTGTCAAATTTGACATTTAAAATTTTAAAATGAGAAAAAGATTTTGTTGAAAATATCAAAAAGAGTTATAAAGAAAAAATGACTGTATTTTAGTTTTAGGTCTATATGCCATTTTCAAAAAAATTTGACAAAATTCACTTTTTTTAATTACGTCCCCTTAAAATGATAATCGAAAGTTTTTTCTTATAAATTATATTATATACTTTTTTAGTGGTTAACGTTTTACTAAATGTTAAGAAAAAAAAAATAATTAGGCCGTAAAATTGGGCTGAAAATTAATTTTTTTTCAAAAACTTGTAATTTAACAATGCAATATTGATGCAAAGCAGCTTAATATTTATGACACGTCCATTTTTAAGGATTACTTTTATAAAAAATTAATGTTATTTACTAAATAAAGAAACATTCTTAAGTTGTTAAGCTTCTTCCGTCCTTTTTAATGCACATAATAGTTCTGACATAAATTTCATGACGAACATTCCCATACAACTCCGGCTTGATTTCATTTACAGACTGGCGGATAGTTTCTTCTAAGTGTGCGATATTTTCAAAAGGTCTCTGAGCATAAACTAAATTTTTTAAATACCCCCCCCCACACAAAAAAAAAGTCACAGGGCGTAAGATCAGTTGATCGCGGCGGCCAGGGTATTTCATAGGAAAACCTACCAATCCACTACCCAGAAAAATTTTCGTCCAGCCAATTTCTAATTTCCAAGGTGCTGTGACCAGGTGCTCCATCTTGTTGGAAGTACATTTTCATTCTTCCCTCTAAACTAAAATCTTCCAGTTCATTGGAAAATTCCTTGTTTAAAAACTGTAAGTACCTCGCGGCTGTAAGATCTTCTCTAAAAAAAAAAACGGGCCAATAATTCTGTTATTAAAAATACCGCACCAAACGTTAGTTTTAAGGGAATATTGATCTCCTGTATCTATTGTAAAATTTGGATCTACAATTTTACGACGATATAACACCATTAGAATTAAAAATACATTCATCACTGAACAAAATATATTTTTTAAAATGACGGGTCTTCTTCAGTTTTACTTTGCAGCCAGAAAGAAAAATATATGCGCCTGTCATAATCTTGTTCTTTGAGAGTGTGGACAAACTTTAGTTTATAAGGTTTAAACCTTTTTTTCTTAAGCACTCTTTGAACTGAATTATAAGATAAACCTACATTGTGCGATATTTTGACAATTGAAGTTCTAGGCGTTTCAATCACATTCTGCATAACTGCAAACTCAGCATCCTCATTAGTAACCCAATGTTCATGTTGACGTGTAAAATTATTCTCTACACATCCAGTATTTTTAAAGTTGGTATGAATTCTTCCTACTGTTGTATGTGTTATAACTTTTTCCTGATGTCGTTGGTTAAAAATGACGGCAACTTCTCTTTGAGTTTTGTAGTTATCACCCACTATCAAAACTATTTCTATTTTATCTTCTTTTAAATTTTAAAATCCGAGTTATTAGCACATAGTACTTATTGAATATTTACAGGTGATTCTCTATTGAATGAGAATCTGATCTATACCAATTACAGGAAAGGAAATGTTGACACATGATTTTAAACGATAATGAATGCAGAACTTATTCTTATACATATAAATTCAATTGTTAGAATATAAGAGAATCATAATTAATATGTATTCAATTCTTAAAATTATTATAAAATAAAATTAGCGAAGAAAACGTAATTCAGCCATATATATATACGAGGCTGGTTTGAAAAGTCTGTGCAAAAATAAAAACTACTTATGTGTTTGGGGTAAACCATTTTTATTTTTCGACATAGTCTCCTTTTAGGCTTATACACTTCGTCCAACGATGTTCTAGTTTGTTGATCCCTTCCGAATAATAGGATTTGTCCAAGTCTGCAAAATATCCATTAGTGTCTGCAATCATCTCCTCGTTTGAATAAAATCTTTGTCCCGCCAGCCATTTCTTCAAATTGGAGAACAAATAGTAGTCTGAGGGAGCCAAGTATGGAGAATAGGGGGGATGTGAAACGAGTTGGAATCCTATTTCCATTAATTTTGCGACCACAACTGCTGAGGTGTGTGCTGGTGCGTTGTCGTGATGGAAAAGGACTTTCTTGTGGGCCAATCGCGGGCGTTTTTCTTGCAGCTCGGTTTTCAAACGGTCCAATAACGATGAATAATATTCACCTGTAATAGTTTTACCCTTTTCCAGATAGTCGATGAGGATTATCCCTTGCGAATCCCAAAAGACAGTCGCCATAACCTTTCCGGCCGAAGGAACGGTCTTCGCCTTTTTTGGTGCAGATTCCCCCTTGGTAACCCATTGTTTAGATTGTTGTTTGGTCTCAGGAGTATAGTAATGTATCCATGTTTCATCCACAGTGACGAAACGACGCTTAAAGTCCTCCGGATTCTTCTGGAACAGCTGCAAACCATCCTTGCAACACTTCACACGATTCCGTTTTTGGTCAAGCGTGAGCAATCGCCGCACCCATCTTGCGGATAGCTTTCTCATGTCCAAATGTTTATGCAAAATATTATGTACCCGTTCAGTCGAGATGCCCACAGCACTAGCAATCTCACACACCTTAACTCTTCTGTCATCCATCACTATATCATGGATTTGATCAATGATTTCTGGAGTCGTAACCTCCACAGGCCGTCCAGAACGTTCAGCGTCACTTGCGCCCATATGGCCAGTTCGAAAATTTTGAAACCACTTATAAACTGTTCTAATCGAAGGTGCAGAGTCACCATAATGTTTATCAAGCTTCTCTTTAGTCTCCTGAGGCGTTTTGCCTTTCATAAAGTAATGTTTAATCACCACACGAAATTCTTTTTCGTCCATTTCTTGAAAATCACTCGACTTCCTTGATTCACGCGAATGCCAAACACAAAGAAATAGACCAATATGGCTGAAACTTGGTGTACGTTTATTCAAGAGACGCTACTAACTAAACATGACCTCGATACGCGCCGGTGGTGCCATCTCTCGGACTTTGCAGCAGCGGCAGCGAAACGCGTCATCACAATTATAAATAACACAGTCTTTTATTATATATCAACGAGGATTAGTATTAAAAACAACTACGGAACATTTTATTTAGAATTTACATCATAATAATAATAATAATAATAATTAATATAACAGTTTCATTCAAAGTATGCAGTATACAGTGAACAGGACAGAGTGCAGCTGAGCAAAGATAAAAGAAAAAAAAACTTAATGCCCCTAGGCATCAACACACTAACACATGCACAACCGAACAATAATAATAATGCACAACCAAGTCATATGATGCACAACCAAATAACTAACAAAAAAAAAGAAAAGAAACGTTATGTTAGTTATAGAAAGCCATGATTAGAAAACTTACATTTTTAGGAACAAGTAAATTCTTCAATTATTCTGCAATAACAAATGCTTTGGGTACTTTTTGAAACATTTGACTAATTTAGATTTCAGAATGTCCGGTAGGTTGTTATAAGTTTTAACTAAATTGTAAGCGAAAGACTTTTCAAATATGCCTATTTTATGAAGTGGGGACGTAAGTAAGTCTCTGCTTCTTATATTTATATTATGAACGCCAGTCTTAAATGGAATTTTTTTAAAAAGATACGTAGGTGACATTGTACAGATAATTTTATGATACACGGTACAACAATGCAAATATCGTCTTTACCTTAACTCTTCTGTCATCCATCACCATATCATGGATTTGATCAATGATTTCTGGAGTCGTAACCTCCACAGGCCATCCAGAACGTTCAGCGTCACTTGTGCCCATATGGCCAGTCCGAAAATTTTGAAACCACTTATAGACTGTTCTAATCGAAGGTGCAGAGTCACCATAATGTTTAACAAGCTTCTCTTTAGTCTCCTGAGGCGTTTAGCCTTTCATAAAGTAATGTTTAATCACCACACGAAATTCTTTTTCGTCCATTTCTTGAAAATCACTCAACCTCCTAGATTCACACGAATGCCAAACACAAAGAAATAGACCAATATGGCTGAAACTTGGTGTGCGTTCATTCAAGAGATGCTACTAACTAAACATGACCTCGATACGCACCGGTGGTGCCATCTCTCGGACTTTTCAAACCAGCCTCGTATATATATATATATATATATATATATATATATATATATATATATATAGGATGTTACGAAAATTGCTTAATATATTAAAATTGGCATTTCTCAATAGCAAAAGCATTTGAAGAAAAAAGTAATCTAACAAGGTTTAAAACTTTTAAACCAGAAATATTGCCTTCCTTTTCTGCCTGGCGATGAGTTGAAAGCTACTTACGAAAACCTATTTTACCATTACAATCAGTGGACTGTTTCATTATTTCCATGCTTCAAAATAAGTACCAAGCAGCTGTTTCTTCTTAATAATTACCAATTTTATAGTAAAATATGCATTAAACACATCGGATATCGGTTAAAAATTAGATATGAGATACACCGCATAAAAATATGACCGTTTTTATTTAATTTTTAGTGTTCCGTACAGAACATTTATAAGATCACTTCGATGTCTATCCGTCCATCTGTCTGCCTACTATTGTCATATAGAAAGTTGAAATTTGGCACTAATATAGAAATTAATGGCCTCATCAGAGCCGTGTAATTTTGAAAATTAAATTTTGACTTAAAGGGTTAGTTTTAGGGGGTGAAATCGGAGGTAAAAAGAAAAAATTGCCAGGGCATCCAGTGGGGGCGTCAAATGAAAGCGTGTAAAACCACGAGTTCTTTGCATTATTTTTAAAAAATCGCGAAAATTCGCTGTCCCCTCCCCTGATCAAAAAATTTTGAAAAAACTGTGAAATATACCCCTCAGGGTGTAGACTGAATGAGAATTATCACGAGTGCATTACCTTTAATAATTCATCTGGTATATACAAAAAAAAAAACAAAAATTTCAGTCATCAATTAAGATCGAAATAAAACTTCGTTGAAAACTCATTTGGAGTGTATTCTGTATATAATGTAATACTTGTGCACACCTTTCTTTGTATTATTTTAAAAAAATCTCGAAAAATCGCTGTCGCCCCCCTTTACCTCGAAAAGTACTGATCAAAAAATTTTGAGAAAATTCTGGAATACAACTTTGTTGAAAACTCATTTGGAGTGTGTTTTGTGAAGTCACTGATCATTTTATACCTCATATATATTCATCTCAATCCTTTACACAAAATGAAACTCACATCTTAAACAAAGGTCTTAACTTTGCAGTACCCCCTCCTAGAGATAATTTATCAGAAATACTTGCTCACATTGAAAATTCCATTAGTACACTTCCAGAAAATAGTAAATCATTTGTTAGGGAAGCATGTTGTAATCAAATATCGAAAAACATGGTTAACAACACAAATTCTAATTCACGAAAAGACATAAAAGTAGTTAAAGGATTGAAAAAGAAAGATGTTTTCTATTTAAAAGCGGATAAAGGAAATAAGGTTGTTATATTGGATAAGAAAGATTACTTTGAACGCGTAGATAATCTTATCGAATCTGGCCCTTATGAAAAGGTAATAAGAAATCCATTACCGAGAATGATATCAGAGGTTAAAAATTCTTTAAAAAAATGTAAGAACCTTGTCTCCGATTCGCTAAAATTTAAATTAAATGTGAGTAATCCGACCATACCAAAATTGTATTGCTTACCCAAAATTCACAAACCTGGAAAAGCAATGCGACCCATTGTTTCATCGGTCGGATCACCCACATATTTAATATCCAAATGGTTATCAAAAGAACTTGAGAAGTTACCGTTAAATACTTTCGCAGTGAAGAATTCGTTAGAATGGATTAATAAAACAAAAAATCTAGTTCTTAATGAAGGTGAAGTCTTAATTTCTTTTGATGTTAGTTCTTTGTTCCCAAGTGTGCCAATTCCACAAACTTTACAATATCTCGAAGAATTACTTAGAATGAATGACTTTGAAGACGAAATTATTCGTGAATACTTAACATTATCTAAAATTTGTATGGAACAAAATTATTTCCAATATAACAATCAATTTGATGTTCAGAAAGAAGGAACAGCTATGGGTAATTGCTTATCACCTTTCATAGCCAATTTATTCATGAGTAAGTTTGAAATCGAAGCCAGTCAAGAATTCGAATATTTCCCAAGGGTATGGTACAGGTATGTGGATGATATTTTCGCGATTTTTGATACAAAGAAAGCAAATATTGATGATTTTGTTTCTAAATTAAATAGCCGGTATAATTCCATTAAATTCACTTACGAAGTTGAGAACAAAGGACAATTGCCTTTTCTAGATATTTTAATTATTAAAAGTAATAATAGATTAGAATTTGATATCTATAGGAAGGACACAGTAACAGATAGATATATTCCTAATGATTCATTTCATTGCAAACAACATAAATTAGCCTCATTACATTTTTTAGTTCATCGTACGGTCACTTTCCCTCTGAATAAAGTAAACTTTAATAAAGAAAGGAATCGTATTAGAAATATAACTAGAGTTAATGGTTATGACGATGACTTGGTAAATAAGCTAATAAATAGACATAAGTTTAGGTTTAATATTCAGAATTCCACCTTTTTTACACGCGAAGAAAATAACACCAAGTATGTCTCCATACCATATAATCCGAAATATAGCAAGGGACTAAATAAGGTATTTAATAAGGTAGGCCTCACCTTAGTCTATAAGTCATCAGACAATCTGAGGAATATCTTAGGAAATCCCAAAGTAAAATTCCTAATGGTGAGAAAAGTGGAATTTATGAAATTAGTTGTAATGATTGTGACAAAAAGTATGTTGGGCAAACTAAAAGGTCATTTAAAACAAGATTTAAAGAACACTTTGCACACTTAAAATACAATAGAACAGAAAAGTCTACCATTGCCGAACATGCTCTTGAAGCTGATCATACTGTAACATTAGATAATCTAAGATTAATAAAAAATGTATCTGATAGGAGATTGTTGAACGCATACGAAAGTATGGAAATCATAAAATGTAAAAGTAGTTTAAATAAAGACAGAGGGCCTATTCCTTATAGTCCCCTCTACTGGTTACTAGACCGGAACTGATGGCCTTGCCTATGTCATTAATTCCGCTTGAGTAATTCAAGGGTTAGGCTAAGTATAAATAGAGTAGATTTGTAGTTTAGCTTTAGTCAATCATCGCTCCTGATGAAGCTAACATGGTTAGTGAAACGCGCGTCGAGTGCAAAACTAAAGTGTTTGGTGTAGTGGTGATATATACTGAGTAGTATCATTGTGCCAAAGATTCCACAATTCCAACTTAGTTATACCTCCGTAACAAAAATTTTTATTTTAAAAGCAATCAACGTACGGAACACTAATTGCGTAAGAACTTATTATCACTAATCTTCGGCCACATCAATGAAATACGTAGAACACTTTTTAAATCACCAATTTACAATATTTCACTAAAAAACATTTATTCTTGCAGCACGTTTCAAGACGTAAACAAGAGGTACAATCTTTAACGTTTCATCGATGGTTTTATCATTTCAACTCGCTTTAAAAATTTCCCTTTATTCAGGCCTTCCGATGTTGCTGTGTGCTTCCCTTACAGATAAAAAAAAAAACATTAAAAATGTAAGAATCTTCTCCCGTTTAATTTTGAAACAGTTGACCCAAATAGAGCCGAGCTTATCATAAACAAATCAGATCCCAATCTACGAAATCCCAAAACCCTTTTACTCCAAATGACATGTCGTAATTAATAAAACTTTTCTGAAAATTTTCAAGGCAGTTTCCTTCGAAATGGGAAGGAAAATTTGCTCAAAACAATTCAACAATTCGTAAATTAGTTCAATTGTACAAGCATTTGTCCAACTACAACGGAGTCGTCTTTATGCACGTGACATTAGGTATTGTTTTCTTGTGGCTTTGTCGTCAGTCTTATACTTGGGGAAATTCCGAAAGACTTAACTACAATGTTCCTTGTTGTTCTGCTTTGGTTTATAAATGTCTTTCTGCAATTATCATAAAGGACAACTGTGCATGACATATATTTATACACTTATATATAAATAATATTAGTAAGAAATCGATAGTGATATGACAAAAAAATTAGGTACATTAATCTTTTCGATAAGAGCCCTATTAAAAATTTCTTTATTTATATATAACAATAAACTTATTTGTCGATTTATATTTTAAGTTAGCTTTTTTTAAAACTTAATTTATTTGAATATAAAAGATTTATTGTTCATATTCACGTGAATTTTCTTATACTCTGATGACGCAGGTATCTACTTTAGCGTTGGTTGGTAAAATTTTATTACTGAATTGGACGTTAATTTCTTGCTTTAGAGTTGTCTCTATTTCTGCCACAGAATAGCGCGGTTGACTTGCCTTCGCTGGTATCATAGACATCTCGGAATATAAAGCTTCAGTTACGCTCGTCACTTGGCTCATAGACAAGGAATTCGGGTTCGTTTTTATTATAACCTCGTCTACATCTACTGATGAAATCCAATACGTCGAAACAGCCTATTATAAATTTACTTCATGCTATTAGGATCTGCAAAATGGTTAAAAACAAAATATGTTAAACTGACGCAAAGTTGCGCAATATAAGGTTTAATAGAATACAATTTTAAAATGCTAAAAATTTCTTCTGTCATTGAGAAAACAGATTTTTATTCTTATTTTTCGAAGATAAATTTTAAATTATATCGAAAAATGAAGTAAGCCCGGTAAGGTGTTTCTATTTGTTCTTCAAGATAAGAAAAATATTTTTTTTGTAGTGTTTGAACTTGATCATCAAGGTATAAGTCCAATTAAAGTTTTGAATAACATCGTTTATCATTTCAACAAAGAATCAGATAATTTTTGGGACAACCCTAAAAAGTAGAGATAACACTCTTATTGAGTCTGATGGTATCTTATTCATAATAGGTGAGATACATGACTGAATTCAGGACGCAGAGTTTTCAAAATAATGTGACATGAAAGTAAGCCGGTATTGAAAAAAATTGGTGTTGATGATGGAATTTACAGAACGAACCGTCTTAGAAAAATAATTTTATTTAAATTGATTGAATTGAATTGGGTATTTCGGAAACCCCAAAAATCCGATTATAGTGTAAATGGAGATTTTTATTGTTTCCGATCCTAAAATAAAATTAAAAGTTGAAATATTCGGGAATGATCGAAAAGGTGGAGACGTCACCACAAACAGCCGAGGCCACGGAGACAATTAGCAAAGAGTAAGATAGAGCATTAAGGTATTTCTTACGAGAAGACAGAGAGACCATTATGTTAGAGACAGACGCGAAATTATTTGGTTTTCAGGATATAGTGAATGTGGCAACGTAGCTTCTCGCTTGCTTCCCGCCGCACGCAATCACGTGTTATTTATTTTTATTTAGTATCGATGTATATTAATTAACTAAAACGATACTTTGGATTATTTGTTAAAAATGTGTCAGTTATTAAGTATTGATAAATAAATGCGCGTGCTAGGCACGCGTCTATTCTAGTATCTTTTAAAGAAGAAGAAAGTCCGACCAGTGCAATGCATATACCTGATTCGCAATTTGAAAGAACGCCGGCGTCCACGCGCGCATTCTTCTTTAAGCTACGTTGCCACAGCAAAAATTCACTTCATAAAATACATTAAAAAGTATATGTGATATTTTTGCAACAACTAGAAGGTGAACTGCCTTGATATTTTAACAAAGTAATTTTTTATGTATATATATTTTTTTGTGACTTTTTACCATTTAATGCATATAGGACAACAAAAATTGTAAAAAAACGCATATTTTTGATCGAAGAAAAAGTATGGATTCCTATCTTTTCCTCATCATCATCATCAACGATACAGTCCATTGTTGGACATAAACCTCCCGTAAGTACGTCTATTTTCTTCGGTTTTGGGCCTTGTTTATCCAGTCGTATCCCACTAGTGTTTTGATTTCGTCAGACCATCGGGTTTGCGAGCGTCCTCTACTTCTTTTCTCATTCCAGGGCCTCCAGTTGTCTACTTTATGGGTCCATCGATTATTAGAGAGTCTTGCGATATGACCCGCCTAGCTCCACGTCAACCTGCTTACCCTCTCAGCTACATCAGTTATTTTGGACCTTTCTCGAATTTCGACGATTTATAATTTCTTGATTCAAAGTCCACGTATCCGTTCCGTATGTCAATACTGGCAACACGCATTGATCAAATATGTTCGCTTTTAGTGTATTTGGGACATTGGAAAGGAAGAAGTTCCTCATCTGCCAAACGCCGACCAAGCCAATGTTATTCTCCTTGATAAATCCGCTTTAAATTTTCTTTGGATATTACTATCTTTTGTCCAAGATATACATATGAATCCGTTCTTGTGATTTTTGCGTTTTCAATGTTCAGTACTTCTTCTTTATCACAGTCGTCATTTGTCATGAACATGGTTTTGGCTATGTTTGTCTTCAGACCAATCTTTCTGGACTTGTTGTTAAGTTCGTTCAGTATTTCTTCCAATTCTTCTTTATTGTTAGATATAAGCACAATATCATCCGCGAATCGCAAATGATTGAGTTGCTCTCCTTCTATATTTATATCTTTACTTGTCCATGGAAGGTGTTTGAAAAGATCTAGCGCCAACGTAAACAATTTTGGCGACATTGTGTCCCTTTCACGTATCCCTCTTTTCATTTCTATCTTATTGGTGTTTTCTTTCAATACCATCTGCAATTTTGCATTTTATATGTAGTTTGAATAATCTGCGAGTATCTGCTGTCAATTCTACATTTACTTAGACTATTTAATGTTGCTCAGATTTCAAGAGTAATCGTAATCGATAAAGGCCACCCAAATCTTAAATTATACTCTAAATCCGGCTTGTTCTCTAAATTGGTAAGCGCCTATTTTCTTTGTGAGCCTCCCAGTTATTATTTTCATAAACAACTTCGATCTTCCTGTAACCCCCTGTTTTCCATTGCCTCATCGACATAATCCCGCCATGAGCGTCTAAGTTTTCCCCTCTTCCTTCTTCCAATTGGACTCCACTCTGTGATTTTCTTAATCCACCTTCTGTCGTCGCTTCTTCTTACTTGACCATACCATTTCAATCGTTTTTCTTCTATGGTATGAACTGCGTCTTTTGTTATTCCCATTCTCGTTCTTATTTCCTCGTTCCTAATCCTATCGGACCGTATCATTCTACAACACCTTCTCCAACATTCCATCTCTACCGCGTTTATTTTTGATTTATATTTCTTGTTAATTGTCCATGTTTCTGACCCGTTTCTCATGATAGTTTCAATGATTGTTTTGTATATTCTGACTTTGTTTGCTTTCGTTATATGCTTATCCCATAATATTGAGTTTAACTGTCTGATGCAGGTTCTCGTTTGTCCCAGTCTCGATTTCATTTCTTCTTCGGATGTTGCTTCTCTTGTTATTATGGTGCTCAGGTATTTAAATTTTCCAGTTCCTTTAATTGTTACGTTCTCTTCAATTTCTAGATTTTCTATTTCTCCTGTCTTACTTGTTAGGTATTCCGTCTTAATAAAGTTTATGTCTAGCCCGGCTTTTCATACCCTTCCTTCAGTTTCTTCACCATGTAGCTGAGATCTTCTTCGTCCTGTACCATGACGACTTGATCATTTGCAAAACTCAAGCTGTATAAGTAGTGGTCTCTTACTGGGACTCCCATACCTTGACATTTATTCTTCCAGTTTTTTAAGGTATGTTCCAGGTACGTTTTGAACAGTGTGCGTTGTTCTAACTTATTAACAACTCATACATTACGAATAGTAGGCTGATTGATGTATAGTTTGCTAATTTAGACCTATTTCCTTTTTTGAAGAACAGGATCAACACGGTATTATCTCAGTCTCGAGGTACATCACACATATCGAGACACTTATTATACAACATATATAGTATTCGTAATATGGGTTCTCCGCCGTGTTGCGACATTTCGACAAGTGCCGTCTTCACCTGCTGCTCTTCCTCATGCCATTTTATTTAAAGAATCTTGTATTTCGTATTTTGTAATGTTGGGAATATCTTCAGATCATTCAGTCATTACTCGTATTCGACCCACTTTTGTCTAGTGGTGGTTCTACTTTACTCTCATAAAGGTTCTTATAGAATCTCTCTATATTCATTCTTAGTTCATTCGTTTCAGTTATTATTTGGTTGTTCTCATCTACTAATTTTGTTATTTGTATTTGTCCTTCATTTAATAATCTTTGTAAAAGTTATATACCCTTCTTATTCTCCAGAGTTTCTTCAATTTTCTCATTGTTATAGTTTTTTACAATTCTTCTAATGCGTTTCCTATATATTTAATATAAAATAATTTTTCTATAATAAAATATATACAAGGTAAAAGGGATGAGGTAGGGGGCTGAAAGAGTAATGTGCGTGTATATCGTAATATACTTCTGTTTCATTGTTCTTGTTTTTCAGTACTTCCTTTTAACAGAAATAGTATGTAGAAGGAATTGAGATTGAATTACAAAGTAACCTAAAAAACTGTTGGGTTGCATATAGGACACGTTTTAGAATTACAAACGGTTATATCGGTATTCAAAGTTTTTAACTTATTTTCACATGCCACCGTGTCTTGTTTCATGGATTTTCGTTTTTGCATTAGTTTGACCGTTTCTTTAGAAAGCTTTTCCTCTATAATATATCTCGTGTTAAGAATCTGAAACTTTTATAATTAATTATGGTAATACGGGGTGATAAACCATCTTTATATTGGGGCGCAGGTAATTTCCACACCACTAATCCGTTTATGACCTAAACATATTTAAGGGATTGTAATTGCAGAAGTAAATTCCACACCGAGTACTTTCAGGTAGAGGATGAGGGTTGATAAGTGGGTGGTGGTACGCACCGGCCTGTTCAATTAAATCACTATTAAACCCATCTACATATCAGTTTAGTACATATTATTAATTTGTGATTATTACTTGGTTGTGCGTATATTTTTTAAAGTGTTGCTAATACGGAAGCAAAGTTAATAAAAAGTAATCGAGGAAAGAACATGTTATGTGTGAATTACTACACTTACTTTCGACAAAAGGTTTTTTGATTTATTTTGTTTTGGGGCGCGTCAACTGCATTATTTGGCGCCCATGAGAGTGAGAAAGAATTAGCTTATTGGAGAATTATTGTTGTTTTTTTTTATATAGTTATATTTAATTCCTTTAAGAAGTTAGTAATGTTGTTATAATTTGCTTTGAAGGAGGTTAGGGTTAGTTTGAGAGAATGAGGGAGATTGTACTTAGTTCTGATGTGAAGGAAGTGGGGAGATTCAAATAAATGCTTTACAGAGAGGGGGATGTTGCAATTTGGGCAGGTGGGAGCTCTTTCATTTTTCAAGAGGTGGGAGTGAGTGTGATACAAATGGCCTATGGCAAGTCTTCTTAGAGTGACATTAGCTTTTCTATTCATGTTTGCGAGATGGAGGGGAGGGTGAGTATCGGGCTTTATGACCCATAATTTGTTATTAGGGTCCTCAAGGTCCCATTGGAGTTGGAAGATTTTTAGGAATAGTGAGTTTAAGAGTTTTTTGTAATCTTGTTGGTGGTTTTCGCCTTGGGAAGGGAACCCGTTAAAGCCGCTTGTTTTGCTTTTTTGTCAGCTATATCATGGCCTGTTATTCCTATGTGACTAGGAAGCCACATAAGAGAGAAGGACTTCTTTCTAAGATGGGCAATATATGATAGGTCCAGTATTTGGCGGATGAATGCAAAGTTTAAGTCTCTGGATTTTATTGATTGGAGGGCACTAAGTGAGTCCGATACTATGAGAAAATAAAGTGGGGAAGGAATGGTCAGTATGTATCTAAAAGCTTCCTTAATAGCGAGGAGTTCTGCTGTAAAGATTGTCGAATGGTTTGGGAGATTTAGTAACATGAGTTTTGGAGTCATAGAAGGCGGCTCCCACTCCATTTATGTTTTTGGAGCCATCGGTGAAGATGATCCAAGAGTTACAATGTTTATTATGGATGAGATGGTTGAAACTTTTGTTGAAAAGTATAGGTGGGGAGGAGGATTTGTTGTATGCTTGGAGGGATAGGTCAATTTGGGGGGTGGGAGAGCACCACGGTGGAAATTGATTGAAAAGAGGATATTCTAGTTTAGGAATTGTGAGATTATGAAGTGAAATGAGTTTGTTAATGTTGTGAGGGATTGAGTTGGGAGTGAAGAGTGAGGTTTGATGGTGAACAAAAGATAAGTTTAAAGAGTGCTAAAAAGGTGCTAAAATGTGGAGAAAACATTTTGGAGATGTTCAAAAAAAGATTGCAAATCAAAAGTCTTCACCGTTGGGCCCGAGAATTTAGTTACCAGAAGTGAAGGACTCCATACACACGAAGCCGACACTAAGAAGCTGAATCGGCAAATAATTAGTAATTTCTGCAAAAGAAAAGCCGGAGAGCATATGAGTGAAAGGCCATCTAAAATTATCCGACAAGAACTACAAAACACGCTACCTGAAACAGTAACAGAAAAAGATGTCGAATATATTAGAAAAAACATTTATAACCATAGACGAAAATTTTTGCCAGGACGTAATCCAAGAAGTGCTGAGGAGGTGCATAATGTTTTAGAAACATTTGAAATCAAAACTAGCAAGGGTGAGAATTTTCTATACATCAGTGAACTCGAAAGTGGCATTATTGTTTTTCTTGCACTACAAACGTCAATATGTTGTGTAAAATATCCAATATATATATGGACGGCACCTTTTCATACTGCACTTAATATTTTACACAGTTATTTACAGTGCATGGTTTTGCAAACGGCCATTACATTCCATTATTATTTTGCTTATTGCGTGATAAGAGAGCTGAAACATACAAAAACCTCTTCGCATTATTAAAATGTAAGATTTATTCAACAGATACACTGTATTTCAATCCAGAGAAAATTACTATTGACTTCGAAAAATCTATTCATAAGGCAGTATCTGAAGTTTGGCCAAATGCTAAAGTGTTAGGATATAGATTTCATTTACACCAATCTTAGTTTCGCAAGATATAGAATCTAGGTCTAGCTAAAGAATATTGCGACAAAAATTCTGAAATTGGTCGTTGGTTAAAGTATTGTTTCGGCTTGTCCTATTTAGCACCCGAAGAATTAGGTGACAGTTTTGCATACGATTTATATTCTATAAAACCTGAGGATGAACGTTTAAATAAATTTTGTGATTACCTACTAGAAACGTATATAGAGGAAGGAGCCGATTTTCCAGTTGAAATATGGGCAGAATCGAGTCCATCTTTAACTCGAACGACTAACTGTTGTGAGTCCTTCCATTCCCATCTAAATAATTCTTTTTATTCTACACATCCGTCCCTGTATACTTTTATCGATAGGCTGAAAGAATTTCAGATTAACGTATATATAAAAATACAAAGTGTAGACGAGTCTAAAATAAGTAATAATCATAATAATCAAAAATTAAAACATTAAAAAAATCTTTATGCACAAAGACAATGAGGAAATATTAATCGTTTCCATTTTGAAATCCGTCAAAATTTTATTTAGATGAATAAAGTATAATTATATTTGCTTGGTGTGGAAATTACCTGTAAGATTTAAGCACTCTTATAAGGTTAGTGTGGAATTTACCTGTTGTATTAAGGGCGCAGATAGTCTTGGTGTGAAATTTACTAACGCCGATTGAAGCAGCTAAAATATATTATTTCTCAAAATTTTAAGCAAAACTACTTTTAACAGTAACTCGTAAGAAATACCTTAACATACAGCAGACTTTTTAGTGTTCCGTACGGAACACTTATAAGATCACTTCGGTGTCTGTCTGTCTGTCTGTCTGTCTGTCTGTCTGTCACACCCGATTTTCTCCGAAACTATTTGACATAGAAAGGTGAAATTTGGTAGTAATATAGGAATTGATGGCCTCATCAGAGCCATGTAGTTTTGAGAATTAAATTTTGACTTAAGGGGTTAGTTTTGGGGGATGAAATCGGAAGTGAAAAAAAAATTTTTTTACTAGGTCATCGAGTGTGGTGTCAAATGAAAGCTTGTGAAAACACGAGTAAAAAATATATATATAATATCATACTTGCGCGCAGTTTTCTTTGTATTATTTTTAAAAATTCGCGAAAAATCGCTGTCTCGGGGCTTATCTCGAAAAGTACTTATCAAAAAATTTCGAAAAAAAAAAAAAATTCTGGAATATTCTCCACGGGGTGTAGATTGAACGAAAATTATCACGAGTGCATTACCTTTAATAATTTATATGGTATATAAAAAATTTCAAGGTCATCAGATTTCAGTAAAGATTGGAAACAAACTTTGTTGAAAACTCATTTGGGGTGTGTTTTGTGAAGTCACTGATCATTTTATACCACCGTAACATAAGTTTTGACTTAAGGGGTTCGTTTTGAGGGGTGAAATCGGAAGTGAAAAAAAATTTTTTTTACTAGGTTATCGAGTATGGTGTCAAATGAAAGCTTGTGAAAACACGAGTAAAAAATATATATATATAATGTAATACTTGCGCACACTTTTCTTCGTATTACTTTTAAAAAATAGCGAAAAATCGCTGTCCCCTACCTTATCTCGAAAAGTACTGATCAAAAAATTTTGAAAGAATTCTCGAATATTCTCCACGGGGTGTAGTTTGAACGAAAATTATCACGAGTGCATTACCTTTAATAATTTATTTGGTATATAAAAAAAAACACAATTTCAAGGTCACCAGTTTTCAGTAAAGATTGGAAACAAACTTTGTTAAAAACTCATTTGGGGTGTGTTTTGTGAAGTCACTGATCATTTTATAACATCCTAACAAAAATTTTTATTTTAAAAACAATCAACGTACGGAACACTAATTGTGCAAGTTCAACTTGCACTTGACCGGTTTTTTTTATATAAATAGAGTAAGCTGATCAGTTAATTCCAACATTTTAATGATATGAACACATTCCAAACAAGAACATCACCGTAATCTTAAACCGAATTTGAAAAATGTAATTTTTGGAAGCCTCCCAGCGACCCTATGAATATTTCAAGTCAAAAGTCTCGAAATATACTTGAAAATTCTAGATGCTTTTTACTTTCTTTCCCAAAATATCCGAAATTCTCCTCTGGAATCCCTTATCAAATCGAAATTATCCCAAATATTCATGGCAAGGCAGGAAAATTAATTTAGTCGGGACACCTGCATCGACATGCGATATAAACAATTAAGAACTCCGAGTGCTGTAAGTGACATTTTGTCTTCGGTACGTAACGAAGGACAAGTCCTGAACAATGAATGAGATGGTCGGTGTATTGTTTAAATTTAATATTATTTGTCTTATCATCAATTAGGCAGGTTTATTATTATACTAACATGGGGTGAAAAGTCTCGAGACTCGGCAGCACAAGCAAAAAGCGTATGATTTTCACTTAGTGTTGACTCTCGGAAGATTTGTGTAAAATGTTCATAACATTTTGTCTGTTAGTTTGCTAAGTATGTCATATACCTATTTCTAATAGTTTTGGATTTGTTTTGAATTTTTCAATTTTTAGCCTTGTTTTTAATACACTTACGCTACTGTGAAAACATAAACAAATAGTTAATAATATATTTTTTTTTGTTTTATTGGTTCGGATCAATTAAGTCCATTTGCCAGCACGAAACATGCAGACTGACGGATTCGAACCACCGACCTCTAGATTCATAGTAGGTTTTATTACCTACTCCTCTAAAGGTACCCGCAATAATAAATTTAATATGGTTTAACTTATCTAATGATTAATTAATATGACGTAATAAATGTTTAAAAATATGCCAGTCTACTTGAATACACATGTTTAGTCGTTTTACTATATTTTCCTTCACTCTCCTTAGCATAAAGGGCGTTATTTTCCTGCATGCATCCCGTATCCTATTTTTCATACCTACTGGTGTTGTAGGGGGATTCCCATAAACCCGATCTTTAATGTAGCCCCACAAAAAGAAGTCTAAAGGTGTTAAGTCGCATGATCCAGGGGGCCACTGAATGGATCTGTCCCTACCGATCCATTTTTATGGGTAACGATCGTTTAAAAATTCCCGAACTTCCCGGTGGTAATGAGCAGGAGCTCCATCTTGTTGAATCCACATTTGTTCCATTTCAAAGTTAGCAACTTCTTCAAGAAGCTGAGGTAATTCGTTTTGCAGAAAATTTAGATATCTAGTCCCTTTCAGGGGTTCGTGGAAAAAATATGAACGAATAATTCGAAAATTTAATATTCCACACCGTACATTAGGGAACCAATGGTTTTGGTTTTGAACGTCCTGGATCCAAAATGAATTAACTGTTGAATAATAAGGCATGTTACGGCTGTGTATCAGTATTTTGGATAAAAAATTTGGATCGGCCTCTATTGCTCCATTCATGGTGGTACAAAAGTTTACTCGTCGTTCAAAATCACGGTCTTGAAGTGCTTGGTGTAGTTTCATATGAAAGGGATGATACTTGTATTTTCTCGTGGTGCGATTAGCCGTAGATTGGGATGTGTCAGATAAGTCAGCTAGTTGACGGCTGTTGACCTGAGGATTATCTTCAACATGAAGTAAAATCTACATTTCTTTTTCCTCATTGGTAGCATTCTGGTTTACAACTTTCCGTTTCGTATACTTAACGCTAACACTACCATCAAACCGTTCCATTAAGCAATGAAAAGATTTTCTAGATGGTATACGTCTATTAGAGTACTTCGCTCCGCAAAGCCTTACTGCCAAAAGACAATTTTTTCCCGCCTCGCCCAGTATATAAACCATATCAATTAACTCATTTTTAGGAAAATCCATAACTATTACCTTTATACGTCACTTAATAAAAAAAAAAGGAAATATTTTTACTTGCTTAATAGACATGTCAAAATTTGACAATGCCTACATTGTTGTTTTGTCTTGGCAAACTATGATGTTATAGCGTAAGTGTATTAAAAACAAGGGTAAAAATTGAAAAAATTCTAAATAAATCGAAAACTATTAGAAATAGGTATATGACATACTTTTTCAATTTAAAATAGTCGAAATGCATAAATTTATTTTGAACACCCTGTAGTATCTAACTCAAATTTCTTTACATATATCTTTTTTTTCATCTCTATAGAACGCTCCTACCAATTATGAGTATTCCACCTTCAGAAACAATGGCGCTACTGACAATTTTTTACTAAACTGAAAACTAGTATTTTTTTTTTTAAAAAAGTGAAATATTAGAAAAACTACTAGGTTTAGGTATTTAACATTATTAATAAAAAAAGTTATAAAATTTTAGGCAGAATTAAAAGAAAAATAGAAAATAGGATGTTCCATTTAAAAAAAGCAAATGTTATATCGGCAATACGTTTTTGAAATACCCTGTATACTTAAAAATAATTTTAAACTGTGCACCTTAACATTCCCTAAAACTATTATATTTAATATTTTTGTCGTCATTCCCGAAACAAATGAGATAATGAACTCTATTGTTGACTCACCCTGTACATACGTGGTGTTATCCTAAAGTTCCAGGATTAACGCTATATAGTCAAAACGCAAAATAGTATCGACTCGCGCTCATAAGTGGCGGTACGTAGATTGCGACGTGTATACAGAACAAAATGAAGCTAACAAAGCTTTATTTTATTCTGTACTAGCCGGGCCCGCGGCTCCGCTCGCGTGGACTTGATTCACTACTACCGTCACTGCTTATTCCTTATGTTACCCAACGTAATAAAATATCTCCCATTATTTCTCCTTATCTCCCAATATTTTTCCTTATTTCCCATTATCTCTACATAATTTCCATTATCTAGGCTTATCTCTGCTCATCTCCCATTATTTCTCCTTATCTCCCTTTATTTCTCCTTACCTCCCATTATCTCACTTTATTTCCCATTATCTAGGCTTATCTCGACTTATCTCCCAATATTTCTTCTTATCTCCCATTATTTCTCCTTATCTCCCATTATCTCACCATAACTCCCATTATCTAGACTTATCTCTGCTTATATCCCATTATTTCTCCTTATCTCCCATTATTTATACTTATCTCCCATTATCTCACCTTATCTCCCATTATCGAGGCTTATCTCGACTTATCTCCCATTATTTCTCCTTATCTCCCATTATCTCACCTTATCTCCCATTATCTAGGCTTATATCGAATTATATAGAATATATGTATAAATTTATAAAAACACGTAAATCGGATAAGTGGTTCTCGAGTGATAAGCGCACTAACGGACAGACAGACAGATAGAGAGACGTTGCATTTTATATATATTGTATTCTTTGCTACATGATATTGTTCCATATTTAATGCTTTAGGGAGTGTATTGCAAGAGAACGCGCTAGCGGCAAACTTTTCTCCGACTTGATTCACTATTATCGTCACTGCTTATTCCTTATGTCACCTAATAAAATATATCCTATAACCTGGCCAGAGAACATACGTATGTTTAAAAAAAAAGCACGTAAATCGGATAAGTGGTTCTCCAGTGATAAGCACACTAACGGACGGACACACAGACAGACAGATGGACAGAGAGACATTGCATTTTATATATATTATAGATATTCTCTGCTACATAATATTGTTCCATATTTAATGGTTTGGACTGTGTATTGCAAGAGAACGCGCTAGCGGCAAACTTTGTCCGACTTCATTTACTATTATTGTCACTGCTCATTCCTTATGCTACCTATCGTAATAAAATATAGCCTATGACCTGGCCGGAGAACATATGTATGTTTAAAAAAAAAAAAAAGTACAAAAATCGGAAAAATGGTTCTCCAGTGATAAGCGCACTAACGGACAGACAGACAGACAGAGATACGTTGCATTTTATATATATTATAGATGTAATAAAATATATACCTATAACCTGGTCAGAGAACATATGTATGAATTTAAAAAATCACGTAAATCAGATAAGTGGTTCTCGAGGGATAAGCGCAATAACGGACAGACAGACAGACAGACAAACATTGCATTTTATATATATTATAGATATAGATTATTATTATTATTATTATATAACCTGGCCAAAGAATATATATATGAATTTAAAAAAAGACAGGTAAATCGGATAAGTGGTTCCCGCCTGATAAACGCACTAATGGACAGACAGACCGACAGAGAGACATTGCATTTTATATATATTATAGATTATACATTACAGATATTCTTTGCTACATAATATTGTTCCATATATAATGGTTTAGGCTGTGTATTGCAAAGGCACGCGCTAGCGGCAAACTTATTTCCGACATCATTCACTATTTTACGTCACTGCTCATTCCTTATGCTACCTATCGTAATAAAATATAGCCTATAACCTGGCCAGAGAACATATGTATGTTTTAAAAAAAAAAAGTACGTAAATCGAATAAGTGGTTCTTCAGTGATAGGCGCACTAACGGACAGACAGACAGACAGATAGACGTTGCATTTTATATATATTATAGATACACGTTTGCGTAAGAGTCTATTTGTGCCTCTCTGCGATTTTTGCAATGGATGCGAAAAAAAGAGCAGCACGTATGTGTCGTCTATTATCTGTTACTTCCGTACCCCGTTTTATTAGTTACTTCATTATGCTGCGATCTTTTGATGCTACACTGTATACAGAGATACATCCATTATCATTTTTTATTAATCAAGTACAAACTGTAAATTTTCATATATACAGAACAAGTACATGCGTACGTAGTTAATGAACACCCTCCATGTTACACGACCCCTTCACCTCTAATCCGCCATTATTGGAATAAGGGTTTCAATTCCCTTTATAAGCGTCTTAACTGCTTTGTGATCTTGGAAATTCCGAAATTAGGCGAACCCTTTCTCTGTTGCCTGAAGGTATTTAATTAATACATGTGCTAGATTGCCTCGGTTTACCCTATTGTGTGTCCTTGGCGGCACCTTTGTGTGTTTTGCCACTTATGTTTTAGATTCGGAAGCCGAATTAATCAAGGACCAACGGAAATACGTACATATGGGGTCTTAAGAACACAAGAATCCGTCGTTTGGCTCGTAAAAATGATTTTCAGAATCATATTAACAATAATAGCAACCTAAATTTAATTTCGTTGGACACAATAATAACTACTTTTCCCTGAACTCATTCAAAATTACAGATAGGTTTCGTACATTCTTATTATATCCAAAACTTTCCTTCTAAACATGTAGTTCTAAAATAAATACTGAATTTGACTTTCCCAAGTAAAAAAAACTGCGAGACTCAAAAATATTGGACGCTTACCGACCGACCGCACAGTGATTCGGCAAGAACATGCTAGTGGGACAATATTCATGACGTAATTTCCAGGAATCACTGATAACGACTTGTAAACAACCCCCTCATTTAACGAATTCCAAGAATTAATTTGTTTATCACCTCATAAAGGTATCTTATCAGAGGGTCAAAGTAACCCTTGTAGGAGAGGTCATTTTCATTTGCAAATCAGTTGCATTTTATGCACACTTGTGATAACATATTTTAAAATTGGTAGCAAAGTGAAACGCGTTTTTTGTGATGGAATATTCTGTTGAAGGTATGTACTCTATTATGACATATTTTTTATAAAAAATATGTATACTTTTGGTGTAATATCAATTTGTAAATGTATAGATAAATCCAGCAAATTTTACATTAATTGTAAACTTTAAAAGTAGCAACTTTTTTTATCCACATATATCCACCTAGATTTTTCTATATGTAATACCTACAACATTCAGGCACAGATTCATATATATTATAGACCCCGAAAAGGCTCGAAAGTAAAATTATTTTATTTTTTTCAGAACGAGTCGTGACTATGACGAAAATGGAGTTTTTTGAAGAATGACTAAAACATGACAAAACTGAACGAAACAGTGGCATTTTTTATTATATAAGTGAAAAATTCAATATGTCTGATGTTTCTGACGATTGTCTAAAACGACTCAAAATGAAAATATCAAGCCTTTCAGCAAAATTCAATCAAAAGTGGACTTCTTTAAAGTGTAACAAAGAAATGTTTCTAATCAAACATAAAGATTGGTTAGAGGGATCCGGAATCGAAATAAAGATGTGTGTTAACCAGCCGTGCACTTCAACATGATCAGCGGCTCTTTCCGTAGGGCGACCCAGAAAATCATTTGAAGCCTCATCAACGAAAACGAAGAGACGGAGAGTAGAAGATCTTTTGGAATCGCGAAGTGCGAGTGAGCTTATTACAGCAGCTGAGTTAGCTACTCGAAAAGAAGGGCATCGAAGTGTTGCTAAACAGATCCATAACGTCGCGGTCAGTGAAACTAGAGAAAAGAATAAGTGTTCTGAACGAAGTCGGCAGTTAACACCAGACGAAGCTTTAGCTTATTATGTGGACTCGAAATCGACTTCTCACTCATATAAACAAACAAGAAAATGGTCAATGAAAGCGGGACATCAAGTGTATCCATCGTTTTATAGTTTAGGTAAGTCCAAAGCTTCTTGTTGTCCTTCTGACGAATATATTTCTGTGACTGAATCTCGAGCTGAAATTAAACTTCACGCGATTTTGGATAAAACGGCTGAACGATTAGTTAGTTAAAGCTCAGACGGAAGTCATTAGAAGTGTGTTACCTCGTTCATATTAGACGTTGGTAAGCAAATGGGGCTGTGATGGGAGTTCGGGGCATAGCACGTATAAGCAGAAATTTGAGAACACTAACGCTACAGACGAATTTTTGTTCGTATACTCATTTGTCCCTTTGAGACTGCTTGATGGCGAAACTGTGATCTGGCAAAATCCAAGACCTTCCTCTACTTTATATTGCCGTCCTATTAAGTTTATTTTTGCCAAGGAGACAAAAGAGTTTACGAAAGAAGAAACTTCTAAAATTTTAGATGAAGTAAGTCAGCTTCTTCCAACATTATGTAACGTTGCTGGATCTCAAATCTCTGTTAAACACGATTTGTTGTTGACAATGACTGATGGCACAGTGTGCAATGCCTTAACAGGCACAAGTTCAACACAAAAGTGTTATATTTGCGGTGCCACCCCGTCTACTATGAACGAGGAGTCAAAGAAATATCCCAGCAACGAAGAACGCCTTGCATTTGGTTTATCTACTTTACATGCATGGATCCGCACGTTTGAATGTTTGCTTCACATCAGCTATCGTTTAGAAACAAAAAAGTGGCAAGTCAGGGGAGATAACGACAAAGCTATTGTGAAGCAACGCTCACAAGAGATACAAAAAGTGTTTAAAGATCGTATGGGTCTCATTGTAGATAAACCAAAACCTGGGTATGGTAACACAAATGATGGAAACGCAGCACGTAGATTTTTTCCCAAAGCTGAATTGAGCAGCGAAATTACAGGATTAGACGTAAACCTTATTCGTAGATTTCATGTAATTTTAAGAACTTTGTCATCGGGATATGACACAAATTATATAGAATTCGAAAAGTTTTGTGTTGATACTAGAAAATTATACCTTGATCTGTATTCATTCATTACTGTGCATAAAATTTTTGTACACAGCGTGGAAGTTATAAAGTCTTTTCTTCTTCCCATTGGACAACTCTCCGAAGAAGCCCAGGAGGCAAGAAATAAAGACTGTCGTAGATTCCGTGAACGGCACACCAGGAAGCGGTCACGTATTGCCACAAATACAGATCTTTTGAGAATGCTTTTAATTACGTCTGGTCCTGTTATCAACTCGTATAGAGAATTACCGCGAAGAAAATTTACTTTTTTGCCATCGGAGGTTCTGCAGTTGATTATCCCACCTTCATTGCCACCCGAAACACCATCAGTAAGTCATCATCACGAATTAAGTCAGGAGGATTATTTACTCTCTGAATATTCTACTGAATGGGAGAGCGGTGATGACGACTCATCTGATGGTGATTAGTAGGTTTAAGTATTTTTTTATTGTAATTATTATTCTTATTTTATTGTGTGTTGTAGTTGCTTATAATTCATGCCTTAGTATATAAGTTATTTAATATTATATTTCTTTTACTTATACACCTTGTTATTGTAAATAATTGATATATAGATACTGTTATTGTACTAATTTATTTTAAAAGAAATAATATTTTGTAAATTAATAAATGTGGGTACTATCATTATGATTTTTATTTTTTTCCTAGAAATTTCTTTGTAAACAAACATGATTGTGCTTTTCACACATAATGAGTAGGTAGACGTATGTAGCTAATTAAAGAACAATTAGCGACAATAGTGGACAAATGAGACACATTAGTAAACGACTTCCGTCTTGCAGCTACATATTTCGATTAATACACATACAGTACACATTTTTCAACTTTTTTTTTCTTAAAATAGCTTAAGATACCTGGAATATACATAAACAATTGAAATAAGTGAAGAAATAATATTGTCCCGCTAGCTTGTACTAATCGAGACACTGTGCGACCCAGAGAACATGCCAGATTTAGAAAAGTTTTAGTGCATTGGGCTACCTTCAGGTGTTAAGCCGGTTTTCCGCCAAACGAACAGTTTAAAAAACAGTTCTGTTTTCAATAAACAAAACAAAACATGTTTTGTTTTTTTTCAAACAGTTCGTGTAGACTGTTCCAAAAATTTTGTTGCTAGTGTTTGTTCTCTTTTTGCCATTTTGTTTAGTCCCGCAAGAATATCCTTCTCCGACGACGATTTTTTTTTATAATTAGCTGTGGTTCGTTTTTAGTTAATGGCCAAAACAGAAAAAAACTAAGGTATTGGGTCAGTTCTCTATTAAAAAGGAGAGTTAATTACGGCACAGAATAATTATTGGTTGATTTAAGCACTGACAATTTTGGGTTAACTGGAGAATTGAGATCTTCCTGCCACAGTTTTACCAGAATGTCAAGTACCGATTTTAAATTGTTAATTAATTTGTTAAGACCTAAAATCGCCAAGAAAAATACAAATTGCCGGTACGCAGTTTCAGTGAAGGATCGCTTAGCAGTAACTCTGAGGTACTTAGCCAATATTTATTCAAAATTTCAAATTCTTCTGTATCACGAATTATACCGGATGTGTCTTAGGCCAGGTATGATGCTCTTCAACATTATACCAAGATAAGCCTTCCTTTCCTCGGTTTATTCTTGTCATACAAAAAACTCATGCCCCAGACTTTTTCATGCTTTTATACTTCCTTCTTTCCCTATTGTACTGATTGAGCAAGTTTTTTGATTTTTCGATCGATTTCATCACTGCTAGTTTCAAAAGTATTACCAATTTCCTTGAGTGAATCTTCTTTTTTATTTTTATGCTTATAATCTATACTTTTTGAATCCTACAGGTTAGTATTGACGGTACATTTTAATTAGATTACTGCACTGATTTTTAATCCACTGCTTTTTGAAATTCATGGTTATATATATATATATATATATATATATATATATATATATATATATATATATATATATATATATATATATATATATATATACCAGGTGTACAAGTATGAAATGAGGATTTCAGAGAACAGATGGTGCACCAATGCAGTTTGTGCTATAAAGATTTGACCCTGCGCCATTTTGTTGTGTCATCAACAAGTGTCAGACGCGCACGAGTGCTAAGATAAATTGGAAAAGTGTGTACATAGTGTTGTGTTGTTGTGTTCAATATGTCGAAATTTATACCGAACAAAGAGCATTCACGGACAGCATTAATTTTTTGTTTTCATTTGAAGAAAACTGCTGTTAAATCATACCGATTACTTCGAGAAGCTTATGGTGAACATGCTCCATCTCAAAATACATATGAACGATGGTTTAGGCGTTTCAAAAGTGGTGACTTCGATGTTGCAGACAAGGAACGTGGAAAACCCGATTTCATGATCTGATATTAGTACTACATGATTTAACTTTTGCACATTTATACTGATCCCCTTTTTCCCCATTCGAGTTCTTTGAAAACTACTTCTTCTTCTTCTTCCCTCTCGGGAACCTATTGTCAACGGTGAGAAGGCTCAGTAACCTCCAAGTTCCAAGGAGCAACGCCGGCTACTGGTAAGGCCAGCCTTACCGGTAAGGTCTTGATGGAGGAGGTGAAACTAAGAAAGTACGCAACCGCAGCGTCTTACCCAAACTGGGCGGCTGCAAACAGCTTCTGTACCCAGATTGGGCGACTGAACACAAAACTTGCCAACCCGTGTGGTAAGCATGGTAAGGAAAAGCCAACCCCCCCTCTCATGAGATATGGATAGACATTCCAACCACAAGCCAGGCAAAAGTCTTATAATAATATTGAATTATACAAGATTTAATGATTTTCTTCCTTTCACCCTCTCCTCTGTTAAAATGGCAGATAGCAAAACAAATGCATTTTTTTGTTCTCTTGACGCAAAACACTCTGAATAATACCTATAGCACAATAGAAAGAAAAATAACCATTTTAATTTCTATTCCCACCTCTTACACGTTACATAATTGTATATAACTAAATAATTACGGTTAAAATTTGATCATTTGTCAACCAAAAACCTCGAAAAATTTCCATAGTACTATTAAAACCATATAATATTCAACCAGTTTACCTCTTTTTACCCCTTTTAAAGTAATAAAAAAATTAATTTTGAGATTCCTCGACTTCATAAACCCTGAAAAAGACCTATTACACAATATATAGGAAGCAACTCCCTTAGCCCTCCTCCCCACCCTTTCACACCTGACATATTTTACTATAAATAATATGCTTAAAATTTGTGATATTGGCATTATGCAATATTAAACTAGTCCCCCCCCTTTTAGCCCCATTTTGGGGCTAAACTTCGAAGTAATGAGAAAATTACATAATTTTTGGATTCCTAGACTTCAAGAACCCAGAAATGAATATATCACATGATGTACATATAAGTTCGCCCGTTACATATTTTACTATAAATATTTATGCATCAAATTTGTTTATTATTCAACAAAAAATGAAGAAAAACTTGCGTATTACTATTAAAACCTTTTAAAATTTATCGACCACCACCCCTTTACCCTCTTGGCCTGAAGCTATAGCCTTCGTCTGCTTGTTAGATGTTATCCATGTACCAAGTTGATTGATTGATATTTCATTTCGTTCGAGAATTCTCGCGGAAACCGACCGACAGATAGTGACCAATTTTATCAAAAATTTGCTAAAGTCGCTGTATTTAGATGGAGTCTACACTAAGTAAAGTTTTACTACAGTTATTTCATTTCATCTAAAATGAATTAGTTTGTCTGCGCCTCAAACAACGTCGCAGCAGAGGTTTCAACTCATCCTCCGAAGCAAGTTTTTAGCCCTTTCTGTAGATATTTAAAAAAGAAGTAGCAGGGCGTTAAATCACGGCTATAAGATGACTGGTGTAACTCAGTCTCGGCCCCATTTTTTCTGAAAATAAAAAATGTACAAACTATAAAATATATTTATGACATCATTTTCATTGTTAAATAGATAACTCGTTGTTACAATTAGCCAGCTTTGTAGTCTGGGTTCTA
Organism: Pachyrhynchus sulphureomaculatus; assembly: GCA_019049505.1. NCBI lineage: Eukaryota > Metazoa > Arthropoda > Insecta > Coleoptera > Curculionidae > Pachyrhynchus > Pachyrhynchus sulphureomaculatus. The sequence continues at coordinate 186,835,032 of CM032455.1, forward strand.
GATCGCACTTTCTTACTTTTTGATGTTTTTAAAAAAAGAAACATTTTTAACAAGTACACGCCCAGTCAGTGTTAGTACTCCCCTCTACTCTTCATATAAAAAATACTAACAGAACTTCGTAACTGTGTCTATGTACTCTTTACTATAAACTATTTGGTATACGGTGTTTAATAAACAAATCTACCTCCTAATTATGCGTATTTTTATTAGTCAGGATACAAAAAAAGATATTATTCCTCGTTCTCGTTTTATACCTTTTTTATGGTCAGTAAATTCCTATTTTCCAACATTTCCGTCAAAAAATATATCCGCGTGAAAACTTCTCTACATGTCACGCTTTGCCGAAAAGATTAAATCTCAAATGAATATTTATTAGAGAACGCACTGTATAAAATGTAGGCATATGTGCGATTACTGAAATTGTATCACTTTTATGGGAAGGCAGGGTGGTATTAGAATAAAACTTGGTCATCCATAACGATTCATAGAGAAAAATAGAACTTTATTTGAAGGTTGACACTTAAATCAGTTAGTTATTACAGCCCAATTTTATTGTATTTTATAACATCACTAGCCGTGCCTGCGACTCCGCTCGCGTGGACTTGATTCACTACTATCGCCACTGCTCATTCCTTATGTTACCTAACGTAATAAAATATCTGCCCTTATTTCCCCTTATCTCCTATTATTTCTCCTTATCTCCCATTATCTCTACATAATTTCCATTATCTAAGCTTATCTCTGCTCATCTCCCATTATTTCTCCTTATCTCCCATTATCTCACCTTATCTCCCATTATCTAGGTTTGTCTCGACTTATCTCGCAATATTTCTCCTTATCTCCCATTATTTCTCCTTATCTCCCATTATCTCACCATAACTCCCATTACCTAGACTTATCTCTGCTTATTTCCCATTATTTCTCCTTATCTCCCATTATTTATACTTATCCCCAATTATCTCACCTTATCTCCCATTATCTAGGCTTATCTCGACTTATCTCGCAATATTTTTTCCTTATCTCCCATTATTTCTCCTTATCTCCCATTATCTCACCATAACTCCCATTACTTAGACTTATCTCTGCTTATCTCTCATTATTTATCCTTATCTCCCATTATCTCTACATAATTTCCTTTATCTAGGCTTATCTCTGCTCATCTCCCATTATTTCTCCTTATCTCCCATTATCTCACCATAACTTACATTACCTAGACTTATCTCTGCTTATCTCCCATTATTTATACTTATCTCCCATTATCTCACCTTATCTCCCATTATCTAGGCTTATATCAAATTATATAGAACATATCATATGTATAAATTTATGAAAACACGTAAATCGAATAAGTGGTTCTCAAGTGATAAGCGCACTAACGGACAGACAGACAGAGAGACGTTGCATTTTATATATATATATATATATATATATATATATATATATATATATATATATATATATTGTATTGTTTGCAACATGATATTGTGCCATATTTAATGGTTTAGGCAGTATATTGTAAGAGAACACGCTAACGGTAGCCTTTCTTCCGACTTGATTCACTATTATCGTCACTGCTTATTCTTTATGTTACCTAACGCAATAAAATATATCCTATAACCTGGCCAGAGAACATATGTATGTTTTAAAAAAAAGTACGTAACGCACTAACGGACAGACAGACAGACAGACAGAGAGACGTTGCATTTTATATATATTATATATAGATAACCTGGCCAGAGAACATAGGAATGTTTTAAAAAAAAGCCGTAAATCAGGTAAGTGGTTCTCCAATGATAAGCGCACTAACGGACAGACAGACAGACAGAGAGACGCTGCATTTTATATATATTATAGATATAGATTATTATTATTATTATATAACCTGGCCAAAGAATATATGTATGAATTTAAAAAAGACACATAAATTGGATAAGTGGTTCTCGCGTGATAAACGCACTAATGGACAGACAGACAGAGAGACATTGCATTTTATATATATTATAGATTATATATTAAAGATATTCTCTGCTACATAATATTGTTCCATATTTAATGGTTTAGGCTGTATATTGCAAGGGAACGCGCTAGCAGCAAACTTTTTTTCCGACTTCACTCACTATTATTGTCACTGCTCATTCCTTATGCTACCTATCGAAATAAAATATAGCCTATAACCTGGCCAGAGAACATAAGTATGTTTAAAAAAAAAAAAAAAAAGTACGTAAATCGGATAAGTGGTTCTCCAGTGATAAGGTCACTAACGGACAGACAGACAGACAGACAGACAGAGAGACGTTGCATTTTATATATATTATAGATGTAAAACATTGAAAAGTATTGAAATTTTAAATATGTGTTTCAATATCATTCAATTAAGAATTAAAGTAATCCAATACATCATGTTCATGTTATTTTTCTGTAAAAGATTCTCGCAAAATCTTTAGCTATTGCAAGATTGTTTAAAAATACATATTTGCTAACTCACAGCACATACAACACCCCATCTATCGTCGTTTTCTTGGCTTTACTCTATCTCTCTGAATAACCACCCAGTACCATTACCATCACTCTTTTCACAACATAATCAGTGTTATTCTTTATGATAACGTGCTTACAATGCTGTAGCTTTCTTTTGTGTCTCACTGTTGATATCTTCACAACTTTTTCTGTTAAACTTTCTTATTTTGGATCATTCCTCTTTATGTTACTCCATACAACCTACGAAACTTTATCATGTGATATCAGATCCAACCTCTGTTTCTGTAGTTATTTTGTTGGTGTCTGATCCGTACATAACTTTCCGATCTAGCCAACGTAAGATATACCTAGCACCACTCTGAATAATGTTTTTTTCAGCTACTACTGTCCTGACTACGTACCAGGGTAGTATTTTAACTTTATTAAATTACTTTCCCCCTGTCGGGCTATAAAAAAGCATGTGTGTGCTGAATTGACGGCCTCTAACGAAAATTGCTCCCCCACGATAGTAAATCTTGTACAATTTCAACGTTGATTGTGTATTTGCTGAAAAAATGATCGATTTTAAATTTGATTCGCTTGTGGCTTAGTGGGGAAGTAATATGTTTTAAATAACACTTAAGTTAAGACGTAACTTCCATAGTGCATGCTCTAGTGCGACATCAAAACGATAGATAACAAAATAGCTTAACTTCACCGGAATCAGGAGCCACTACAAGGCAACCGAAATTAAACATTCAGCACAGATTTTAAAAGAGGAAAAAGACGTTTTCCTCTAATTCTATATAACTGTATTTTCCTTAATCGATATATTGTGACTACATGAAACAACCATAAAATTAAAGATTACTCTTTATTATCTTCCAGGAAGTGCAGAAATCTCTACTAATTTTCTGAAGGAAAAAATCCTCGAAAAGAGAAAAAATCTATCTTTAAAAACTAACGAGCCAGAGTTCCTAAATTTTACCCATTCATGAAGTGAGGGTCTGTTTCTTATTAGAGAACTCCTCTCTGTTATCGGACTTTTCCATCTTTTCCTTTACCAACGAAAAGGCTCATCAATGAGCCCGGGAAAGTACGAATAGTTAGGCGGTGTTGTCGGTGTTTTCGATAAAAATAAAAATAATTAATTTATGTTAATTAAATACAGGTAATTGTTGCATTCATATAGCTTTAAAATTGCCGTTTCTAACTATACGGTGCAGCTCCATATTATGAAATGTCCAAGATGCCGATCAATGATAATAATTTTAAACAAAATCTGTATGTATGTATTGGGGTTCTCCTCTCTAGATCATCCGGAGGCAGATCGGTATATAGGATCACGAAATGGAGACCCAGAGAAACAGGAAGAGGCGTTGGACGTCCACAGAAAAGATGAGTCGATGATATAAGAGTAAAGCGGGAAAGCAGCAGTCAAAATTGGGAAGAGACAGGGAAACATGGAAAAGATTAGAAGAGACCTAGTCCAAGAGTGGACAGACTTAAGTTGAGAAGAACGAGAAGAAGAAATATTGAGTTCTTAGTTAATAAAATATATAAAATACTGACCACCCAAGATACAAGTCTATCTACATACATCATCAACAGTTTTCGGAAGATAACTGAGTTTCCGCGTTCCTTGGAGGTGAAAAGTCCTTCTCTTCTTTTGCAAGCATTAAAATCTTCAATTCGTCGATCTGACAGCAGTAAATCTTTAACAGGCCTGATGATTTTAGCGGTTCTTACCGCGACTCGTCCGGGATTTTTCCGAATTGAATTTCAGCCCCTTCTAAATTTTTACTGACAATAAGATGAACCTCCCTCCACTTTAGTTAGAACCCGCGCGGGGCTCTAAGTTACTTTTACTAATTTTTCAAAAAAGAACACCTAAAAACTGCAAAACGCCACAAATTCATATAAAACTTCGTCAATGAACTAAGAACAGCGATAGTAATTTAACAACCAAGTAATTTTTTGTATGAAGTCTTCTTTGTGAAGTGTAACAAATATTACAGATTAACAAGCAATTGTGCATGTAATCTATTTTTTCTGAAAAGTTTAACATTATAGTTTGATTTCAATCTACAATCTAAAATACAATGTTGTATATATCCTGTTTCCCCCCAAATCGCAATTGGCACTGTCCTGTAGGCCTCAGGAATAGGTTTAAAAAGCAGAAATCTGAAGTAAATATAGTTCACTGTTGATTTTAACTATGTACAGGGTGAGTCAACGATAAAGTAAAGTTCATTATCTCATTTATTTCGGAATGACGAAAAAATGTTAAACAAACAGTAGTTTTAGGGAATGTTAAGGTGCACAGATTAAAATTATTTTTGAGTATACAGGGTAATGAGATAATGAACTTTACTCTATTTTTGACTCACCCTGTACTGTGCAGTTTTTAAGAATAATTTTTGTTTTGTCATTTCTGTTTATTTACAATTCTTTATTTTTCTTTGTCCCTTTATGCTATGGTTGTTTTCTTATATTTATTTTTAAATATAAATCTAACTTTTAGGATTATTAATTGACAAGAGTTAAAAAGAACTCTTTTTATTTTTATTGCATTTTATGTATTTATTTATTATTTATTTTTTTATAGTTCCACTTTAATATTATTTTTTACTGTTATTATATTATTGATAAAATAAAGTTTGAAGTAACATACAATACTAACAGAAATCTCATATTTTTATTCCGTTCTAGGAACTTCGGCAGCACCGCAGCCATCCCTAAATAAGGAACACACTAATGCTAAATCCAACCCCCGAAAACCGACAGAGGGAAACAGGGACTAATAAATGGAATTTTCCCGGAATCAATATATCAGCTGGGCTCGCGCAAGCGCCCCAAGCGTGTCCTTGTCCTTCAAGAGCCCTAACCCACCCCAACGGAGGGTGTGAACCACCCCCGTTTTCTCTCATTCTCTCCATCTCTTTCTCCTCCCGTGGAAAGTAAAAGTGATTGAGAGGGATCGGCAGGGACGTGGGTTGCTTAAGAATAAGTTTAGTATGCGATAAAATAAATGAGTGATTATTTTTCATTATTAGAGAGTTAGAAAGTAGGGTAGTGGTGGTGTCAAGAAGAAGTAGATTCTGGACACCTTTTCCGATATTTTTTGATATAAGCATTCTTTAAGGCGCTTTTTGAAATAAATATGACGTCGACTTAAACCCAATTAATTAAAGATTTTTTTGTAAATGGACATAGCACATATAAAAGACTGAAAAGGGTTATACAAGGAGCGAGAAGCTGAACTTCATACATACGTGAAGTGTTAGCACGTCGTGTATTTCTAGCATTTACCGCTTTGGGAGAAGTTAAGCGGGCTACATCCTTCGTTCACTTTCCGTGAAAATACTTGTAGAATAGACACAATCCTTTTCAAGCAGTCGTTTATATGAAGAACCTTATCCCTATAACGAGTCAAGACCAACGTGAATTGCTTTTTCCGTACACGCATCGCCCCTGTAGTGCCTTAGTTATTTCCCTGCAGTATATGTGCTATGCCCATAAAAATATATTTCTACAAATTTTTCCTGAGCTTTTTCCAGCTGTTTTACACCAAAAATTTTAGAAAAAGTGATTATTTCGCCCCATTTTTAAATTATTCGATCACTCACTTAACCCAAAAAAAAAGGGTCAACCTCGGAATGAGAGATAATAAGCTGTAAACTTGTATAAACCTTTATTTTGGCATTCTAAAAGTTGTCTCAAAAGTCTCATAAAATCTCGTGTCCGCGTCTTAAGATATTCAAGGTCAAAAGTCACAAAAATCGGTTTTTCGCAAATATCTCGCTTCCTATGGTTTCAATGATATTTGCATTTATTATAAAAATTGTAGAGCATGAAATTCTCTATAAATTTTGTTATGAACATTTTTTTATATGCTTAACCGTTTTTGAGATAGAGCGCGGAGAGCGCGGAGAGCGCGCAGCGCTCAGCCATACATAGCATAATGCAAGGTCAACCGTGAGTCCCAGTAAATAATACGTCGTATAAAGTTAATTAATCACTAAAAAATCCATAATTATGAATAATTTGCATTATTTATTAATTAATACATTAAATTTAATAATATTTCTGATTTATCAAATATATTCGTTTAATAATACTTTAAGTATATTTTAATTATATTCTAATATATCTTAATTATATTTTAAGTAGAAAAAGAATTAAGTACTTTTTTCTTTAAAATGTGTACTCTTAAATATTTATATTACTATTAAGATTATACCTGGGAATACGGACCCCTATAAAACGACATTTTCTATTTATAGTCAGTTGGGACAGATGTTCCATTGTATAGTTAAGACCGATTTATTTTTCAAGGGACCACTTTCTACTAACCAAGTTTAATCGTTAGTTTTAAATTGTATAATGGCAACGACGGACGTACAATTTTAAGAGTTATGGCTGATTTGTGTTTTATATGTGATAAGTCACTTTCAGAAGGTGATTCTGTTAATGTAGCGCGCGGCTTACACACTTTAAAAACTGCAAGAATTGAGAGAAATGACGGTCACATAGACTATTTAAATACCTTAACCTCTGTGAATGGGCATGTCGAGTGTCGAAAAGTGTACATCAGTAAAAATTCAATTGCAGCATCGAAACGACGCCTAGAAGAAGGTGAACCTTCACCATCATCAAGTGCACCTCGTACAAAAAGAAATGAAGTGTTTGATTTCAAAACACTATTCTTATTTTGTGGCCGAGCAGCAGTACTCTTGAATTCAAAGACAATATCATCAAAAAAGCGGAAGAACGAAGCGATTCCTTAGGAGAATTAGTAAAAGATCGTATACTTTATGAGTATGATTTGATCGCTGCTGAAGCAAAGTATCATACCATTTGCTATACTAATTTCTTAAGTCGAGTACCATCTACTGATAAGAAGCCTCGCGAAGATAATTAAGTCACACAAGAATGAAATGAAAGAGATTTTTTGTTATATAGAAAATTCTAATTATTAAAGTTTACGTAAATCCTCCCCATATTTGAACTTCAATTGTAGTAAATGTATAATACATTATTGCTAAATAAAGATATAATTAAAATCTATTTACTCTATTCCTTTTCTACTTAAAATCTAATTTAGATATATTAGAATATAATTAAGATATACATAAAGTATTCTACTTAACAGTTTTTTAATTACACGAAGTAGTATTATTAAACGAATATATTTGATAAATGAAAAATATTATTAAATATAATGTATGAATTAATAAATAATGCAAATTATTCATAATTATAGATTTTTTAGTGATTAATTAAGTTTATACGACATATTATTTACCGGAACTCACGGTTGACTTTGCATTACGCTATGTATGGCTGAGCGCTGCTCGCTCTCCGCGCTCTATCTCAAAAACGGTTAAGCATATTGAAAAATATTTAGAACAAAATTTGTAGAGAATTTTATGCTCCACAATAGATGCAAATATCATTGAAATCATAGGAAGCGAGATATTCGCGAAAAAAACGATTTTTGTAACCTTTAACCTTGAATATTTTAAGACGCGGACACGAGATTTTATGAGACTTTTGATACAACTTTTAGAATGCCAAAATAAAGGTTTATACAAGTTTACAGCTTATTATCTCTCATTCCGAGGGGAAACCCCTAATGTGACTGGACAAAAAGGGAATATTCTAAAACCTTCTGTTCAATTATCGGCGTCGTAAGAGACTGAAAATTGTCTTTAAAATCGGCTGTAGCCTCGTTTTTTGAGGAATACATAAAAAAATTATTATTTTTGATGAAATGAAATATACATAAATATTAAGGTTTATTCCAAACCTGTACCAAGTCGCCCAGGGCCAGTAACAATAAATTTAGCTGCACAGCATCCTGGCTAGAAGGAGATACGATGTAAACACCAGAACAAGAGAGCATTAAATAATAATTATTATTTGTTTTGCTTCCCCCGGCGATCTCGTTTCGTAAACTTTGAAACCTAATACGATTATAAATGGCCATCATAAACAGGAAAGACCTGCCACCAAACACTGTTGCCGGATCGATTATTGATTAAATAATAAACATTATAAAGAAAGCAGGAAAATAAAGAGTGCACGATTTAATTTGTACATAAAGTTCATCTTTATTCTATCAACAATGTGATTACTCAAAAGCTTTACGCTAGCGTTCAAAGTTATTGGCGTGTGTGGCAAAAATTTTCGGAGGTTGAAATTGAAATAAACTGTTTTATATTTTTCATTTAAAATTAACTTATTTCTCTCACACCAACTAATGATCCTATCCTTGGCTAGGCTCGCTTTCTCATTGACTTCCTGTGGAGTAACAACAGATACTGTTATGGATGTGTCATCCACATACATCGTAACGCCACTATCCCCAATGTAATCTACATCTATTCCGGATACTAACAAAACTATTACGAATGATAGAAAAATTTAGCGACTTTAGGAATTCATATGTGCACTTCAGCTGTGATGTATGTCAGGCCTATGTAGTTTGCTCTATATTGTCTACTTCTATTTATTTTGTCTTTATATATAGTGTGACAAAAACAACTGCAATAATAGCAGTTGCTGTATCCATCAGTAAAATCTATGAAAAGGTTTTAAAGAGTAAAATGGAGAAAGAATATTAAGATTTCAAAGCAGAAGAACACGGGACGATCCACTTTTTCTCCGTTACTCAATTAATAGAAAATAACCGGTCAAGTGCAAGTTGAACTTGCGCAATTAGTGTTCCGTACGTTGATTGCTTTTATAATAAAAAATTTTGTTACAGATGTATAAAATGATCAGTGACTTCACAAAACACACCCCAAATGAGTTTTCAACAAAGTTTGTTTCCAATCTTTATTGAAATCTGATGACCTTGAATTTTTGTTTTTTTTAAATACCAGAAAAATTATTAAAGGTAATGCACTCGTGATAATTTTCGTTCAATCTACACCCCATGGAGAATATTCCGAAATTTTTTCAAAATTTTTTGATAAGTACTTTTCGTGATAAGGCGCGAGATAGCGATTTTTCGCGATTTTTTAAAAATAATACAAAGAAAAGTGCGCGCAAGTATTACATTATATATACATTTTTTACTCGTGTTTTCACAAGCTTTCATTTGACACCACACCATGACCTAGTAAAAAATTGTTTTTTTCACTTCCGATTTCACCCCCCAAAACTAACCCCTTAAGTCAAAATTTAACTCTGAAAACTACATGGCTCTGATGAGGCCATCAATTCCTATATTATTACCAAATTTCAACTTTCTATGTCAGATAGTTTCGGATAAAATCGGGTGTGACAGACAGACAGACAGACAGACAGACACTGAAGTGATCTTATAAGTGTTCCGTACGGAATACTAAAAAGGTGACACGAAATTAAGATGTTCAGTTGCTATTCGTTGACTTGAGAAATGCATCTGACAGTGTTCCTCTGCAGAAATTGTGGCAATCAATGGAAAATACGAATATTAACATAGAATTAATTAAAGCTATCAAAACACTATATGATCAACTCATAACAAAAATTAAAACAGGAACCCAAATAACATCAGAATTTATTACATCAAAAGGTCTGAAGCAAGGATGCTATTTATCCCCCATCCCTTTTAGGTTTTATCTGAAACGCTTACTATCTTCATCAATCCTGTTTTTTATAGAGTTCTTCGCTTTCCGGTTCCCAGTTTCTATCCTCTTCGATCTTCCCAATCTCCAGGTCTTAGATATCTCTCTGACATTGCCCGCTGAACACCTCCAAACCATGTTGCTATTGGTCTCCCTCCTCTCCTCCGTTCGCTTGATGCTCACTTTAAGCGTAAAGCGTAAAGAAATGAAAGCAGAAATACGGACCAATGGGGATATTATTAATTGATACCATATTGCACACGCTATGCTTCGCGGATAACCAAGTGGTGATGGCTCAAGACTGCGACGACCTGAACTACATAACAAGAAAACTGTTTGACGAACACAAAACTGGGGTTTAGAAGTCAATATAAAGAAAACGGAATATCTATGTATTGGTGGACAACAAAAAGATCTTATACTGTATAATCGAACCCGATAACACACTGCTACGACTAGAAGTATCTGGGTATAAGAATTTCAGAGGATGGAAAACTGGACAGGGTAATAAGAGAACGAAACACGGCAGGAAGAAAAGTCATTAAACTGCTAACAGCATTCTATGGGAGAAATCTATTAACAAAACAAAAAAGAGGAGATATGAAACCATGAAGAAAAGATTATTAGCCTCGGTAAAAGCAACGGAAATGGACTTCTGGAAAAGAGCAGCAGAAAGATCTAGAAGAGAAAGAGTCACCAATTATTATTACAGAAATGATAGAAATTACACAGTATTACATATGACATTCTAACCAAACAACTTATCTGATTTGGGCACATCCAAGAAATGGACGAACATTGAATCTAAAAATAAATACTAACGCGGCAACCAGAACGCAAGAACGAGCGAGGTAGACCGAGAACAAGTTGGAGATAGGAGACAGACAGAAAGATTGAGGAAGGAAATCTGGAGGATCTATAGAACGAACACATCTTTGCTCGGCTCCGAGCGTCGTGACCTCTATTACATTGTTACACAGAATTTACAACAGCCATCCAGGCTTCTCTTCCCATCATCTCCGATATCTCCAAGTACATTGTAGACAAGATTTGATCGATGTATCTATTGGGAGATCTACCTCTTTTCCGAGTTTCTCCTGGATCAATGTGACCAAAAAATTATGATATTTTTCTCTGAATCGATAGTAACAGGCGGTCACTATTTTGGATGTTAAGATCGCTCAGAACAGACGCTATTGTCTTATGAGCTGTCCTGCCTGTAGCATGTAGTTTCGCAAGCTTCGATGTTTTTATAGCATGCTGCATTAATAGTCCATGTTTCGGCTCCATATGTAGCTATAGGAAATATTTGACAAGCCTTTCTTTAGTCATTTTATTTATTCTGTGATCTTTCCATACTTGCTTGGGCTTGTCATTGCAGTTTTGGCCATTGGTAGCCTTCTTTTAATTTCTTCCTCGCTGCCGTCCTTGTTAGAAATTTTGGCGCCTAAGTATATAATATCTGTCTTCAGTGGTATATCGTTGATTTTGTTGAGAGGAAGCAAAATTTTAGGTCGATTTACTATAAAAACGAATAGTTCTTTCCATTTAGCCGACATTTGCCCTAACCTTTTCGATTCGATACAGCAATGCAACCATTTCTTCCTCGGAGCTAGCCATTATTGTAGTATCATCGGCGTATCTTAAGTTAGATAACTTATTGCCTCCTACTAATACCCCTCCATTCTACTTTTTCGTCGCTTTGCGGATAATCCATTCACCATATATATTGAAGATTAGTGGAGACAGGATACAACCCTGCCTCACCTCCTATCCGACTTGAAATGGCTTAGATAGATTTTTCTCAACTCTAATATAAACGGTGTGGTTACTATATAATTTGTAGATTAAGAAAACTAGGTGGTCTAGTGTCCCCATTACTTGAAGAATTCTCTATAAGTGTCCCCACTGCACTGGGGATTATACAAAGGCCGAAGGCCTTTGTATAATCAAAGAAACAGAACACACATATGTATATATACAATACATATAAATTTACTTTTATTCCTGACTTGTCTGATGTCATTCATCTGATCTGATGGAAATGAATCTAGATTGGAAATATCCACGAAAATTAAGAATCATGAAAGATGTATCACAAAGAAACGAAAATCAAAGCTGAAAAGGGCTCCTTTCCCGCTTTATCTTTATTTCTTCTTCTAACTTACCTATTTAAGTTGAATACATACATTTATTCAAATCAGATGTCTCACATATTTATTTAAATTTCTTAAAACAGAAAGTTTTCGTTTTATTTCCATCATTTTTCACGGTTGTGTTTTTCCGAAGAGTCCGAAAAAGCTTAGACCTTTCCTTTCGGAAAATTTAATATGGAAAAATTTGAATTTTATGGAAATTCCAAGGTCCAGAACGGACATATCCCTAAATTTCTAAAAAAAAAAAAAAGATAAACAACAAAATGAAATGTCTATTTTTTGAGCCTTATAAGACACATTCTTTTCTTTTCTTGTTGCTTTTTATTCGTATTTTGCTGTCAGGACTTTGATAATAAGTTTTATTTTTTACTGAACAGTAACGTAGCGAAAAACCTTAACAGCTTAGCTGTCAGAGGCAAATTCTAAAGAAAAGCTCTCATTAAGTGTTAACAGGCTGCATTTTGGCGTACAGGTAGTTTTTTGGACGAACTTTGAACATTTTTTATAAAAAAAACGCTTGCTATAATTTTTTTTACAAAAAAATATTTGTTATATTTTTAGTTAATGATTCTAAGTTTTCCAAAACAATCGTAAGAAAACTATGATTGTTGTATCCGTTTCAACATAGGTCGGGGTAGAGTTCAAATTGAAAAAATACAAATTTTAACAGCCTTACTTACTTACTTACGTATTCCTAAGTCTTTCAACCGTGAGGTGTAAGACTCTGGAGTTGAGTTGATCAGCCTTTCCACTCCTTCCTATTCTGTGTCAAGTTCTTAATTTCACTACCCTGAATATTTCTCTCCTGGATAGTCTTCTTTGCTTCCTCTTGTCATATTTTCCTAGGTGTTCCTCTTCTATTTACTCCCTGGACTCGTGCCTCATATATTCTTTTTGTTAATTTTTGTTCTGTCATCCTGTGTATATGTCCCAGCCATTTCAGTAGCCTGTCCTGAATTTTTGTCACTACTGGTTTTATTTTGAATTTGTTTCTGAACACTTCGTTCCTGATTTTGCCCCTTCTGGATTTTCCTCAGGAATTTCATTTCCGTTGCGTTTATTCTAATCTTATCCTTGCTTGTGAGGGTCCATGTTTCACTAACGTATAATAAGGTGAGGTTTACTATTCTTTTAACTACCTCAATCTTTATATCTGTTGTTATTTCTCTCTTCTCAAAAAATGTTTTTCTTAAACCCTTGTATATTCTTCCTACTTTTGTTATTTTATAGTTTATTTCTTTTTCCAGTCTTCCGTTTCCTTCTATTATTGATCCAAGGTATTTGAGCTCTTCAACTTGCTCTATACCTAGTCTATTTATTCTGATGTGTTTTTTATCCTCTTGTCCTATTATCATCGATTTCTTCTTCTGTATATTTATTCTCATACTCATATTATTCAGTTCGTTTAGATTGTGCTGTAAGTTTTCTTCTGTGTCTGCTATTATCGCCATATCGTCTGCAAAAAGTAATTCTGATATTTCTATATTTTGCATTCTCCAGTATCCCAGCATCATCGGTCTCATTTTCTGTTTAGCTCTTTTCACTGCCTCGTTTAGCACTATTGTGAATAATAAAGAGCTCAGCACACATCCTTGTTTTAGGCCGCTTGTTATTTCGAAATCTTTTGACTCTTCATTATTTGTTCTTACTCTATTTTTTGTTGTGTCGTACATACTTTTTATCACTTCCGTTATTTTACTGTCTACTCCACATCTTTGTAGGCTTTCCCATACATTCTCTCGTCTTACTCTATCGAATTCCTTTTTTAAGTCGATGAAAGCTATATGTAATTCTTTATTTTTACTTATGCACTTCTATATACTCTATCTTAATAGAAATATGGGGTACTGTGTACTCCTGGCTATTCTAAAGCCATGTTGTGATTCTTCTAGAGAGTTTTCTAACTGGTCTTTTATTCTTGTTTCTATCACTCTAGCGAGTACTTTGGCTGGTAGACTCATTAATGTTATGCCTCTAGTTTGGCATTCTCTTACATCTCCTTTTTTATGAATTGGCAGGATAATACCAGTGTTCCATTCCTCGGGTACTCTATTTTCTTTTAAGATCTTAGTTAATGACTTGATGAAATCTGTTCTTCCCTCGTCCTCTAGGCTCTTCAGCTCATCAGCGAATATTTACAAATTTAGTGCCGTAAGGAGTATCGAATTTTTTTCTACGTATAAAAGACAGTAATAAATATACTACTCAGTATATATCACCGCTACACCAAACACTTTATTTTTGCATTCAATGCGCGTTTTCGCTAACCATGTTAGCTTCATCAGGAGCGATGATTGACTAAAGCTAAACTTCAAATCTACCCTATTTATACTTAGCCTAACCCTTGAATTACTCAGGCGGAACTAATGACATAGGCAAGGCCGTCAGTTGCGGTCAAGTAACCAGTAGATGGGATTATAAGGAATAGGCCCTCTGTCTTTAATTAAACTACTTTTATATTTTATAATTTCCATACTTTCGTATGCGTTCAACAATCTTCTATCAGATACATTTTTTATTAATCTTAGATTATCTAATATTACAATATGATCAGCTTCAAGGGCATGTTCGGCAATGCTAGACTTTTCTGTTCTACTGTATTTTAAGTGTGCTAAATGTTCTTTAAATCGTGTTTTAATTGACCTTTTAGTTTGCCCAACATACTTTTTGTCACAATCATTACAACTAATTTCATAAATTCCACTTTTCTCACAATTAGGAATCTTATCTTTGGGATTTCCTAAGATATTCCTCAGATTGTCTAATGACTTATAGACTAAGGTGAGGCCTACCTTATTAAATACCTTATTGAGTCCCTTGCTATATTTCGGATTATATGGTATGGAGACATACTTGGTGTTATTTTCTTCGCGTGTAAAAAAGGTGGAATTCCGAATATTAAACCTAAACTTATGTCTATTTATTAGCTTATTTACTAAGTCATCGTCATAACAATTAACTCTAGTTATATTTCTAATACGATTCCTTTCTTTCTTAAAGTTTACTCTATTCAGAGGGAAAGTAACCAAACGATGAACTAAAAAATATAATGTGGCTAATTTGTGTTGTTTGCAATGAAATGAATCATTAGGAATATATCTGTCTGCTACTGTGTCCTTCCTATACAAATTCCAATCTTTTATTATTTTTAATATTTAAAATATCTAGAAAAGGCAATTGTCCTTTGTTCTCAACTTCGTAAGTGAATTTAATAGAATCATACCGGCTTTTTAATTTAGAAACAAAATCATCAATGTTTGCTCTCTTTATATCAAAAATCGCGAAAATATCATCCACATACCTATACCATACCTTTGGGAAATATTCGAATTCTTGACTGGCTTCGGTTTCAAACTTGCTCATGAATAAATTGGCTATGAAAGGTGATAAGCAATTACCCATAGCTGTTCCTTCTTTCTGAACATAAAAAACAGTAATAAATAAGTATATTCAAATTTTCTAGATAATCCTAAGAAAATTTATTTTCTCGAGGACGTTTTAAACAACTTATTGAAATTTTGTAGAAAAAAGTTCATTTACACTGGGTCCGTTATTTTATCACATTTGTTCCGAAAAAGCTTAGACCTTTCCTTTCGGAAAATTTAATATGGAAAAATTTGAATTTTATGGAAATTCCAAGGTCCAGAACTTACATATCCCTAAATTTCTAAAAAAAAAAAGATAAACAACAAAATGAATTGTCTATTTTTTGAGCCTTATAAGACACATTCCTTTCTTTTCTTGTTGCTGTTTATTCGTATTTTGCTGTCAGGACTTTGAGGACGTTCTAAACAACTTATTGAAATTTTGCAGAAAAAAAGTTCATTTACACTGGGTCCGTTATTTTATCACATTTGTTCCCTTAGATGCTTAGTTATAGCGATAATAGTAAAAGGGAATTTTAACAAATGATCAGTATAAAGTGTTTCCCTAACGCATTAAACACTTCAAAAAACATGCCTAACATGTCTCCAGAATCGCCGTGATCACGATGAAATGAGTTAAATTTCGAAATACAAGAAGTTTCCCTACACCACTGTAGCAACTTCGCCTCCAAATCCCATAATCATACTATTTTCTAAAAACCACGAAAAGCAGAAAAAACAATTTTAAAACAAACTAAATCCTCGAAAAAGTTTAAAGTAACTGTGTAGAATTCGGGAAGATTTACGTAAAGAATATGTAGAAAAACACTTTTATATGAAAAGTGGATATAAACGATGAACTGGAGATAATAAAAAAAGTTTTTTATTTTGTTTTCTTATCGTAGATGGATTTTTTCATTTAAGTAGAATAATAGAAACAAAGAGTTCAAATAATTCGATAAAAATAAAATTCATGTTTAATGTCTGTTAAAAGGTAATGTGTTTTTTTATGGGCAAAGCACACGTGTACAAAGCAATGTTTAAAGCCTTAGGGTACTATATACTATAGAGGCATGAAAATAAACCAACTATTAAACATTTTTTTTCGGATTGCAAAAAAAATTTATACAAAAAATGAACTATACCACATGCTTACATATATATATATATATATATATATATATATATATATATATATATATATATATATATATATATATGTATAATAATATATAAAATGCAACGTCTCTCTGTCTGTCTGTCTGTTCGTTAGTGCGCTTATCACTGGAGAACCATTTATCCGATTTAGGTACTTTTTTTTTAAACATACATATGTTCTCTGGCCAGGTTATAGGCTATATTTTATTACGATAGGTAGCATATAGAGCAGTGACGATAATAGTGAATGAAGTCGGAAAAAAGTTTGCCGTTAGCACGTTCCCTTGCAATACACAGCCTAAACCATTAAATATGGAACAATAATATGTAGAGAATATCTATAATCTATATATAAAATGCAATGTCTCTCTGCCTGTCTGCCTGTCCATTAGTGCGTTTATCATGCGAGAACCACTTATCCGATTTACGTGTCTTTTTTTAAATTCATACATATATTCTTTGGACAGGTTATATAATAATAATAAGAATCTGTATCTATAATATATATAAAATGCAACGTCTCTCTGTCTGTCTGTCTATCCCTTAGAGCGCATATTCCTCGAGAAGCACTTATCCGATTTACGTGATTTTTTAAATTCGTACATATGTTCTCTGACCAGGTTATAGATATATATTTTTATTACATTTATAATATATATAAAATGCAACGTATCTCTGTCTATCTGTCTGTCCGTTAGTGCGCTTATCACTGAAGAATCACTTATCCGATTTACATACTTTGTTTTAAAACATACATATGTTCTCTGGCCAGGTTATAGGCTATATTTTATTACGATAGGTAGCATAAAGAATGAGCAGTGACGATAATAGTTTTTTTTTTTTAAACTGAATAAAGTCTAAAAAAAGTTTGTCGCTAGCGCGTTCTCTTGCAATACACAGCCTAAACCATTAAATATGGAACAATATTATGTAGCAGAGAATATTTATAACCTATAATATATATGAAATGCAATGTCTCTCTGTCTGTCTGTCTGTCCATTAGTGCGTTTATCACGCGAGAACCACTAATCCGATTTACGTGATTTTTTTTTAAATTCATACATATATTCTTTGGCCCGGTTATATAATAATAATAATAATCTATATCTATGATATATATAAAATGCAACGTCTCTCTGTCTGTCTGTCTATCCCTTAGTGCGCATATTCCTCGAGAAGCACTTATCCGATTTACGTAATTTTTTAAATTCGTACATATGTACTCTGACCAGGTTATAGATATATATTTCATTACATTTATAATATATATAAAATGCAACGTATCTCTGTCTATCTGTCTGTCCGTTAGTGCGCTTATCACTGAAGAATCACTTATCCGATTTACGTACTTTATTTTTAAAACATACATATGTTCTCTGGCCAGGTTATAGACTATATTTTATTACAATAGGTAGCATAAAGAATGAGCAATGACGATAATAGTGAATGAAGTCGAAAAAAAGTTTGTCGCTAGCGCGTTCTCTTGCAATACACAGCCTAAACCATTAAATATGGAACAATATTGTGTAGCAGAGAATATTTATAAGCTATAATATATATGGAATGCAATGTCTCTCTGTCTGTCTGTCTGTCCATTAGTGCATTTATCACGCGAGAACCACTTATCCGATTTACGTGATTTTTTTTAAATTCATACATATATTCTTTGGCCAGGTTATATAATAATAATAATAATCTATATCTATGATATATATAAAATGCAACGTCTCTCTGTCTGTCTGTCTGTCTATCCCTTAGTGCGCATATTCCTCGAGAAGCACTTATGCGATTTACGTGATTTTTTAAATTCGTAAATATGTTCTCTGACCAGGTTACAGATATATATTTTATTACATTTATAATATATATAAAATGCAACATATCTCTGTCTATCTGTCTGTCCGTTAGTGCGCTTATCACTGAAGAATCACTTATCCGATTTACGTACTTTGTTTTAAAACATACATATGTTCTCTGGCCAGGTTATAGGCTATATTTTATTACGATAGGTAGCATAAAGAATGAGCAGTGACGATAATAGTGAATGAAGTCGAAAAAAAGTTTGTCGCTAGCGCGTTCTCTTGCAATACACAGCCTAAACCATTAAATATGGAACAATATTATGTAGCAGAGAATATTTATAAGCTATAATATATATGGAATGCAATCTCTCTGTCTGTCTGTCCATTAGTGCGTTTATCACGCGAGAACCACTTATCCGATTTACGTGATTTTTTTAAATTCATACATATATTCTTTGGCCAGGTTATATAATAATAATAATAATCTATATCTATGATATATACAAAATGCAACGTCTCTCTGTCTGTCTGTCTATCCCTTAGTGCGCATATTCCTCGAGAAGCACTTATCCGATTTACGTGATTTTTTAAATTCGTACATATGTTCTCTGACCAGGTTATAGATATATATTTTATTACATTTATAATATATATATATATATATATATATATATATATAAAATGCAACGTATCTCTGTCTATCTGTCTGTCCATTAGTGCGCTTATCACTGAAGAATCACTTATCCAATTTACGTACTTTATTTTTAAAACATACATATGTTCTCTGGCCAGGTTATAGACTATATTTTATTACGATAGGTAGCATAAAGAATGAGCAGTGACGATAATAGTGAATGAAGTCGAAAAAAAAGTTTGTCGCTAGCGCGTTCTCTTGCAATACACAGCCTAAAACCATTAAATATGGAACAATATTATGTAGCAGAGAATATTTATAAGCTATAATATATATGAAATGCAATGTCTCTCTGTCTGTCTGTCTGTCCATTAGTGCGTTTATCCCGCGAGAACCACTTATCCGATTTACGTGATTTTTTTTAAATTCATACATATATTCTTTGGCCAGGTTATATAATAATAATAATAATCTATATCTATGATATATATAAAATACGTCTCTCTGTCTGTCTGTCTGTCTGTCTGTCCGTTAGTGCGCTTATCACTGGAGAACCACTTATCCGATTTACGTGCTTTTTTTCAAACATACAAATACTATATTTATATAGGTTGACAATAGTTCTATAAAAACCCTAAATGCATCATGGACATCGTACGCTTCATACACTGATAACCAAGTCTCTTTGCGCAAGTAATGGTAAAGCGCATTATAGTTAACCGCACTAAAAAAACGTTTATAAAGAAAACGTGTGCCGCACACCTCAAGAGGTCTTAAATTCATTTCAAATATTTGATAAGAATGATCAGACAGACCATTATCATCAACTACAGCCTTATGATCATCATTACAAAAGTTGGTACAAATGTAGTCGAGGGAAGCTTTAAGTCTTGTAGGTGAATCGACATGGCATGTAAAGCCGTATGCTGCCAACAAATTAATTAATTCGGTTCGTTCGATAGAGCTACTAAGAAAATCAATATTTAAGTCCCCACATATGACGATATGTTCATGTTTCTTATTTTTTACGTTGGTTTCTAGGAAACTTGCAAAATCCTCAAAAAAACTATTCACATTAATAGATGGGGATCGATATTTCGATCGCGATTCGAAACGCGGGAGGCATATTTTGCATGAATAGTTGCATATTAACTGAGGCTTATTTTAGAAAGCTCAACAAATCGTACTATATAAAAGGCATCCAAAAGTTGGCAGATCACTGGAATAAGTATATCGCTCTGGAAGGAAACTACGAGGCTGGTTTGAAAAGTCCGTGCAAAGTCCGAGAGATGGCGCCACCGGCGCGTATCGGGGTCATGTTTAGTTAGTAGCATCTCTTGAATGAACGCACACCAAGTTTCAGCCATATTGGTCTATTTCTTTGTGTTTAGCATTCGTGTGAATCAATTTTTAAGAAATGGACGAAAAAGAATTTCGTGTGGTGATTAAACATTACTTTATGAAAGGCAAAACGCCTCAGGAGACTAAAGAGAAACTTGATAAACATCATGGTGACTCTGCACCTTCGATTAGAACAGTTTATAAGTGGTTTCAAAATTTTCGGACTGGCCATATGGGCACAAGTGACGCTGAACGTTCTGGACGGCCTGTGGAGGTTACGACTCCAGAAATCATTGATTAAATCCATGATATGGTGATGGATGACAGAAGAGTTAAGGTGCGTGAGATTGCTAGTGCTGTGGGCATCTCGACTGAATGGGTACATAATATTTTGCATAAACATTTGGACATGAGAAAGCTATCCGCAAGATGGGTGCCGCGATTGCTCACGCTTGACCAAAAACGGAATCTTGTGAAGTTTTGCAAGGATGGTTTGCAGCTGTTCCAGAAGAATCCGGAGGACTTTACCAAGGGGGAATCTGCACCAAAAAAGGCGAAGACCGTTCCTTCGGCCGGAAAGGTTATGGCGACTGTCTTTTGGGATTTACAAGGGATAATCCTCATCGACTATCTGGAAAAGGGTAAAACTATTACAGGTGAATATTATTCATCGTTATTGGGCCGTTTGAAAACCGAGCTGCAAGAAAAACGCCCGCGATTGGCCCACAAGAAAGTCCTTTTCCATCACGACAACGCACCAGCACACACCTCAGCAGTTGTGGTCGCAAAATTAATGGAAATAGGATTCCAACTCGTTTCACATCCCCCCTATTCTCCAGACTTGGCTCCCTCGGACTACTATTTGTTCCCCAATTTGAAGAAATAGCTGGCGGGACAAAGATTTTATTCAAACGAGGAGGTGATTGCAGACACTAATGGATATTTTGCAGACTTGGACAAATCCTATTATTCGGAAGGGATCAACAAACTAGAACATCGTTGGACGAAGTATATAAGCCTAAAAGGAGACTATGTCGAAAAATAAAAAAGGTTTACCCCAAACAGATAAGTAGTTTTTATTTTTGCACGGACTTTTCAAACCAGCCTCGTACGTTGAAGAATAAAATCGCACACAAACATTGTTTTTTCTTTAGAAGCCTTGGCACTTTTCACCCCATGTAGTCCAGCAGTTTAAGCTCTGTGAGTTTTCTTTCATAGCTTGGAACCTAAAAAAAAAACACCTTTGTACCATAAATAAGGTAATAAAGAATGAAAATAACTTGAGATTACTTAAAATTATTGAATGGAAAACGCCAATTATTTCAAAGCTTTTATATATAGAACTAAATAAACTCTGAATAAATTAAGCTCGTGTAATAAAAAAGATACACCTCTTTTTTACTACAAGGATAAAAATGAAAACTTACAAATGTCGACCATTTAAAAAAGAAATCTGTTTTATAGGAGGGATCGGAAATGTTTTCGGTAATAAAAATGACACTTAAAGATTTACGGGTTATAAAATCTGTCATTAAAATTGTATGAATAGAAAAATGTATTCCTGTTCTCTCAAGTGTGAAAAAATATTATGTCCTTTAATATCGAGGGTTTTAAATGGGTGAGAAAATTAAACAGGTAATATGTGGTCGAAGGGCGTCCCGTTAAGAACCACGTAAGTTTGATTTTGTTTTGCGATCTTTCTAATTTTTTACTTTCCTTGATAAATTAAAGTATTGTATTTGCGAAAAAATCACCATCCCATCACATACTTGAGAGCTTTGATCAATAACACCGGCAACTGTGAAGATGAAATACGTCGAAGAATACAAATAGATCGCACAGCTATGACACAAGTCACGAAGCTTTGGAAATCCAGGGACATCAGTCGCAATACGAAAATAAATCTAATAGAATCCCTTGTATTATCCATATTTAGATATGCATCTAAAACCTGGACTATACGCACCGCTGATTGACGTATTTGAAATGTGGTGCTGGCAAAGGATGCTGAGAATTCCTTGGATAGATCGGCGAACAAATTCTTCAGTCCTTAATGAGGTCAAGCCGAAACACAGACTTTCCACCACAGTCTATGCTAGCTTCTTAAAGTATTTTGGTCACATTACACCTGCTGAGAATATTGGGAAACTTGTGGTGCAGGGCAAACCAAATGGAAGGAGGCGAAGCGGAAGATCACCTAGCCGCTGGATGGATACGATTGAGATGCTGTTGGGTACCAACATGAAGCAAGCTGTAAGACAAACAGCTAACAGAGAAAGTTGGCGTGCCAGTATTAGAAACATCGCCAATAAACTGAATAGCCAGACATAATCACGATATATCTGACAAGACAGAATATATATATATATATATATATATATATATATATATATATATATATATATATATATATATATATATATATATATAATATATATATATATATATATATATATATATATATATATATATATATATATACACGAGGCTGGTTTGAAAAGTCCGTGCAAAGTCCGAGAGATGGCACCACCGGCGCGTATCGAGGTCATGTTTAGTTAGTAGCATCTCTTGAATGAATGCACACCAAGTTTCAGCCATATTGGTCTATTTCTTTGTGTTTGGCATTCGTGTGAATCAAGGAAGTCGAGTGATTTTCAAGAAATGGACGAAAAAGAATTTCGTGTGGTGACACACAACATTACTTTATGAAAGGCAAAACGCCTCAGGAGACTAAAGAGAAGCTTGATAAACATTATGGTGACTCTGCACCTTCGATTAGAACAGTTTTATAAGTGGTTTCAAAATTTTCGGACTGGCCATATGGGCACAAGTGACGCTGAACGTTCTGGACGGCCTGTGGAGGTTACGACTCCAAAAATCATTGATCAAATCCATGATATGGTGATGGATGACAGAAGAGTTAAGGTGCGTGAGATTGCTAGTGCTGTGGGCATCTCGACTGAACGGGTACATAATATTTTGCATAAACATTTGGACATGAGAAAGCTATCCGCAAGATGGGTGCCGCGATTGCTCACGCTTGACCAAAAACGGAATCGTGTGAAGTGTTGCAAGGATGGTTTGCAGCTGTTCCAGAAGAATCCGGAGGACTTTAAAAGCGTCGTTTCGTCACTGTGGATGAAACATGGATACATTACTATACTCCTGAGACCAAACAACAATCTAAACAATGGGTTACCAAGGGGGAATCTGCACCAAAAAAGGCGAAGATCGTTCCTTCGGCCGGAAAGGTTATGGCGACTGTCTTTTGGGATTCGCAAGGGATAATCCTCATCGACTATCTGGAAAAGGGTAAAACTATTACAGGTGAATATTATTCATCGTTATTGGACCGTTTGAAAACCGAGCTGCAAGAAAAACGCCCGCGATTGGCCCACAAGAAAGTCCTTTTTCATCACGACAACGCACCAACACACACCTCAGCAGTTGTGGTCGCAAAATTAATGGAAATAGGATTCCAACTCGTTTCACATCTCCCCTATTCTCCAGACTTGGCTCCCTCGGACTACTATTTGTTCCCCAATTTGAAGAAATGGCTGGCGGGACAAAGATTTTATTCAAACGAGGAGGTGATTGCAGACACTAATGGATATTTTGCAGACTTGGACAAATCCTATTATTCGGAAGGGATCAACAAACTAGAACATCGTTGGACGAAGTGTATAAGCCTAAAAGGAGACTATGTCGAAAAATAAAAAAGGTTTACCCCCCAAACACATAAGTAGTTTTTATTTTTGCACGGACTTTTCAAACCAGCCTCGTATATATATATATATATATATATATATATATATATATATATATATATATGTTACAATAGCGCTTTTCACGTATGGTGGAATATAATACATTAAAATTCGGGGTTTCAGTCCGTTCGTCTAATAAGGAATTTGCACGACATTTCGCAAAAATCTCATTTGGCATTTTCAAATGCTCTTGCTGCTGCTGCTCGATACTATGCTCTTGCTGCTGCTGCCGCTCGAAACTAACTGAGAAACCGAAACGTGATATATATAAGAAAGAGGAAGGACAGTAACAGGGCACTGGTAACACACAATCGGAAGTTTAACTACTGGGGATCGCCTTTATGAGGAGAAGAGATGAGCAATCAAAGATCTATAGGCTCTAGTATCTGCTTTTTATTTTCTGATATCAGGCTTTCGCTGCCAAATTGGCAGCTTCTTCTGGATATTGAAATACAAACAAGGTACAGAAAAATAAAGTTAAGACATTCTTTATGATATGTGATTTATAAATTTATAAGGTTGTATAAGAAATTACTTACAAAATTCAGCAGTTAATTCGTCTCTGGTGAATACAATAAAATTTGCATTTCCAGGCCAGCCAAATTTTGATAAATGCTACTACTAAATTTACTGAATCTGTAACTTTAATGTTTTGGGATTTTTATCGACCTGCTGACGACATAGAATATCAACAATATCCAGTTCGGACTTAAATATTACTAAAAAGTTACTAAATACGATGTCAAGAAATTTAAAATGGAGTACCATTTCAACATCATGGTCTTTCTTACAGTTGTTTCTGTCGCAAAAAGTGGTTTTAAATAATGTTATTAACAATATTTTATTTTCTGATACCTGTGTAAATCTCTAAGTGTCCTTTTGTCATGTTTTTTGTGATAATACTTACTACCTGGACAATGAAATGCAAATTTTATTTTATTCACCAGAGATGAATTAACTGCTGAATTTTGTAAGTAATTTCTTATATAACCTTATAAATTTATAAATCACATATCGTAACGAAAGTCTTAACTTTATTTTTCTCTACCTTGTTTGCATTTCAGTATTCAGAAGAAGCTGCCAGTTAGGCAGCGAAAGCTTGATAATAAAAAATAAAAAGCAGATACTAGGGCCTATAGATCTTTGGTTGCTCATCTCTTCTCCTCATAAGGGCGTTCCCCAGTAGTTTAAACTTCCGATTTTTTGTTACCAGTGCCCTGTTACTGTCCTTCCGCTTTCTTATATATATATATATATATATATATATATATATATATATATATATATATATATATATATATATATACGCTCCTGGACAAAATTAACGCAACAATATATTAAATCATACAAATCTCTATAATGAATTAACTTTAATAATTTTTTATGAACATTGGTTACACTAAATGTTAGAAAAAACTTATTCGGATACTTTAAAAGTGAATTAGCTACCAAATTTCTCTATAAGATTCGAATTAAAATTATTCTTAAGACCTAATAACAAAATCGTTGAAATTATGTAATAATAAAAAAAATAAACTGGGACACTAGTACCAAAATTGATGGTGTAACTGGGACACTAGTAGCGTGTGTTGCCTCCTCTACTTCGGATGATAGCGTTTATGCGCCTAGGCATGCTTTTAATTAAATTTTGGATGAAATCTTGAGGAATTTGCTCCCATTCTGTGATAACTGCATTTTCAAGTTCCCTCAGATTTCTAGGTGCAGATATATGACGTTTCACATTTTTTTTAAGGTGATCCCATACATGTTCTATCGGATTCAGATCCGGGCTTTTTGGTGGCCATTGCATAATCGGTATATCAACTTGATTAAGATAATCGAGTACCTCCATAGCCACGTAAGGTCGAGCGTTGTCTTGCATCAACAGGAAATTGGGCCCCACAAAATGACCGAAAGGCATCACATGTTCTATATAATACAGATAATAGTCAGCATTCATGGATCTCGTACGGACAGAAACTAACTCTGTGCGAGCATCAGAGCAGATGCCACCCCAGAACATAACAGAGCCACCGCCGAATGGAATCCTTGCAGAGACATTGCAACGAGCAAACCTCTCTCCTGGTCTTCGCCATACTCTCTCACGACCATTTGGATGTTTTAGACTAACCCTAGTTTCATCTGTGAAGCAAACTTGTTTCCAATCATCCACAGACCAGTTTTCGTGATTTCGAGCAAAACGTAACCTGGCAACTCTGTTCTCTCTGGTAAGCAAGGGCGCAGTGGCTGGTCTCCTACTGTTTAATCCAGCTTCATTTAACCGTCTTCTAACTGTTTTAGAAGAAATTGTGACATTGCGAACAGCTTCGAGTTCGTTTCTTATTATAGAACTAGTGACAGTCCTGTTTCTTAAAGCATATTGTCTTATAGAACGTTCATCTAAGTCGCTAGTGCATCGTTTTCGCCCTTGCCCTAGCCTTCTAGAATAAGTTCCTACTTCATTCAAGCGTCTTACCATATGACTTATTGTGGAACGATGTTTGCCTAACAAATTGGCAACATAACTCGGAGAATATCTCTCGTCCAATAAAACTGAGGCTCGCACTACCTCGTGTTCAGTTAAATTCCTTGTTTGATTCATTTTTCTAATTCTTCGGGGTCAAAAATAAAACAGTCTACCACAAAAACGTATTACTTTGAAAAAGGGAACAATTTATAAGCTTACTTTTAAAGAAAATATATCGCATTATTACAGAAAATTGTTTATCTTCTAAAAAATTCTTTAAAACTGTAAATTCAAAAGAATTGTTTTGATTTTTGTCATTAACAACGAAACAAAAATATGCATAGCCTACTATTCAAATATTCGATAAACTTTAAAACTGAGATAAGAAAAAGATAAGGTCATTCCACATGAAAACGCAAATGGCTGCCGTCAGAACTGGTTAAAATATAAGGGCTTAAATTTAGAATCGAATACTACGTAGTACTTTTTGAAATTCTCAATTCTTTGACAGTGACAGTGGCAAATACATTTGAAGCTCGAAAAATGTTTGCAATATTTTTCAATTTTAATGCCATATTAAATGAAAAAATTCTTCTGAATACATTTTTTTTAAAAATTTTAATTTCAGGGACTTTGATTGGAATAAAAATTTCTAAGAAAAGTGAAAACTTCACTTTGTATAATAATTTCGTACTTAAGCTGTCAAGAGAGGCACACAGTTTGCGATCATATTCAATAAACATTTATAATACTCTTCTTTATATTAACGTTTACCTAAATATTACCCTACCTTCTCCGACAACGAGTTTTACCATATAATTAATTTCCGAAAAGAAAGTGCATAAAATTAAACGGCGTTTATAAATTCATTATCGTTTTTGTTTTACATTGTTCGTTGAAATCATTATCTCTCTTATTATCTTATCTTTTTACACAACAACTTCCTTTTTTAATTTATTAAATTAACTACACTGTATCCAAGGTGAGTGCATTGATGATTGGCTCAAGGCAAAAAAACACTTAATATTTCAGAGGAAAAAAGGACAATGAGAAAACAAGAACGGTATTTTATTTTGGACCAATTACAGCCGGTCAAGTAAAAACGTGTGGCGCATTATTCATTAAAAAATGCGTTTATTTAACAGTTTTTACATCATTCAACAGTAACGGACTGCTATTAAAATGATAATGATTCAGTAATTCGTCCAGTCCCTATCAGCGCCTATAACCGTCAGGTATCTTCGGGGCATTCTTTCGGCGAGATTTTTAGCATATTCTTCGGGTAAAGATTTCCAGATTTTCTGAATTTGCCGTGACAATTGCTTCACTGTGTGGTCCTTCTTAATATGAAGCTTCTGCATGATTGAGTTTGACGATACCGGATTCCCCCTTTCCACTGACCACACGTTTTACTCCGATGATTCGGGTCGTTATCTTCTTAAAGAATCCACTCCTCGTTTTTATCGACGAACCACCGTTTCGCAGTCGGTACTACATCATCATCATCATCATCATCATATATATATATATATATATATATATATATATATATATATATATATATATATATATATATCAAGGATTTTCTACAGCTGACGCTGTCTTCCTTCTCTCAGCCTTTGATTCCATCCGTTTCTATCTTCCCAGTCTCCATCTGTTAGACCCCTGTCCTCCATAGCCTCGTCCACAACGTCTCTCCACGATCGGCTAGATCTTCCTCTTTTTCTTCTCCCTATAGGGCTCCACTCCGTTATTTTTTTTATCCACCTATTATCTTTGCTCCGTCTTATGTGTCCATACCATTTTAATCGTTTTTTCTTCAATGGTATTTATTGCGTTCTCTTTGATGTTCATTCTGCTTCTTATTTCTTCATTTGTTATTCTCTCCATACGTGTCACTTTATAACATCTTCTCCAATACTCCATCTCTACGGCGTTAATTTTAGATTTATTTCTTTTGTTGATCGTCCATGTTTCTGACCCGTATGTCATTATGCTTTGTATTATTGATTTGTATATGCGTGTTTTGTTTCTCTTTGTAATGTGCTTGTCCCACAGGATCGAATTTAATTGTTTTATGCATGTCCGCGTTTGTCCTAAGCTAGCTTTAATCTCTTCTTCTGTTGTTGCGTTTTTTTGAAATGATGGTTTCTAAATATTTAAATTTATCGGTTCCTTTGATTATTGTTTCGTTATCGACTTCTAGATTCTCCACGTTTCCCTCCTTTGTTGTTAGATATTCCGTTTTATCAAAGTTTATTGCTAATCCTGCTCTAGTGTATTCTTCTTTCAGTTTTCTTACCATATAACTGAGGTCTTCCTCATCTTGCGCTATGATTACTTGGTCGTCTGCGAAACTTAGAGTATATAAGTAATCTTCTCGTATTGGGACTCCCATTCCACTACATTTTTGCTTCCATTTTTTAATGTTTGTTCGAGGTATATTTTGAATAGTTTTGAATAGTGTGGGGGATGTAGAGCATCCTTGTAATAGGCCTTTTAATGTTTGGAGTGTCTTCCCTATTTTATGTCCTATTTTTTATGTTCACTGTGTTGTTCTCGTAGAGAGCTTTTACTGCATATATTAGTTCTTTATCAATGCCTATTTCTTTCATTGCATTCCATAATATTTGTCTTGGTACTGAGTCATAGGCCTTTCTTATGTCTATGAAGGCTTCTCTATTCTTTGCCAGTTTTTTTTCCATTGTTTGTTTTATAGTATATATGTGGTCTATACATGATTTTCCGGCTGTAAAGCCTGCTTGGTCTTCTCCATTTTTTTCCTTTTATATTTTCCTCTATGATATTTTTAATAATTTTTTCCATACAAACGTCCCATACTCGATATTATGCTTAGGCCTCTATAGGTTGTGCATTTTCTGCGGTCTCCCTTTTTAAATATAGATACTATATAGGCTTTTGACCATTCCTCTGGTATTTTTTTCTCCATTTATCGCTCTGTGGAACATGTTTCTCAGCATTCGATGTAATTTATTAGACCCGTACTTAATAATTTCATTTACCACACCCCCAGGCCCTGCAGATTTATTATTTTTGAGTGTTTTTATTGTCTTCTTTACTTCTTCATAGCTTAGTTCTATCTCTTTTTTTCCTTATTCTGTTCTTCTTCAGGGTTCTCTTCCTGGAATTCTTGTCTGTCTTCTGTTAGCAGCTTCTTAGAATATTCTTCCCACTCTCTTTCTGGGATATACTCTATATACATCTCTCTCTCTATTATTGGTCCTTAATGCTTTAATTATTCTCCATGACTCTGTGCTTCTAGTTCCTCCTATATACTGTTCTACATGTTCGCACGATTTTTCCCAACTCTCGTTCTTTTCTTTGTTTATCATCCTCCTCGTTTCTGCATTTTTCTCTTTATATTTCTGTAGATCTTCTTCTGATTTTGTATTCAGCAGCCATTTTTCGTATAGTCTTTTTTTCTCCTTTATAGATTCTTTGTTTTTTTCACAGATTCTAATTTTATGTTTCTTATTCTCGTTGTCTTCTTTACCTAATACTTCTAGGGCCGCCTGTTTGATGCATTCTTTTATGTGGTCATACATCTGTTGGAAGTTGTCGTAGTTAAATTCCTTTAATTTTTGATCTAATCGTCGTCTATATAGGTTTCTTATCGTTTCGTCTTGCAGTAAGTGTACAAATTTAAAAATAATATAATAAAAAAATTAAAAAATGACGGAGATATGAATCATTTTCTAGAACCCTCTTTTGAAAATCCTTGCCACCGGTGGATTTTTTCTGTCAGAAATCGTCTAAAAACTAAACAAATATTTTTTAATTGTTAAGAAAGGTCATAGCTAAGTGGCCACAAATGGAAAAAATTTTAAAAAATTTTTTTGTGAGAGCAGTTCGAAAATAAATTTTGAGCTTTAAAAATTAATAAAAAATGAACGATGCATCCAATCGAAAAAACCATGAGTCAACTTCGAGATAATAGTATAAAGATTATGTGATTTAAATTTTATCAAAATGGGTTCAGTAGATCTCGAGTTACTTTGTCCACTAGTTTGAAAAAATTAGTTTCGAGAAAAACGCCAGCAAAAAAAAAGTACCGCGCCCGCGTCTTAAAAGTCTATAATATTTTTTTAAATTACCTTCTGCGACTCCATTTTTTAAAGCTTGAAATATTCTTAAAAGTATAAATAAAAAATTTAACCAAAAAAAACAAGAAAATCGATTTTTTGAAAATTTGAATTTGAAAATAAATCTGCTGCTGGGGCCATCAAAATCTGAGGCTAAAGAAGAATTTTCTGTCCCAACCTAAAAAAATATATAACCTTGGATAGTTCGAGTCTTAAACTGGAGAGAATGCCAAAAAGAACTCTAATAGTTCTATGATCTTTCTTTTACTTCCCATTTGCTGATTTGCTTATACCAGGTCGTATGTATAGACAAAGTAAACAAACTGGTTTCGTGACTAGTTATTTCTTTTGCTATTTTAATAAAAATATTCTTCTTGGCTACTGTGAAAGTAAATCGTCTGTTCTACCTACTAATCTGAATTACTTTGTTGTAGCCGAAACTCACCAAAACATCATATTTATCTTAAGATCTAGGGAAGATCTTAAAATTTAACTAGAAAATAATATTTCGGGAGGGCAGTTGGCACACTTCTTTCCAGCTTCCGTATTTGCACCGGTGTGCCCCAAGGTTATATAATGTTTCCTACTCTCTCTCTTCTTTTTTTCTTTACATTAAATATCTACCGAAAAGCACCAAGAAACCAACCTACACTTTACCGATCACAGTACGTCTGTTGCCTCATTTATCTTGAGCAATCGAATATTAGCTACCTATACAAATATCCTCAGGAAGCAGACTGTTGTTCAACTTAGCAAAAACCAGAAAAAAATTCTATCTTGGGGTTACAGCAACAAGCACCTGAATTTTTTTTTCTCGGATTTCAAAAATAACTATGTTTTTCGATAGAGGTACAAGTGCCTTTCAACTTCCAACCTTTTTTTTTGCAGTACTTCAATTATTTTGCAAATAATCAATAGTTGAATATCTATGTATAGATCCCTTCATTTATTCATATTTCAGAAACTAACAGAGATAATTGACTTAATTTTTTTTTAAATGAAGCTAAATGTTTATACTTTCCAGTTAAATTCATGCGGTTGTAGTAAAAATTTAAAAGTTATAAACAATTTTTTTAAACAATTGGAAATTGTTCACTTGAAAATGAGATCGCAATCTTTTAATACGTAAAACTTCACTGCGTAAATTAAAAAAAACCGGTCAAGTGCAAGTTGAACTTGCACAATTAGTGTTCCGTACGTTGATTGTTTTTAAAATAAAAATTTTTGTTAGGGTGGTGTAAAATGATCAGTGACTTCACAAAACACACCCCAAATGAGTTTTCAACAAAGTTTGTTTCCAATCTTTACTGAAAACTGGTGACCTTGAAATTTTGTTTTTTTTTATATACCAAATAAATTATTAAAGGTAATGCACTCGTGATAATTTTCGTTCAATCTATACCCCGTGGAGAATATTCCAGAATTTTTTCAAAATTTTTTCATCAGTACTTTTCGAGATAAGGTAGGGGACAGCGATTTTTTAAAAGTAATACGCAGAAAAGTGTGCGCAAGTATTACATTATATATATATATATATATATATATATATATTTTACTCGTGTTTTCACAAGCTTTCATTTGACACCACACTCGATGACCTAGTAAAAAAAATTTTTTTTCACTTCCGATTTCACCCGCTCGAAACGAACCCCTTAAGTCAAAACTTATGTTACGGTGGTACAAAATGGTCAGTGACTTCACAAAATACACCCCAAATGAGTTTTCAACAAAGTTTGTTTCCAATCTTTACTGAAATCTGATGACCTTGAAATTTTTGTTTTTTTTATATACCATATAAACTATTAAAGGTAATGCACTCGTGATAATTTTCGTTCAATCTACACCCGGTGGAGAATACTCCAGGATTTTTTTGAAATTTTTTGATAAGTACTTTTCGAGATAAGGCCCGGGACAGCGATTTTTCGCGAATTTTTAAAAATAATACAAAGAAAAGTGCGCGCAAGTATAATATTATATATATATTTTTTACTCGTGTTTTCACAAGCTTTCATTTGACACCACACTCGATGACCTAGTAAAAAAATTTTTTTTCACTTCCGACTTCATCCCCCAAAACTAACCCCTTAAGTCAAAATTTAATTCTTAAAACTACATGGCTCTGATGAGGCCATCAATTCCTATATTACTACCAAATTTCACCTTTCTATGTCAAATAGTTTCGGAGAAAATCGGGTGTGACAGACAGACAGACAGACAGACAGACACCGAAGTGATCTTATAAGTGTTCCGTTCGGAACACTAAAAAAGTAGTAGTTAGTAACCTCTTATATCAAAGGATTTATTAATATTTTTTGATGACGCGCGGCCTCCAACACGCTCGTATACTCTTAACACACGAGCCGCTAACGCTGACGCTCTCGAAAAACTCATTGATTTTTAACGAAAGAATCATAACAGTAATATTAAGACTTTTGCATTTATTATTTAATGATCAATCAAGAACTGCCCAATTAAACAAGCGTTTGGAAGATGTTATTTGAGTTTCACTATTGCTCTGAAGACTTGCAGTTCTCGCTGCACTTTTAACGCGTCCATCAATCCCATCGCAACCCCCTTTTCCTTGGAAAATGACGAAAAAAACGCCACTCTGCACTAATAGCACATTTAAAGTAGAGAAGAAAAATTGAACTTGTTTTTATATTGAGACCCAGATCGGTCAGAAAAATAATAAATTTTTCGAATGGCAAAGTCACCGAATGTAGCCAAATGTTGAACCAATTTCTTCTATAATATATATATAAAATGCAACGTCTCTCTATCTGTCTGTCTGTCTGTCCGTTAGTGCGCTTATCACTGGAGAACCACCTATCCGATTTACGTACTTTTTTTTTTTTTTAAACATACATATGTTCTCTGGCCAGGTTATAGGCTATATTTTATTACGATAGGTAGCATAAGGAATGAGCAGTGACGATAATAGTGAATGAAGTCGGAAAAAAAGTTTGCTCTCAGCGCGTTCCCTTGCAGTACACAACCTAAACCATTAAATATGGAACAATGTTATGTAACAGAGGATATCTATATTCTATAATCTATAATATATAAAATGCAATGTCTCTCTGTCTGTCTGTTTCTCCATTAGTGCGTTTATCACGCGAGAATCACTTATCCGATTTACGTGTATTTTTTTAAATTCATACATATATTCTTTGGCCAGGTTATATAATAATAATAATAATCTATATCTATAATTTATATAAAATGAAACGTCTCTCGGTCTGTCTGTCTGTCCGTTAGTGCGCTTATCCCTCGAGAACCACTTATCAGATTTACGTGATTTTTTAAATTCATACATATGTTCTCTGATCAGGTTATAGATATATATTTTATTACATCTATAGTATGTATAAAATGCAACGTATCTCTGTCTGTCCGTTAGTGCGCTTATCATTGGAGAACCACTTATCGGATTTACGTACTTTTTTTTTAAAACATACATATGTTCTGTGGCCAGGTTACAGGTTATATTTTATTACGGTAGGTAGCATAAGGAATGAGCAGTGACGATAATACTGAATGAAGTCGGAAAAAAGTTTGTCGCTAGCGCGTTCTCTTCCAATACATAGCCTAAACCATTAAATATGGAACAATATTATGTAGCAGATATTATCTATAATCTATAATATATATAAAATGCAATGTCTCTCTGTCTGTCTGTCTGTCCATTAGTGCGTTTATCATGCGAGAATCACTTATCCGATTTAAGTGTCTTTTTTTAAATTCATACATATATTCTTTGGCAAGGTTATATAAAAATATAAATCTATATCTATAATATCTCGCTGTCTGTCTGTCTGCCTGTCTGTCCGTTAGTGCGCTTATCACTGGAGAACTACTTATCCGATTTACGTGCTTTTTTTTTTAAACATATATATGTTCTCTGGCCAGGTTATATGCTATATTTTATAACGTTAGATAACATGAGGAATAAGCAGTGACGATAATCGTGAATCAAATCGGAAAAAAGTTTGCCGCTAGCCCGTTCTCTTGCAATACACTGCCTAAACCACTAAATATGGAACAATATCATGTAGCAAAGGATATCTATAATATATATAAAATGCAACGTCTCTCTGTCCGTTAGTGCGCTTATCACTGGAGAACCACTTATCAAAATTACGTGCTTTTTTTTTAAATATACATATGTTCTCTGGCCAGGTTATAGGATATATTTTATTACGTTAGGTGACATAAGGAATAAGCAGTGACGATAATAGTGAATCAAGTCGAAGAAAAGTTTGCCGCTAGCGCGTTCTCTTGCAAAACACTGCCTAAAGCATTAAATATGGAACAATATCATGTAGCAAGGAATATAATACATATAAAATGCAACGTCTCTCTCTGTCTGTCTGTCCGTTAGTACTCTTATCACTCGAGAACCACTTATCCGATTTACGTGTTTTTATAAATTTATACATATGTTCTATATAATTCGATATAAGCCTAGATAATGGGAGTTATGGTGAGATAATGGGAGATAAGGAGAAATATTGCGAGATAAGTCGAGATAAGCCTAGATAATGGGAGATAAGGTGAGATAATGGGAGATAAGAAGAAATAATGGGAGATGAGCAGAGATAAGCCTAGATAATGGAAATTATGTACAGATAATAGGAGATAAGGGAAAATAATGGCAGATATTTTATTACATTAGGTAACATAAGGAATAAGCAGTGACGATAGTAGTGAGTCAAGTCTACTCGAGCGGAGCCGCGGGCACTGCTAGTATTATAATAAAAAAATATTAATAATTCTTTTAATATAACACGTAGGCTAAAAAGTTTTTTTTTTCTTTGATTGTGTTAGCCGATACTTGTTGGAAATTCATAATAAAATTATATAAAAACAACACTATGTTTTAATTTCCAATATATTTAAAATGTCTTTAATTTATCCCACCATTAATGACAAAAAATTTACTCACGTACACAGGGAAAATAACTAGAACAATTTCAAAACAAACATTTAACAAAAAAGAACAATAAACTAGCATTTAAAACCAGTAATACCTTATGGGATATAAGTTTGAATAACAAAACCAAATCTAATAAATCCATAAAATCAGGAGTTTATTTATTAAATTGTGGATCTTGTTCTAAAACCTACGTAAGACAAACTGGTAGATCTCTTTAAACTCGCGTTAAAGAACATAAATGTAGTTATTTACAAAACAAGAACAATTCACATTACGCAACCCATATAATAAGCGAATCCCATAATTTTGATGATACATTTAAAATCCTGCATGTAGAAAATATATTTAAAAAACTAAATATGCTTGAATGTCTTGAAATTAACAAACGGGAAAACTCCAGTCTATTATTAAACAAACAGTTAGACTTAAACCATTCACCTTTACTTCATTTTTATTAGTTCTCTGATATAGTACCACAAATTTGCATCTTTAAAATAACTTTGTCAGTAAATAATGTAATAAAACGATTAACATAATTTTATTTAATTAGGGATAGCACTATATAACCAGTATGATTACCAAACATTTTTCTTTCTAATTCACTTCTGAAGAAGTCATTGTATGGTGAAACAATTATCAAGTCATTTTAAATATATTGGAAATTAAAACATAGTGTTGTTTTTATATAATGTTAAAAAGTTTTTGATCTGACCCATAGGTGTCGCCCTTTTCAAAGAATCCATATGATTTTCAGGACGTACCACCTCTAATTTCGTGTGTTGATTAAATACTGTTGTTTCATGCGAAAAAATACCGTTCAAACAAAGCAATGATTTGATAAGTGTTACGGGGACTCTGCCTCTGAAAGACCACTCATCACTTACTGGTACGCTGAATTTCAATGCTGTCGTACAGACACAAATGATGCTGAACGCTCTGGACACCGAAAAACATAAAAAAATTCACAAAATTGTTTTGGATGATCGTAAAGTGAAATTGCGTGAGATAGCTGACACCCTAAGAGTATCAAAAGAACGTGTTGGTCATATTTTACATGAACATTTGGGCATGAGAAAGCTCTATTCGAAATGGGTACCGTGTTTGCTCACAGTAGACCAAAAACAACAACGTATTGATGATTCTTAGCGCTGTTTGGACCTGTTTAAGCGCAATAAAAAGGATTTTTTTCATGCGATATGTGACCACGCATGAAACATGGATCCATCACTACAAACACGAATCAAATCGGCAGTCAGCTGAGCGGACAGTAGCCGTTGAAAACCGCCCGAAGCGGCCAAAGACACAACAGTCGGCTGGGAAGGTTTTGGCCTCTGTATTTTGAGATGCGCATGGAATAATTTTCATCGACTGCGCTAAGAAGGAAAAAA
Source organism: Pachyrhynchus sulphureomaculatus (assembly GCA_019049505.1). Lineage (NCBI taxonomy): Eukaryota > Metazoa > Arthropoda > Insecta > Coleoptera > Curculionidae > Pachyrhynchus > Pachyrhynchus sulphureomaculatus. Next base: position 186,872,225 of record CM032455.1, read on the forward strand.
ACCATCAATACCGAATATTATATAAAGTTATTGGTGGCGTTTGAAGGCAGAAATCGCAAAGAAACGGCCCCAAATGAACAAGAAAAAAGTGATCTTTCATCAAGACAATGCAACTTGTTACAAGTCAATGGTTACGATGGCAAAATTGCCTGAAATGATGTTCGAATTGCTTCCTCATCCACATATTCTCCAGATTTGACCCCCAGCGACTATTATCTAGTAGCAGACCTAAAAAAATGCTCGTTGGAAAGAGATTTGGCGCTAATTAAGAAGTTATCCCTGAAACTGGGGCCTATTTTGCAGGCAAAGACAAATCCTTCTACAAGAAAGTATAAAATTGTTAGAAAAGCATTGGACTGATTGTATCGCTCTTGAAGGAGCATGAATAAAGTGGAATTTTGCAAAAAAACAATGTGTTTTTAACTAGTTAGACCAAAAACTTTTCAACCTACGTATACCTGAACCTGAACTAAATAATAGTTTATAAAATAATCTCAGAATGAAAACTTATTAAAAAATTTTCATCTTAGCTGATTCTACGTTCGAATCTGCCTTCTATTAAAGATTGCTTATGCGTAAGAATATAATTAACTAGGATAGATCTCAAAAAAATCTAAAGAAAAGTGGTAAACAAGAAAGACGAGAACTACAAGAAGTACGTATTATGTTAACAAATCGTTAAAAAAACGTATTGTTCTGATACAGCAACAAGATCGAAACAAAATTCGCTGAAATCAATCAAGACCATGTCTAAGTAATATAAGGTTGTCAGTTGATGGTTATTATTTTTTTTTTTAATTCTAAAGGTCGCTTCAAACAATCAAGATAGTTCGCCAAAGAACCCCGCAGTAGTCTTATGGAAATTGGATCCCGATCAAATCGGCTGAAAATGTAATATGTTGTGCTTCAAGCCATTCTGATCAAAAGTCTCCAAAAATGGATCGATCAGGAATTATCGAGCATATATAACACATGGGCTGAAAAGTCCCGGGCCTAACACATAGATGGCGCTAGTTTTATTGCAGTCACCTTTTTTTCAGTTAATACTAACCTTCAAAAGACAGCTGTTAAAATTTCATGATATTCTATTCATTAGTTTGTGAGTTATTGTGCTAAGAGTGACGCTACTTTTGTTATTTTCAAAACAATGGATCAAAAACAATATCGTGTTTTAATTTTACACTGCTTCTTGATGGGAAAAAATACCGTTCAAGCGAAGCAATGGCTTGAAAAGTGTTATGGGGACTCCGCTCCATCAGAAACAACAATAAAACGTTGGTTTGCTGACTTCAAACGTGGTCGTAGAGACACCGATGATGCAGAACGCAGTGGACGTCCAAATGAGGCGGTAACACCAGAAAACATCAAAAAAATCCATAAAATCGTTTTGAATGATCGAAAAGTGAAGTTGCGTGAGTTAGCTGACATCGTAAAGATATCAAAAGAACGTGTTGGCTTTATATTGCATGAGCATTTGACTATGAGAAAGCTCTGTTCAAAGTGGTTGCCGCGTTTGCTCACTGTTTATCAAAAACAAGAACGTGTTGATGATTCTGAGCAGTGTTTGGCCATTGTTAGAGCGGCGCTGGAATGATTGCGTTGCTGTTGATGGAGATTACGTTGATGAATAAAGCTAATTTTGAACCAAAAAAAAAACCGTGTTTTCTTTGTTAGGCCCAGGACTTTTCAGCCCATGTGTTATATATATATATATATATATATATATATATATATATATATATATATATATATATATATATATATATATTAGAGTGACCGGATCTCATAGAGGGGGAAAAAAAATGTCGAAATCTTGTTCGTCTGGACCCCACAAAACGATTCCCCTTTCCAGATATTGAGATAACCAAAATTTGAGCTCGATTAAACGACGTTAACCCGTGCCGCTCGTCGCTCAATATTTGAAAAAATCCAAATTTTTGGCCAAAAAGCTGACATATGGAGCCATAACTCCAGAACGATAAATAATAGAAACACGCTTAATATCTCAAAAGAAAGCTAATGTTGTTCTTCAAAATTTATATTCTATACATAATTGTTGTTATTTTAAGTCAAACCGAGTTACAACAGCCTTTAGCCCCAAAAACGTGACCTGGTACCACTAGGAGCATACTTCGTATATTTTGTTATTAAGTGATAAATTTTGCTTTTTTTTGGTATATTTTTGAGTTTAAAGTAGAAATATAATAAAAAAACAAGTAATACTGATAAGTCTAATGATATTTTTTATTTTAAAATATAAAAATTAGGTATATAATACATACAAAACAGACACAGAAAAGATACAGACGTAGTACCTACATGAGTTGATAATTTTACATAGTTATCTAATCTATTCTAGAGCTTTTGTTAAAGTAGTTTTTGAAACGTCAGGATATAATGCTCGGCATTTACTTACAACTTGCAGGACATATTGCTTTTGGTCTTCATCTTTTGTCAGAAGGTCGTTAAAGTCGGTTATTAATTTAACACCACGCTCAGCCATATCATTAACTACTTTTAATGTTTTGACAATTTTCAATCCTTCTTGGAAGTCATTATTTTGAGGCCAGGTGTTTGGATGTTGTCTTAGGAAATCTGTTTTTATATTAAATTGGTCAAAGAATGTAAACGTTTCTTTGGTAAGTAAATTTACCAATCCTCTATCAACTACCTCTTTTAAGTTTTCTTTCCTAACTTTTGGATTTACAACCCTAGCGTGCTGTGATGGTTCATCTGTGCTACTGAGCAATTTATTAGCCATTAACAACTTTTCATCGTCTTTAATGGTGGGATCAAAAAACGATAATCCCATCAACTTTGCATTCAAATACCATAAATGGTTCGAAAATTTGGTCAGGGCTATTTCTGCAATGTCGTTGTCACATTCTTTATAGTCCAAACTATGAAAAATACCTAAATCTTGCTTTGGTGCAAGATGAGCTTTCGGAGCATTGAACCAAGCTTTACAATAAATTTTAACTAGGAAAATAGAAATGGCACGCACAGAACTTTCTTCTTCTTTAGACATCTTAAATTGACGACGAAAAATGAACATTTTTAAGCAGTAAATAGCCTTTGCCATCCACCTAGCGTGATGAATGGCTCCTGGAGTTCTAAAACCCACAACATTGCCGTCTAGTGATCCAACAAATACGAGAACCAACTGCAATAGCTCCTTGTAGTCATCTCTGGGGTGGCTCTCAGTTAATTTGGTCTCGAATTCAGCAGTAACATTTGCAATTACTTCTGGAGTTAGCTGTTTTTGTATTAGATACCTGTGTCGTATTTTCCTTTGTCTATCTTGGGCCACGCAGTGAGGAATCTCTTGAAAATGTCTGGATGAGGTCCAGTGGTTGATCCCATTTTTGTGTCGAATACGCCTCTTAACAGAATTTCCAAGATATGGTGACGGCAAGCTAGGTATAACAATTCTCTTCCTAACATTTGCTCCAATATGACGCATGCTCCTTTGAGTCTTCCCGTGTTGGATGCTGTAGTGTCGAAGCACATCGCCTTGACGGTGTTGAGAAGACCCCATTCATGTAGGCATTCATATACGGCTACAGCTTGCTCCTCTCCAGAGCTGTTTGCTGTTACAGGAACTCCCCAGCAGCTGTTCCTTTTCGCCATATGAAATAGCTATAGCTATTCGCTCACATAGTTCATTTTTTAAAACACCCGGTAAAAGTTTACCGTCCAAATGAACAACCACGGGCTCTTTTTCAGGAATGTTAACTTTATCAAAAATTTTTTTATTATATTGTTCTCTGACCATTGCCTTCTAACATGTAATAAAGTTTTCGAGACTTTATACTCAAGAGGGTCAAAGTTTAGTGCTTCTAGAGTAGCTATTAAAATTCTCGTGGCATTTCTGTCGGATACCTTACATCGATCTAATAAAATGGACAATTTCATGTTTAAAATCTCTTTAACGCCCCTTGCAAATGAAACTTTCATCCTCTTGCTCTCAGATGGTCCTGGATCTTCTGCAGCTTCTTCAGGGATGTCCATTTCCTCCAAGCTCTCAAGTTCCTGGTAGATGCTGTCCTCTTCAGTGTCTTAAAATATCTTTACTAGATAATTGTTCGATCTAACCAGATTAAAGGCACTTTAGAAACTAAACTGAATAAATAAAAGGTCGGTTGTACGCTGAAGTAAAATCACCATCCCTAAAATAGAAATTAGATTCACCCTCCTTTTTACCTGTCAAACGGGTCTTTCTTTGGTAAACTAGTCAGGTAATCCCCATATAATAAAAGATTAAATTTGCACAAAAGGCTCTTTATGTTTGAAAATTGAGTTCCAAAATACTTTTTAACAAAAAAATGGTAATTCCGAGACACATTATGTAAAAACCCGTAAAATTCTTAGAATACTCCCAAACTGGCTCCTACTGGTACCAGGTCACGTTTTTGGGGCTAAAGGCTGTTGTAACTCGGTTTGATTTAAAATAACAACAATTATGTATAGAATATAAATTTTGAAGAACAACATTAGCTTTCTTTTGAGATATTAAGTGTGTTTCTATTATTTATCGTTCTGGAGTTATGGCTCCATATGTCAGCTTTTTGGCCAAAAATTTGGATTTTTTCAAACTTTGAGCGACGAGCGGCACGGGTTAACGTCGTTTAATCGAGCTCAAATTTCGGCTATCTCAATATCTGGAAAGGGGAATCGTTTTGTGGGGTCCAGAGGAACAAAATTCCGACATCGATTTTTTGCGGTCACCCTAATATATATATATATATATATATATATATATATATATATATATATATATATATATATATATATATATATATATATATATAAATAATCGTATATCCCTTCTACCGTATGGTGTAGGGTAGTTATACATTCTCCTTTTTCCCTCTCAATCTCCACATATAAACTTCTTCCATCTTTGCCATTTTCACTGCTTCCTTCCAGGAATTTCCCTTCTCCTTAAGTATACTTCCAATACTCTCATTCCAGGTCTGTCTAGGTCTTCCTCGCTTCTGTTTTCCCTGTATTCGGGCTTCATACACTTGTTTCACCTGTCCATCATCCTTCATTCTCTGTATATGTCCCCACCATCCCAGCTGTCTTTGTTGTATATATTCCATAATTGCTCGTACTCGAAGCCTTCTCCTTATTTCTGTATTCCTTATTCTGTCCTTCCGTGTAACTCCTTGTTCTGCTCTCAGGTATTTCATTTTGACGGCTTGTATCTTGTTTTTCTGCCTGTATGTTAGGGTCCATGATTCACATCCATATGTTAGGATTGACCTATAAATTGCTTTGACCACTTTTATTTTTGTGTTGAATTATTTATTGCATAGTAAAGTTTGTTCGTTTTTTCGATTCTTTCATTAATTTCTTTATCTTATTTTCCAGTTTCATCCATTATCACTCACAAATACTTATATTGTTCCACTTGTATTTTATTCCCGTCTATAAAAATGTTCGTTTGTTGGTTTTCCATTGTCATTACTTTTGTTTTATCTATATTAATTTTCATACCTTCTTCTTTAAAAGCTTTATTCCAAATCTCGAGGTCTCCTTGTAATTGTCTTTCATTTTCCACCACTAGCACCATATCATCGGCAAAAGCCGTTTCAGATTCTTTTTAGCTTCCAGTATCCAATTGTCATTCTTTTCACTTTTTTTCGCATTTCTTGATTATTTCATTCATGTATACAGTGAACAATGTTGGGCTTAAGCTTCCTCGCTGCCTCAAATCTTCCTGTGTTGTAAATCCCTTCGACTTCATGTTTTTTATTACATACTGCACATTGTTGCTGTATATTCCTTTTATGATTCTTATTGTCTTTTTGTTTATTCCCTTGTTTTCTAGGCTTTTCCACACTTTATTTCTCGGCACACTGTCAAATGCTTTTTCTAAGTCTATGAAAGCAAGGTGTAAACGTCTATTTTGTTTTGATCTTTTTTCGATAATCGGTTTCAGTGTAAATATGTGGTCTTGTGTACTTCTTGCTGGTCTAAATCCACTTTGTGATTCCAATAGTTGTGGTTCTATATACTCATAAATTTTGACAATTTTGTTCAGTATAGTAATTCCTCTGTAATTATTACAATCCATTGCGATGGAGTTATTCCTTCCAGGAATCATTTATTGAATAACATGATTTGATAATTTGTTGTCCTCCTTGTTTAATTGCCTCTACTACAATATTATCTTCACTCGGAGCTTTTCCTTCAAGGCTGTTGTGATTTCTTCTTCTGTCATGTCTGAGATATCTTCCGACCCCTGATTTAAGACTTTTGGTATGTTGATTTCTGTTCTTTTATCTTGTAAGGTATATAATTGTGGATAAAATAATTCAATGATCTGTAAAAATATCTCTTTTTAGTATTCCGTATGGAACACTTATAAGATCACTTCGGTGTCTGTCTGTCCGTCTGTCACACCCGATTTTCTCCGAAACTATTTGACATAGAAAGTTGAAATTTGGTAATAATATAGGAATTGATGGCCTCATCAGAGCCATGTAGTTTTGAGAGTTAAATTTTGACTTAAGGGGTTAGTTTTGGGGGGTGAAATCGGAAATGAAAAAAAAAATTTACTAGGTCATCGAGTGTGGTGTCAAATGAAAGCTTGTGAAAACACGAGTAAAAAATGTATATATAATATAATACTTGCGAGCACTTTTCTTTGTATTATTTTTAAAAAATCGCGAAAAATCGCTGTCCCTCGCCTTATCTCGAAAAGTACTTATCAAAAAATTTTGAAAAAATTCCGGAATATTCTTCACGGGGTGTAGATTGAACGAAAATTATCACAAGTGCATTACCTTTAATAATTTTTCTGGTATTTAGCAAAAACAAAAATTTCAAGGTCATCAGATTTCAGTAAAGATTGGAAACAAACTTTGTTGAAAACTCATTTGGGGTGTGTTTTTTGAAGTCACTGATCGATCATTTTATACTTCTGTAACAACATTTTTTATTTTAAAAGGAATCAACATACGGAACACTAATTGCGCAAGTTCAACTTGCACTTGACCGGTTTTTTTGTTATTATATTACCATGCATGTCCCTAATCTTGCATGCTTTTATTCTGTTCTACAATGTTTTCAATTTCCTCTGGATTTTTTTGTCATTTGTCTTTTCAAATTTCCCTCGATATTTCTCTATTTACAGTTCTGTTTTCATCTGTAGTCTTATTTACCATTTCTCTCCTTTTTTTCATTAGCTGTTTTACTCTTTGATTTAATTTCTGTTCCTTTCGTTGCTTTGGGCAAGTTTTGTTAATGGTATTTTCTACACTATTTTTGATGTTTTCAAATATGTCATCAACTGTCTACCGCTACCTTTCAAAAAAAAAATATATTATGTTCGTAATTATGGACTCAAAAATATAAAATTCCGTTAGAATTTTTCTCAAAAATATCTAGTTGAATTAAATCAAAAAAAGACTCCAGAAATGGCCAGAATGGCCAATATTCGAAAGTAGGAGCAAAATGGGTCAAAATAATTATTATATTCATAAATAGCAGCCCAGAAGACATGTAATCCCGAATTTTTCGTACAATCATGTTCTAGTCAAAATAAGTCCAATAGAATTTTCTCAGCGTTTTTTTACTAGTTCCACCATGGACAATTCTTAATCTGTTTGACTTTGTGTCAATGGAGACTTTTGATCAGAATGGCTTAAGGCATAACACACTACATTTTCAACCAATCTGACCGGGATCCAATTTCCATAAGATTAGTGTGGGGTTCTTTATTGTGAAATCTAAATTTTCGTGCAGATATATGGACGACACTCTTGCTAGTTTATACATATTCGGTGCAAATGACATAAATTAAACCCAACTCTTGCGCTTAGTGCAAATTGAGTTACGCTGCTCAATTAATGTGAAAAAAGGTATTAAAAATTTAAATTATATATATATATATATATATATATATATATATATATATATATATATATATATATATATATATATATATATATATGTATATGTATATATATATATATATATATATATATATATATATATATATATATATATATATATATATATATATATATATTATTTAAATTTTAATACATTTTTTCACATTAATTGAGCAGTGTATATATATATATATATATATATATATATATATATATATATATATATATATATATAGAGGGTCTTCCATTTGGGACTTGACAACTTTGAAATTTCACTGTGAACGCACCCTTAAGCCAATCACCGAACTGTCAACGTCAAAACATTCAGTAAAGTCAACATTTTCAACATGGTGAAGTACACGAACGAACAACGTTTACAAATAATTAAAATTTACTACCAAAATTTGGAGTCGGTGACTGCAACTTTAAGAGCGTTAACGCCAATTTTTGGTCGTAATTCTCGTCCCAGTAGTCAAGCAATTCATAGTCTAGTGAAAAAAATTTGAGTTAACATATTCGCTCCTGGATGTTCCCGTGCCAGTGAGACAACGGGTTGGTCGAAGTGGCCAGAATATGGCTGCCGTTCAAGCGTCCATCTCAAACGAACCAAAACAGTCGATTTCACGGCGTTCTCAAGAATTGGGCATCGCTCAGACCACACTATGGCGAATTTTGCGAAAAGATCTTGGCCTGCACCCTTATAAGTTAAAGCTAACTCAAGAACTAAAGCCACTCGATCATATGAAGCGACGTACGTTCTCGAATTGGGTTCTAGAAATGTTGGAAGAAGATGACCAATTTCATCGCAAAATCATCTTTAGTGATGAAGCGCATTTTTGGATAAACGGCTTCGTCAACAAACAGAATATGCGTTATTGGTCAGGGGAAAACCCTCATGTGCTTGAAGAAACATCACTTCATCCACAAAAAATTACTGTTTGGTGCGGTTTTCATGACGGTGGTGTCATTGGGCCGTTCTTTTTCGTTGATGTAAAAAAACCGTCACGTTACAGTCAATGGAGATCGCTACAGAGGCATGTTGCAACATTATTTCTTTGATCCATTGCATGGGCTAGACATTAATGATATGTGGTTTCAACAAGACGGCGCCACAAGCCACACAGCGGGTTGTAACAATCGACTTACTGCAATCTAAATTCGGTGAACGTGTTATATCGAGAAATGGTCCCGTCGAATGGCCGCCTAGATGGTGTGATTTAACACCTCTAGACTTCTTTTTATGGGTGTACGTTAAATCATTGGTCTATGCTAACACGCCTGCGTCGTTGAGGAGCTCAGAGCCAATATTGAAAGAGAGATAGCGGCCGAGTCATCGAAAATTGGGTTCAACGAATCGACCGCTGCAAACGTGCCCGTGGTGGACATGTGAATGAAGTCGAATTCCATACATAAATGTTTTGATTGTACTTCAAGCCGATAGTAAAATTTTCGAAATGTCTCAAATGGGTTGCGTTTTATTTCAAAAAAAAGTTGTCAAGTCCTTAATGGAAGACCCGATATATATATATATATATATATATATATATATATATATATATATATATATATATATATATATATATATATATATATATATATATATACATATATATATATATATATATATATAATACATTAAAATTTCGGGCTTCAATCCGTTCGTCTAACAATAAATTTGCACGACGTTTCGCCAAAATATCATTTGGCATTTTCAAGAGCTCCTGCTGCTGCTGCTACTCGATACTGTGATAGCAGTCTATTCTTTCTACCGCATCCGACAGTCCCGTCATCTTACGCAAGGCTTCATTTGTCACCGTGTCTCTTAGCGATAGACCAAGCATTGCTCTTTCCATTCTTCGCTGCATTACTTGAATTTTGCTTATGCTAGCTTTTGTCAAGGACGGAGTTTCCGCACCGTAGGTTAGTGACGGCAAAATGCACTGCTCAAAAACTTTCCTCTTCGAACTAATGGGAAATTCGGATTTGAAGACATTGTTAAGCTTGCCGAAGGCTGCCCAGGTCAATCCTATTCTTCTGTTTATCTCACAGGTCTGGTTATCTGTTTAAATGCGGATTTCGTGCCCCAGGTATTTGAAGATGCTAACTTGTTCAATCCGTTCACCATCAACGGACAGCAATCAACTATGGCATCTGGAATCAGGCAGGGAGACTCTTCTATTTAACATTGTCATGGATGAAATTATAAAGAATATCAACAGAAAGAAGGGATATAGAATGGATAACAGAAAACTTAAAATTATACGTTATGCAGATGACGTGCTAATAATGGCTGACGCCGAGAACGATCTGCTGCTATACGAATTTTACATAGCAGCAAAACAATATCAAAAGTCAATCTCAACTGAAAAAACCAAGACAATAGTAACAGCAAAAGAGCCGATTAAGTGTAAGCTGGTGGTGGAAGATAAACCAATAGAACAGGATGCAGGTCGATTACCTGGACATCAAAATATCTAGTGTTGGAAAAACCGAGGCAGAAGTAAAACATCAAGTCAACCGACAGGCTAATAGGATAGCAGGATGCCTAAATGATACCATATTTAGAAACAAATTCCTCTCCGTTGATACCAAAACAAGAATATACAAGAGCGTAATACGACCAATAATGACTCACATATCTGAAACAAGACCTGATACAAGTATAACACAGAGGATGCTGGAATCCGCTAAAATGAGAACACTTAGGAGATGTATAAACAAGACACCGAGGAATAAAGAAAGGAGTGAAGACATAAGACGCAAATGTAATATAATAAATATCAGCCAATAAGAGGAAGAAAACTGGAATGGGATCAACACATAAGAAGAATGGTAAACAACAGGATAGTACGGATAGCAATAGACGAGCCACCATGGAAGAAGATCAATGGGATGTCCACGAAAGAGATGGAGCGACCATCTATAGAGCAGGGAACAAAAAAAAAAAAACAGGCAATAGTGCTTAGCTATAAGTCGGAAGAAGAAGAAGACGTTTCGTATAAGATTCAGCTTGTTACTACCCTTACTACGTCTTTTAAAGGCTCTTCTATATGAAGGTCCTCAACCTCTTAGAAGCAACTACCTAAGCCTATATTTTCCACCGAGTTCAAGTGATTCAAAATGAGAACGAATCGCTCCTTCTCACACACGCCGCCCTTGAAATAATTTAAAAAATTTTGCTGTTCGTTCTACGAACCCATTGATAGATTATTGGGTAATTAACTTTGACAAATGTTCGTCGTATTATTGATGGTAAAAAAATCAGATATGTTCGAAACTAACATGTCAAAAATTCGAACGTCTGAGGTAGCCTTAACTAAATTAAAGTTGTCGGTCGATGGATCTTTTTTTCAATCCTTATTTTCAGCTCGAAAGAAACAACTAGTGTAGTTGATCATGACCCAGTTGCAGTTTTTTTGAACCTGCAACCGAGAGCTCGCTCGTCGGATGGAAAATTACCGCCAGTGGTATTGCAGAAGTCTGTTTAGTCAGGCTGCTGGCGCAGTAACTTTCACAAAACTAGAAAATCGTTTTCGTCTATGACTAAAGGCGTACAGATGAATGATTTTTGCGTTACTTCACGTTTTTAAGTATCTGGATCGGGAAAAAAACATAGTATCCCATTTACATCGGTTCTGTTTGTCTATCTGTAGGCCTGATAAATGAAGAAACGAAGATGCTATCCTCACTAAAGCTATAAATGGGAGTTTTGATCTTTTTCACACGGTTAGTAATATAATGAATAGAGAGAGAGAGAGAGACGGTATAAAGCACTGGGATATACCTTCGGTGAAGATGTCGAAAAGAAAACCTTCAATAGCTCCTTGGAAAGAACGATCTTAAGGAAAACTGAAGAGGCATAAGCAAAATTTTACAGACAGATTTATATTAGCACAGTTTAGCACGAGCATTCATCATACCATACGCAATTAACTGCCTTAGGTATATCAAACTTAACCGCCCGACATTCTCCATAACTTACCTTAAAACAGATAAAACACTAATAAGTTTTTTTAATTTCCACTATATCTGGTCGAGCCGAAAGCACAGCCGTATCATCATTTTCTCGAAGCCACTCACGGCACTTTCGACCCCCCTGTAACTTCATTGTGGATAAAGCTAGAAGCTTGATTTTTCAGTGACCAAGAGGACATACTATACTAGCTATATTTCTAAATTACCTACTATTTATACCTTATAGTTTACGAACTATCGCCAGTCGAAGTTCTTTAATTTTGTCACTGACACACTCACCGATCATCAAAATTCTAAGGTACTTCTAGCAGACACACAGACTTCAAATTTTGAATTTAGTTAGTGTTTAGTCTATAAAGGAAGGAAAAACTGAAACATCCCGAAATTTCAGTCCCGTTTTCTAAATTGTACAGTCACTTAAGCCAAAAAAGAGGGTCAACCTCGGAATGAGAGATAATAAGCTGTAAACTTGTATAAACCTTTATTTTGGCATTCTGAAAGTTGTCTCAAAAGTCTCATAAGATCTCGTGTCCGCGTCTTAAAATATTCAAGGTAAAAGGTCACAAAAATCGTTTTTTCGCAAATATCTCGCTTCCTATGGTTTCAATGATATTTGCATTTCTTATAAAAATTGTTGAGCATAAAATTCTCTACAAATTTTGTTCTAAACATTTTCTTATACGCTTAACCGTTTTTGAGATAGAGCGCGGAGAGCGCGCAGCGCTCAGCCATACATAGCATAATGCAAGGTCAACCGTGAGTCCCGGTAAATAATACGTCATATAAAGTTAATTAACAACTAAAAAATCCATAATTATAAATAATTTGTATGTAATTAAAAAATTTTTAAGTGAAATACTTCAAATATATTTTAATAATAAAAAAGTATGAAGATGATGCTTTTATGACAGCAGGGCTAGAAGAGAATATAGTTATTAAAATAGGAGCAAAAGTCATGTTAAGACGAAATATTGACGTGAGTCTTGGCTTAGTCAACTGTTCTATCGGTATAGTACCAGAAGTAAAGGTTTATCCTGAAAATACAAATAAAATAAAAAAATACATATTACATTTAATAATGAACATCTTTACGAGCTTGGTCCAGCCAAAACTAAATGTGAAATTATTAATAGAGCTTATGTTCATCGCGAACAGTTTCCGATATGTATAGCCTATGCTATTACCATACACAAAAGTCAGGGGCTAAGTCTAAACAGTGCACTGATAGACATCGGTTCTTCAGTGTTCACACGCGGTCAAGCATACGTGGCACTTTCGAGAGTGACAAGTCTGGGCGGATTACACCTAATTAATGTCGACTTCGGTAGTATCAAAGCTCAGTTACATCATAGCCTTTGAGAAAAACCAATAGAGACAGGGCGTGGGCTTTACGAAAATCCATAGCTGACGTACAAGAAATATTACCCGAGCAGAAGAAAAAAGAGGACTACCTACAAAAAAAAAATTAGATCCGATCAAAAACATAAATTGTAAAAAATGCCAAGTCTCGCAAGGCAGTCCTTCCACCACAAAAAGTTGTGAGATCTCATGTGAAACCAAGTCAGTTATTTTAGTTAGTATCTATGGAAGCACCTATTCAACAACTTTGTCATAAATTGTTATCTATTTAGTTCCCTACCAACATTTATAGTGACCGTATCAATATTAGGCATCTTTATTTCTATAATAAATATAATGACTTGGCAATCGCACGGCAACATATTCACATAAGAATAATCTACTATTTAAAATACTTTATTCGTAAGTGCACTGTTTAGACTTACTTAGCAATCGTAGGGGTCATAGTCATACTTTTTCTCTCTCTTTTTTTTTCAGTGAGCCGCAATCATGCACGCCAGCAGATCATAATTTTCAAAATGGCTTCCATGAGGCTGCAAAAAACCCTAGAAAAAAACATTGGTCAACAGATAATTTTTTTTTATTTTTTCCTCTAATTTTTTTTCAGTTTTGGGCTCATTGTAGTGTAACAGCTCATGTTATTTAATATTTTCGGTCTATCCCAACTTAGACGACACCCACAGTTTTTTAGGATCTACCCGACTCAGAATAATTATTTTTTTAATTTCAGATATGGCTTCGACACGTAGACGTTATTTACACAATCCATATTGTTTTGCTATATTTGTGGCGAATACATCTTTGAAAAATATCTAAAACCTCTCTCGGACTTCGTTAAAACTAAGTACCACTTTCAAATAATATTGTGCAATCAAGACAAGCAATGAGTACTTCATATTGTGTGCCAGAACTGTATTGTGTCTGCGGCAATAGTCAAATGGAAAAAAAAGTGCTATCAAATTTAACACCGATGATTTGGCAGGAACCTCAAAATCACCATGACGACTGCTATTTTTGAGTCGTAAATATTCTGGAAATCGAAATAAATGGTCATATCCTAACTTACCCTCCGTTTAACGACCTCTTCTATACTCTGGTAAGATACAAGGAGTATCATTTAAATGCTCTGAAGATCCAAATCTTATGGAAATTGAAGACAACACAATGGGCAATACTGATTCGGATTTCACATGTAGTCAGTCGTCAGATTCTCAACCTTTTAATCAAAAGGAATTAAATGGATCTAAATTTGTCAAAAGAAGCTTCTGAAATGTTGGCGCTGCATTTAAAAAAAAATAATTTACTTGCACCAGGAACCAGAATTACTTTATATCGGATCCGAGAAAAGAATTTGTTACCATATTTTTTTAGAGAAAATTATTTAGTTTTTTGTAATGCTGTTAGAGGTATTTTGAAGATGAGTTCACAATGATACCAATCAAATGATTGGCGTCTTTTTATAGACAGTAGCAAGAGAAGCTTAAAGTGTGCACTACTTCATAACGGCAGCAAGTATGGTTCTATACCTATTGCTCACTGTACTACTTTAAAAGAAGAGTATACAACTATTTCTTCAGTAGTGGAAAAAATTAAGTATCGAGACCACAACTGGCTCATTTGTGTAGACTTAAAGACGGTTAACTTTCTTCTCGAACAACAGGGTGGATAAACGAAATATCCATGTTTTATGTGTGTGTAGGATAGCCACGACAAACAACGTCATTGGCCATTACGAGAGGAACTGATGGTTGGTACCAAAAATGTTATTAATTTGCCCTTAGTAAATCGAGATCGCATTATACTACCACCACTTCATATTAAACTGGGCATCATGAAACAGTTTGTAAAAGCCCTTGACAAAAACGGAGAGTGTTTTGCTTTTCTTTCACGCAAGATTCCAGGATTAAGCACAGAAAAATTGAAAGCGGATATTTTTGATGGGCCACAAATCAGACAACGTATGAAACACCCAAACTTTGTGAATTCAATGAATGAAGTCGAGTCTAAAGCTTGGAAATCGTTTGTTGTGATGATTAAAAATTTCCTCGACAAATATAAGTTAGTTGAGTCCTTGTTATTCAATTGAAAGATCTGAGCTGCAACATGAGTATCAAGATTCATTATTTACATTCTCATTTAGATCGATTCCCAGAAAATCTTGGCGATTTCAGTGAAGAACAGGGTGAAAGATTTCACCAAGATATACGCACAATGGAAGAGCGTTATTAAGCAAGGTGGGACATCCATATGATGGCCGATTAGTGTTGGAGTTTTGCAAAGAGATGATCCTCAAGCCGTACAATCAAGAAAATCATATAAAAGAAAGAATGTTATATTTTTATTTCATTTTTTGAAGAAAATTGAAATTTCATATAAATCAAAAAAGTAGGACTGATAGCATTAAACCAGTATTCTTTCCGTAATCAGTGCCTCAGGTATACCTTATAATACATATAAAATTTCAGGAAAACAGTTCAGTGTTGACCAGTGAAATCATTTAAAAAATTCTGTGAACATTTTTTTCTTATATTTGAAGAGTTAAGTTATAGGTCGGAAAAATACGGACTCCAAAAATGTTTTTAGATATAGACTTATAAGACCACTTCGGTGTCTGTCTGTCCGTCTGTCTGTCTGTCCGTCTGTCACACCCGATTTTCTCCGAAACCATTTGTCATAGAAAGTTGAAATTTGGTAATAATATAGGAATTGATGGCCTCGTCAGAGCCATGTAGTTTTGAAAGTTCAATTTTGACTTAAGGGGTTAGTTTTGGGGGGTGAAATCGGAAGTGAAATAAAATTTTTTTTACTTGGTAATCGAGTGTGGTGTCAAATGAAAGCTTGTGAAAACACGAATCAAATATATATATATATATATATATATATATATATATATATATATATATATATAATGTAATACTTGCGCGCACTTTTCTTTGTATGATTTTTAAAAAATCGCGAAAAATCGCTGTCCACCTGCCTTATCTCGAAAAGTACTTATTAAAGAATTTTGAAAAAATTCTGGAATATTCTCCACAGGGTGTAGATTGAACGAAAATTATCACGAGTGTCATCTTTAATAATTTATCTGGTATATAAAAAAAACAAAAATTTCAAGGTCATCAATTTTCAGTAAAGATTGGAAACAAACTTTGTTAAAAACTCATTTGGGATGTGTTTTGTGAAGTCACTGATCATTTTATACCTCCGTAACAAAATTTTTTATTTTAAGAGCAATCAACGTACGGAACACTAATTGCGCAAGTTCAACTTGCACTTGACCGGTTATTTTATTATATATATTTGAAGACTTAAAATATATGTCGGAAAAATACGGACTCAAAAAATGTGTTTTTAATAATTTATCAGTCCCATAAAAATTATTAAAATTTTCGACCGATAAAGTGTAATGTTCCCTTAAAACGTTAGAGTTTCCACGCCATTGTCGCTATATAATATGCTTAGAAGCAACAGCTTCGTCGCATGCATCGTTGAAATCGTTGCTTTATAAACAACCTGCTCCTGCTGCGTAACTGCACCTTAACCGATGGCGAAAACAATTTGTTTCCTCGCAACTCCAAACAGCACAAACATCACCCCCACTAAAGAGACTTTTGTAATTATTTTAATTTTCCACTTTGTATGGCATAATATACAACAAATTATACGTTAAAAACAGGCCTGCTTGATTTAAATTATACATCTCAAATTGGCATATGAATAGAATTGACCCGTAAGCCGTAATTGATGCGAAGTGTTGTTACCAATAGGTGATATGTGACAAATAACTGTTATTATTAGTATGCCTAAAAATAGATACACAATTTCAATATTAACCACAATTACAAGCACTAATCAACACCTTAATCTATAGATCTTGCCGTCGAAGCGATAACTACCATGCACGAGGAGATAAATAAGAAAAAACACACAAACTAAACAGATATAGCACGCAGACAGTCAAAAAACAAAAGAATAGCAAAATAGAATACTAGAAAAATCTCAGGAACCATCTGACAACAAACCTCGAATCACACTTCCCTACTTCGAACGAATTATAATACATGAGAAAAAACAATGTTTATGCCAAGAATCCTCCCTTCGCACTGTTGCGACGAAGATCTCATACCTGATTTTTTCGAACGCCTCACATGCGCAGATAAAATAAATTCCCACAAGGAGGTTCAAGACACGTCTGCTTCTACTGAGCAGCCACTCGAACCGCGCTCCAGCGGGCCACAATACCAAAAAACATACAGACACACAAAACAACCACTCAAAAATGAACAAAGTCCATATTTCAGTAGTCTACCCACGGTTCAAGAACAAAATTCCCAATGCTTATTCCCGTACTGACATAACATAGTGGTAAGATATATTAAATTGTACCTAAAACTGAAAAAAATCTATATATATATATATATATATATATATATATATATATATATATATATATATATATATATATATACAGTCGACACTCTATATAGTGAAAGACCAAAATGTTGACCGAAATTTCACTATAGAAAGTTTTTCACTATATAAAGAAAAAATCCGTATATATTGCTATGTTTGTATTTTATATTGGTAATCATTTACTTGTATTTTATAAGGTTCAAGAAACAAAAAAATTGCAATATTGAATTATTAGAAAAGATTTTGTTAAACATTTGAAAGTTTAAATAGTACATAGCATGTACAGGGCTAAATACATACATAAAGTCCGTACGTTATATCTTTACCTGTGCGTCATAGTTTTCAGGCCATATAACAGACGACTATTATATTATTTGTCTCTTTTCACCAATAAATCATAGGTATTGGTAAAAAAGAGACAAAAAAATATAATAGTTGTCTGGGATATTGCCTGAAAACTATGACGCACGTGTAAAGATATAACGTACGGACTTTATGTATGTATGTACTACATACAAAATAAAAAGAATAATACATAAGTACATACTACGTACATACGTACTAGGAAAAATAATCAGTTATTTTCTTCAAGTAAAAAATCTGCGTCGAAGGTAGCAGTTTTTTGTAGAATACCCCATTGTCCTTTTACGGTAGCGAGATCCAGTTTTTCAGTAAAACCTGCTTTAGAAAAGCAGTTTTTGATAGTTTTCTGAGAAACATTTTCACTCCATACTTTAGCGACTTCGGTTATACACTCTTTAAGGGTAATCAATTTTTGGACTGGAAGGTTGTTATCAATCGCATTAACAATTTTGTGAACAATGATGTTTTATGTTTTTTATAATACCCTGGTCCATAGGTTGCAATTTGGAGGTCATGTTTGGTGGAAAAAAGATCAATTCAATATTCCTTAATTTTTTACTTACAGTAACTGGATGTGCATGACAATTGTCTATAAACATCACAATCTTTCGCTTTTGGCTTTTCATTTTCGTGTCCAGTTCTTTGATCTATCTTTCGAAAATCTCAGAAGTCATCCATGCCTTTTTATTATTGGCTTAATCTAACTCCAGAGATTTAACTCCTTTTAAACAACGGGGATTTTTGCTTTATTAAATTTCCCAATATTGGTACGTTTTGATGCGTACGGGCCACTTGAAACCATCGTAAAACTGCTTCATTTACATCCTCGTAAGGACTCACCCGTACTCGTTTTCGACTGCTTGGAACACTAGGTTTCTTGATGATACTGTCGCGACTTTTTATTATCAGAGAGACGCAACTTGGAGAAACACCAAATTTTGCAGCAATATCAATTGTTTTGCAGCCTTTATCAACTTCCTCCAAAACTTTAATTTTCTCAGCTAAGCGTAAACACACTCGCTTGGACATCTTACTTGATTCTTAAACAAAAGGAAACTGAACCTGAATTTGCGAATTACTAGGCCTCGACTATAAAATGGGTTTTTCCCGGGTTTCTATAAAATGGGTTATTCCCCGAGTTTCTCACAGAAATCTACCTGATTTATTACCAACCATTAGGCGTTATAAACGGGTTAAGAACCTTTTCAAAAGAATGCGTCATAAAAATGGAATTCGTGCTAATGTTAGATAAAAATGGGAAACCCGAAATGGCCAAGATCTCAATAAATGCATAAAAATTTATACATAAAATTCCGGTAAAAATTTTATTATATAGAGTGTTACTATTTTACAGATTCACTACATGCAGGGCTTT
This sequence comes from Pachyrhynchus sulphureomaculatus, assembly GCA_019049505.1. NCBI lineage: Eukaryota > Metazoa > Arthropoda > Insecta > Coleoptera > Curculionidae > Pachyrhynchus > Pachyrhynchus sulphureomaculatus. The sequence continues at coordinate 186,891,614 of CM032455.1, forward strand.
TTACATGAAATTTCATTAAAATATTCTAGGTCTTGAAAAAATTGCACTATAAAGAGTTTTTTAGTATATAAAGTTTCACTATAACAGAGTGTCGACTGTATATATATATATATATATATATATATATATATATATATATATATATATATATATATATATATATATATATATATATGTATATATATATATATATATATATATATATATATATATATATATATATATATATGTATATATATATATATATATATATATATATATATATATATATATATATTACATATATATATATATATATATATATATATATATATATATATATATATATAAATTTATTCCTTTTTTATTTATTTCTCATTTTCTTTTGAAAGTAACTAGCAAACTACCTACTTCCCAAATATATGAGAATGTCGTCTCCTTTGGTACGACACTCTGGAACTTCAAATTACAATGGGTAACAGCTAATTTGGTCTGGTTATCAGGTGACCAAGAAATCCTATTTACCGGTCTGGCAGGTGTGCTTTGATCTTGATAAACATTGACAGTACGCGCGGAACTCCTTTCTACTAATGGAGTCGGTTCTACATCCGAGAATTACTGCTGAGAGATGTTGATGGCGTTGTTTTGAAGAATGCAATTTTCCATACTCTGGTTGATTTATAAAAAAAATAAATTATAAAATATATGAAATTAAAAAAAAATGTAAAAAACTAGTTGCAATATTACCTTAAAAAGTTTCATCATAGTATGATTGAATCCCTCATCTTTCTCAATCTTTCGTCTATATCTTTTTGTTTGTTCCTCGTCTGCTGTGTTCACATCCTCGAGCCAACCACCTTCAATGTGGTTTATAGAACTGTTCATATACTCTGCTCTAATAGTGTTCAGAGAGTGTTCTGCTTGTACTGGTGCACATAGTGTACTTCTATGTACCGAATCTCTTGATGCAATTTTCTCGGGAATTTATTAATTACGGACCACACATTTTAAAAAAAATCTTCTAAACTTTTAGGATATGTTGAATTTCATACAATGTGAAGGATGTAAACTGTGATAGTTCTAAATCCTAACGTAACTTTATTAAAAAGAAGTAACTTTTTACCGTAATATAAATTCCCTTGAAAATTTTTTATAAGAAGGATAATTATGAATTAAATCTGGACCACTGTTTATTCTTCAACACAGTTTCCATCAAAAGCGATACACTTATGCCAGCGATCTTCCAACATTTGGACACTTTTCGTATAGTACAATTTGTCAGTGTCTCTAAAATAAACCTCACTTTCCTATTTCATTTTTTCATTTAAGGACGTTCCCAAGAAAATAAATTTTCTTACGATTATCTAGAAAATTTGAATATTTTATTAGTGTTTTTTATACGTAGAAAAAATTTCAATACTCCTTACGGCACCAAATTTGTAAATATTGGCTGTTAAAGTTTGCATTTTTAACATACCAACCCTACCCCGACCTACAGTCAGTCCAAAAAAGTATCCATACACCACCAGCTTTCTATACTATTTGTCTATTATGTTTAACTAATTAATTGGAACTATGAAAAACCATGTTTAAATTAATATTTATATATATATATATATATATATATATATATATATATATATATATATATATATATATATATATATATATCGATTTGGATTTCTGGACATGCTGTAAAAAAAAAGCAACCTACACAGTTTCAGTCGCCAGCAAGTCTAGGTATAGCGTACGTAACGAACCTATATTTTTAAAACCTACAATTGGGAAGCAGGTGTTTAACAAACATCCCATTAAGTTTTTTAATTATAGAAGTTCCCAAAATTGTATACAGAAAATAAAAAAATAGAGCTCGACACAAAAAAAATACGTCATAGTACTAAATGGGACAAGAAATTTAGTTTAGTGCAGGGGTGCTCAAACTTGAACTGCTGGCGATCTACCTCAATATTGTTAGACTACGATCGATCGACTCTGAGAGGCTGCAAGTAAGTGTGATGCAGGATTGTCGTCTAGGTAGGGTGTATCGTGGCATAGATATTAATTTTCCGCACAATATGCATTTTTTTAGTCAAGGTAAGTGTAGGTCTGCTCTAAAATATCAATGAAAAAAACTTATAATTATTCAAAATTGCGAGTTTATTGGTTCTTACAAAACAAACTAGTTCTAGTGTCTAAACTTAACTAAAGAGTGACTTTGGATGTTGAAGCGTGGCACTGCATGTCCTCAGCATACTTTTCGTAAGATGGTACGTAATTACCGAGTGCTAATCGAGTGCAGACTCGCACAAGTAAGTTGACCCAAACATTGCCGTCAGTTGAATGGCGATTTGCCTTAGAGTAGGATATTTATCTTCAGATATAAAACACCAGAATTTTGTATCAGATGCTGTGGCTTTGAGATGTATATCTGATATAATCTGCACTAACTCATTTTCAACAGAACATGAGTCCATGTTAAACTGACTTGCTATTTCAGTAGCTAATTCCTCAATGTTTTTACACGAAAAAGGATAACTCATAAATGATGCGATATTTGCCAATTTACTGAAATCATAAAAACGTATTTCGAATTGGCCCAAAATATTTGATAATTCTGCCTCATAAATATCATAATTCAACTGAGGAATCCTTGCTTTCAAAGACGGAAAATTTTTCAGTTGATCTATCATAAGTTGCAATTTACTTTTGAAAGCGTTTATTGCGCTAATCATCTCAATAATAGTTTTTCCTTTACGTGAAGCTCCAAATTAATGGTGTTTAAATGCATTGTGATGTCTGTCAAAAATGCCAAATCAGTCAGCCATTTTCCGTTTTTCAGCATCTGAGTGTCATCACCTCTTTCGTCGAGAAAAGCTCTTATTTCGGGCAATAATTCTTGAAACCTTTCTAGGAATTTTCCGCGACTCAACCACCTGACGTCCGTGTGTTCAGCTGACTCACTATCTTCCAACTGCAATTTAAAGAGCCGTCGTTGCAAACTACGTGCACGGATAGAATTCACAATTTTTATTGCAATGCCCATATTCTCCTCCATGTTTAGAACTTTTGAACACAAAACTTGTTGATGTATTATGCAATGGAAGGAGTCATTGCTGGTGCTCCATCGGTTGTAATGCACACTAGTTTATATATTGGTAGCTTGTAGTTTATTACAAAATTGAAGAAAACGTCATATATATCTTCGCCACGGGTCTTTCCTTTCAGAGGAATCATTGTCAAAAAACTCTTCCTTAGCCGACATGTCATTGAATACCATTCGAATAAAAATACACAGCTGGGCCGTGTCTGTCATATCGGTGGATTCGTTGAACTGTAAAGAAAAGTATGTACATTCCATGATATCATGTTTTAGTTTATCTGCCATGTCCTGACTCATGACTTCAACACGCCTTGTGACAGTCGGACGAGATAACTGAAGTTCTCTAATAGCAGACATAATCTCTGTTTTATTTTTAAAATCTCCAAATAAAGTCTCACCCGCTTCAATAACTGCTTCCTTCACCACCACTCCATCATCAAATGGTTTCTTGTGTTTCGCCAATATATGAGATATTTTAAATGACGCGATCGTTGCAACTTTTGATTTTGGGCTGGTCTTGTGAACATGGTTTGTTCTTTTTTCAAACAAGTTATCAAATCACGTACTTTTCGTTTTCTCAATTCACTCTATGACGGAAAATCCTTTTCATAGTTTTTATGAACCGTTTTATGATGCCTCTCTAAGTTCCCAGGTATTGCAACTAACGCACGGCAAATGAGATAAATGCACTTATCCTTTACCATACAAAAGAAAAATTCTTCCTCCCAATCGTTTTTAAAATGATAAGTTTTACTTTTCTTCGCCGCACTCATTTTGGACTATTTATTAATAAACTTTGTATCGATGTATCGCCTTCAAGTTACAACTCAGACTGACTCCTATTCCTGCAGGCGCAACATTTATATCGGCGCGAACGAAGTCTCGAATGTTCCCGTCAAACACGCCGCCCGAAGTTTCTAGAAAAATCGGCGGGAATCAAAAACGCGGCTTTTCTTTGACAAGTACCGCGCGTTCCTTTGATAAAGCCGCCTTTTGCCGCTAGCAGGGAGTTATTACGATAAAAGAGAGTGATGAGGGGGTTATTCTGACCTAATTGTGCATCGAATAAATTTTAGTAGTTTATTCATTACATTTTGTTTTAGTTACCTAAAAAAAAAAAATCTGTGAATAGTTCTATATCGGAATTTTTTTCTCGAGATCGACTCAAAAAGCACTCGCGATCGACTTGTCGATCGCGATCAACCGTTTGAGCACCCCTGGTTTAGGGTATCTCTTTATTGTTCGACTTCATTATTTTATTGTTTTGCACTTCTATCTGCCTGTTTATAAATTATGATTACAAAATCATTTCATTTTCTATCCAAGAAAAAGGGTGAAATAACAAAATTACTACCAATATTTTACTCTTAATTACAGATCAATCATTTTCACGGCTACTAATTTAAACTATAAGGAAACGGTGAACAAAATATTGGTAAAAGTACCTCTTGTTTTGTTATAAAATAAATATAGAAAAGGCATGTAATGGCTGATCGAACTAAGATGCCACGTAAACTTCTGCCCTTGTATCAAATGTACATGCGCCTAAGAATAATGATTTCCATTTATCAATCACTAAACTAGGATATACCATGTTTCGCTCCATATCAGAGCACGTCAGCCAACCAAGGTAAAAAGGCAATCGCAATACAACCATAACAGCAAGAAAGATTTAAAAGCCTACCCAACAAAGCTCAGTGTCATCCGGTGTGAACCACCAAAACTTTTAATCCAAGCCCAAAGCAAAGCTCGGTACAAAAATTAGATGTCGTACTAATATTGTCACGCGTGAGAACACCCTGTATATTCTATTTTAATACCATTTTTGTCGTAGTCGAGCTCTAGATAGCTTACTCTTCTGGGAATTATTTCAAACTACAAACAAATTAATTTTAGAGATGTTGTCAAGTTGTCATATGCCAGTTGCGCTATTTTTCTTTTTGTAATATGACACTGCTGACGTCAATGGACACTTAAGTAAAAAAAAAATAGAGAAATGGGGGTTAATGTACAGAGCACAGATGTTATTGGTGAGACGTTAAAAAAAAGTTGAAAAGTAATTATTATCGGTATAATTATTTGAGGGGGTTTCAGGTGTCTTGCTTATTTAATCTACACTGCCATAATTAGACAGTTACAGGTAGTAAGATACAATTTGGCACACTAATAGATTACCAAAAACTAAAGTGATATGTACATTGAAGAACAATGATTAAATACACTAAAATATGAAAAAGGTGTAGCGCTGATTACCGAGGACCGCTTGGAACTACAGGAAATGATAAAGAAATAAAAGAAAGATCAAAGGAAAATGTAACAGCAGAGACCAAAGCATACACCAGAATTTCCAAAATTTTGTAGTTTGAACCTTCAAGAATATGTGTGCAGGAAGAATTTTCCTCTTATTGAGTTTTGAAGATATTACGTGCCTTAAGAAGGGTGCGAACAACGTCCGATTTCAAGCATACACAGTTGGTGGACGCATGCAAAGCGAGGATGTCAAGCTCAGTAAAGAGAAGCCAGAATAGCTCGGAAAATGCTTAATACTGAACAAAATGAGTTTTATGATGAATTAGACGGGTTACTTTATGGCCCTGAAACAGCTGATTAGATATAAGTATGAATGAAGCGTGATCAAAATATCTAAACGCTTGTATCTCCAAACTACTTTTTGCAACTTGGGCTCTATGATTCCGTCATTACTGCTTATCCAATCTCTTCGAAATTTTGACACAGTGTTTAGAGATGCAGTCATTTTCGGCCGAACTATGGAAAAATTTTTATCTCTGAAATTTTTTTTTATCAACGATTTTCGGGCCGAAAATTTGGCGAAAATCAAACCTGAAATTTCGAGTAGAGGCCATTTTGTTATTTTGCATGGTAAAAATATTTCTGTAGTTCAACTAAGAATCACACTCATATATTTTAAGAATATTTTTGTCTTTTCTGTTTCATACGTCTCACTGCAGGACGAAGCCTCACTATGCCACTCAAGTTACCCTACAGGTCTTAATTTTGAAATAATCGGAGAGATTTTTTTAATTATTCATTTTTTCATGATCAATCGATATGTCGAGCTAGATTTCAGGTTTTTTTTTTCCACAATTTTCCGTAATTTTCAGAAGAAGTGTTAATTTTTATGAAAAAAACGGCGTTTTTCGAGGGAAAAATCACTCTATAGAGTAGTGTAGAGATATAGAATTTTCACCTATTTATAATTTTTTTTTTTTAAATGTTAACGTTAAACGTAATAAAATATATCCTATAACCTGGCCAGAGAACATATGTATGTTTAAAAAAAGGCACGTAAATCGGGTCAGTGGTTCTCCAGTGATAAACGCACTAACGGACAGACAGACAGACAGACAGAGAGAGGTTACATTTTATATATATTATAAATATTCTTTGCTACATCATATTGTTCCGTATTTAATGGTTTAAAAAAAAGCACGTAAATCTAAGTGGTTCTCCAGTGATAAGCGTACAAACGGACAAACAGACAGAGAGACGTTGCATTTTATATATTATAGATATCCTTTGCTACATGATATTGTTCCATGTTTAGTGGTTTAGGCAGTGTATTGCAAGAGAACGCGCTAGCAGCAAACTTTTTTCCAATTTGATTCATTATTATCGTCACTGCTTATTCTTCATGTTACCTAACGTTATAAAATGTAGCCTATAACCTGGCCAGAGAACATATGTATGTTTTAAAAAAAAAAGCACGTAAATCTGATAAGTGGTTCTCCAGTGATAAGCGCATTAACGAACAGACAGACAGACAGAGGGACAGAGAGAGAGACGTTGCATTTTATATATATTATAGATATAGGTTATTATTATTATTATATAACCTGGCCAAAGAATATATGTATGAATTTAAAAAAAGTCACATAAATCGGATAAGTGGTTCTCGCGTGATAAACGCACTAATGAATAGACAGACAGACAGAGAGACATTGCATTTTATATATACTATAGAATATAGATATTCTCTGCTACATAATATTGTTCCATATTTAATGGTTTAGGTTGTGTATTGCAAGAGAACGCGCTAGCGACATACTTATTTCCGACTTTATTCACTGTTATCGTCACTGCTCATTCCCTATGCTACCTATCGTAATAAAATATAGCCTATAACCTGGCCAGAGGCCATATGTATGTTTTTTAAAAAAAAAGTACGTAAATCGGATAAGTGATTTTTCAGTGATAAGTGTACTAACGGACAGACAGACAGACAGATATACAGAGATACGTTGCCTTTTATATATATTATAGATGTAATAAAATATATATCTATAACCTGGTCAGAGAACATATGTATGAATTTAAAAAAATCACCTAAATCGGATAAGTGCTTCTCGAGGGATAAGCACACTAACGGACAGACAGACAGACAGAGAGATGTTGCATTTTATATATATTATAGATATAGATTCTTATTATTATTATTATATAACCTGGCCAAACAATATATGTATGAATTTAAAAAAAAGACACGTAAATCGGATAAGTGTTTCTCGCGTGATAAGCGTACTAATGGACAGACAGACAGACAGAGAGACATTGCATTATATAAATATATATATATATATATATATATATATATATATATATATATATATATATATATTATAGATTATAGATTACAGATATTCTCTACTACATATTATTGTTCCATATTTAATGGTTTAGGCTGTGCATTGCAAGGGAACGCACTAGCGGCAAACTTTTTTCCGACTTCATTCACTATTATCATCACTGCTCATTCCTTATGCTACCTATCGTAATAAAATATAGCCTATAACCTGGTCAGAGAACATATGTATGTTTTTAAAAAAAAGTACGTAAATGGGATAAGTGGTTCTCCAGTAATAAGCGCACTAACGGACAGACAGGCAGAGAGACGTTGCATTTTATATATATTATAGATTTTTAAAGATGATATAACCGATAAAAAATGTGAATTTATTAAAATCGAATATCGATCGATGTTTTTCATTTTTGCTTCTTGTTTCTAAGCTAGGCCAGAAACTAATCAATTCGATCTCGTATTTTAATTTATTGATTCGGCACATTGACGATATTTTTATATAGTAGTACGGATATGTGTGCTGCATCAAATCAATCCTGGGTTTTTAAATAAGGACCAAAACATTATCAGTTACACTACAAAACGAACCGTTTTATGTGAGTATAATGCTATAAATTCAAAAGTAAAAGTTCACATGCAGATATACATTTAAAAATTTCTGTTGCAATTAAGTTAGAATGGATAACGAAAGCTCACTTCCTCGCATGGTACTTATATAAAACACGGATGATAATTTTTATTAGGGGAAGGTGGAGCATCAAAAACCATCGATAATTCCACACAGTTAATCATCATAAACAGAAAAATACAAGAACAGTAACAAGTTGGCAACACGTATGTCATAAATTCTTTCCATTTTTTATTTGCTTTACTTGAAGGAAGTTTCGTATTCGTGAATAAATCATCTTCAAGATTTTTCACATTTCTTCACGTTTTAGAGTTACTAGATTAGGCGAAGGGGACTAAACATGTTGCGCTCGTTAAACTATACAATGCAGTAAAATTATAACCGGTCAAGTGCAAGTTGAACTTGCGCAATTAGCGTTCCGTACGTTGATTGCTTTTAAAATAAAAAATTTTGTAACGGAGGTATAAAATGATCAGTGATTTCACAAAACACACCCCAAATGAGTTTTCAACAAAGTTTGTTTCCAATCTTTACTGAAAATTGATGACCTCCAAATTTTTGTTTTTTTTTATATACCAGATAAATTATTAAAGGTAATGCACTCGTAATAATTTTCGTTCAATCTACACCCCGTGGGGAATATTCCATAATTTTTTCAAAATTTTTTGATAAGTACTTTTCGAGATAAGGCAGGTGGATAGCGATTTTTCGCGATTTTTTAAAAGTAATACAAAGAAAAGTGCGCGCAAGTATTACATTATATATATATATATATATATATATATATATATATATATATATATATATATATATATATATATATATATATATATATATGTATATATATATATATATATATATATATATATATATTATATATATATATATATATATATATGTTAGTACAGGGTTACAGGGAAAGTCGTCCTAGATAATTAAAGACGTTATAGTTTAGGTCGTTTCTGACCGATTTGATTCTATGACATGATGTCCTAAACTTAACCGTTTTCGAGATATTGAAGTTTAAATATATAAAACATGTTTTTTTTTGCTTTTATATCGATTTTTTTTTATTAGAGGTTCTCGCGATTTTTTGGTTATTTTTAGTTATTCTGTATGTCAAGTATCAAAAATCATCAAAAAAATTAGAACTAGTTACTAACAGTTTCAAATGGCGGCTTGTTAATGTTTCTAAATTACGAATTTTTACCAAGTGTTTCCTACTTTAAATCAATAAAGAGAAAAAAAATGTATGGAAGTTATTCTGCAAATTATTTTAAAAACTTTTACGTCTTTTTAGCTATCAAAAAAGGTATAATACTAGGAGTTTAATATTAATACTGTACACAGAATGACACCTAAAGAGGGCTCGGGTAGCAAAAGGTAAATTTTTAGTTCTAGGTGAAAATACGAAAAATACACAAATAAAACAAAAAACCTTGCAATTTAATATTTTTTATTAATTATAATTCATGTTCTATATGCTCGCCCCTATTTCTAACACAAATTCTCATTCTTTTTCTTAAATTACTTTTCACAACCCTGGTTGTGAGGTGCCGCCTCATTTCGTCAGCCGCATCAATTATTTTTTGTCTTAGGACATCCACGTTTTCGATAGGAGTCATCTGGTCGTATAAGAGACTTTTCTTGTGACCCCACACATAAAAATCCATCGGTGTTAGGTCTGGGCTTCTCGCCGGCCAAGGTATGGGTCCATCATTGAGCCATGCACGAACAATTCCTCTGTAGTGAGCTGGGCAGCCATCGTGTTGAAAGTACATGTTTTGTCTTAAACCAATAGGTAGGTCTTCCATCAAATTAGGTAAATCGTTCCGCAAAAAAATTGTAGTATTCCTCGCCATTCAAATTATCTGGCAGGAAGAATGGCCCAACCAAATAATTTGAAATTATACCCATCCACACATTTAAGCTGAATCTTGTTTGTGATCCTTTCGTTCTTTTTTTGTTTGGGTTGCCTTCCTCTTTAGAAGCCCAATAGTGGGCATTGTGGTAGTTTGTAAGACCGTCTTTGTCGAATTTCGACTCGTCAGTCCATAGTATGTTCTTAAAAAAAGATGCATCTTCGACATCGGTATTGAGCATAAATCTGCAGAATTCTAATAGTCGCAACGGATCCCCTTCTTCAATGACTTGCACGGGCTTATAGTGGTAAGTGTGTTGCCCAACAGTATGCATTACAAACCATACCTTCCACTGCGAAATACCAAGCTGTTGTGCGACAACATTTGTAGATGTGTTTGAGTCCACCTCAAAGAGACGTCGTATTTCGTTTTCTTCGTCTTCGTCAAAGATACGTGGTCTTCCCATGTCAGTCCGCCGTCTTTGTACGGAACCATTTTCTCGTAGTCTTCGATAAGTTCCATCAAATACGCTAACATCAGGTACACGACGAGTAGGATATCGCAGTATGTATTCATCACGTGCACGCGACGACACTCCTTCGCAAAATCCGTAACACATTAGGATGTCAGCATATTTCTCGTTGGTATACGTTGCCATATTCACAAGCAGAGATCAAAATCCAGTTACGAGCCAATTCACACAGTCAGAAGATGAAACACAGATATTTTTGAAAAGCACGGTATAGCACATCTACTACGGACGAATCGCATGAGCAGACTAAAAATCATTCAATAATGTTTAGTGAACAGAAAATGTCACTCGCACAGAGAGTACCCCGACCGGAAAAAAAAATGCTTACCCAACCCTTTTTATTGTTTAAAGGTGCAGGTAGTAAACCGGTAATTGGTAGTATCTAAATTCTATTATTATGTTACTCTACATTTGGGCCTATTGAAATCTCATTTTCTTAGAATTTTCAATAGATTCATTAGATATTATACCGTTTTAGATAGCTAAAAAGACATGTGTCACAAGTCAATGGTTACGATGGCATAATTGCATAAATTGAAGCTCGAATTGCTTCTTCATCCACCGTATTCTCCAGATTTGACCCCCAGCAACTATTATCTATTTGCAAATCTCAAAAAAATGCTCGCGGAAAAGAGATTTAACTCCAGTAAAGAAGTCATCGCCGAAACTGAGGCCTATTTTGAAGGCAAAGACAAATCCTTCTACAAGAAAGGTATAGAAATGCTAGAAAAGTGTTGGGCTCTTGAGGGAGACTATATTAACGAATAAAACCGAATTTTGCAAAAAAAAAGTGTTTTAAGTAGCTAAATCAAAAACTTTTCAGCCTGCATGTTACTAGGTAAATCAATATCAATTTTTTAGGATTAATTTCCGCTCTTATATGCGTAAGGTACTTGTAAATTTGGCAGTTAAAATAAGAAATAAATTTTCACAGGCCGAAATCTAATATCTTCCACGTTGATACACAAAGGATTTTTGCATAAAATCGCCATTTCGGCTTTACCCTTTTGGTAACACCGAAGGTATAAATATGCTCTGGAATGGTTCGAAAGTGACAATAAAATTACCATAAGACATGGGGAAAATCCACTACGAAAATTTATTAATCCACAAGAGTTTTATATTATAGTGCGTAAGTATTCGGTCGTGAAAACATATAGACCGACACAAGCACCTCTTCAGAAGTGGGAACAGCATGTAAGTCTCAAAAAATTAGATCGATTTTGTTTCCTTATATTGCTACAAGCATACACCTAATCAAAATTTTTATTATGGAGGTATAAAATGACCAATGAATTCACAAATCACACCCCAAAAGAATTTTCAACACAGTTTGTTTCCGATCTTTGTTGAAAGCTGATGACTCTAAAATGTTTGTTTGTTTATATGTATCAGATGAATTATTAAAGGTAATGCACTCGTGATAATTTTAGTTCAATCTACACCCTGTAGAATATATTACACAGTTTTTTCAAAATTTTTTTGAACGGTACTTTTCGAGATTCGAGAAAGCATAGACCAACAGTAGACATCTATAAAACAAAACATTATTAACGACGTAAAGGAAACCTTGAGCCAGAGACGAGTAAACATCAACAAAACAAATAAAACACCTTGGTTCACGCCAGAAATAAAGGAGCTGGCAAAGAAGAAAAATGACACATTACATACACAAAAAACCCAAGACAACTGGAATGCATATATCGCAGAAAGAAACTTAATAAATAGAAGAAGAAAACAAATTAAAGAAGAATATTTACTAAAGGTGAAAGTGATCTGTATGGCGCTCAAAGGAAAATGTCTGGAAAATGTTAAGACGGAACAAACTTGATATAAAAGACACGGTACAAACTAATAAAATTACAATTCAAGAATGGCAAGCATACTTTGAGAAATTATAAAAAGAAGAAGAGAATAATGATGTCATACTTGAAGAAGTGGAAAAAGTAAATCTAGAAGTATCTTTAGAACAGACTGAAAGAATTATAAGAAGTCTTAAAAATAGAAAAGCCTCAGCACCAGACGACATTAAAAATGAGATGTTAAAATATGGAAGAAAAAGCCTACATCAACAACCAGCACAGCTCTTTACAAACATAGTAAAAAATGAACGATACCTATAGATTGGAAAACTAACATAACAATCCCAATATTCAAAAAAGGTTAAAAAACGTCACCCGAAAACTACCGCGAAATAACGGTCGTAAATATTCTTCTTCTCTTCTTCCAAATACTGTAGGCCTCAGGCCTGTAGTTTGCAACTCATCACTTTTCTTGAGATGTAGATGTCCATGATTCGAGCCATCTCTTCGGAGGTCTTCCCAGGGTCGTCGTGTTCGTGGTTTACAATCTCGCGCAATTCTCGCTAGTTTCTCCTCAGTCATTCTCTCCACGTGATCTCTCCAAGCTCTTCTACGTTTACGTCCCCATCTGATTATGTCTTCCACTTCGCATTCATGTCTTATGTATGTATTTCTTTTCCTATGTCTTAGTGTGTATCCTGAAATGTTTCTAAGTATTTTCATCTCTGTTGTTCGAAGAATGCTTTTTGCTCTTTTATTGTCTGCTCTTGTTTCCATAGCGTATGTTAGTGTGGGTCTGACACATGTTTTGTATATCCTTACTTTTACCTTTTTATTCATAAAGGCGTTGTTCCAGATGATGTCCCGAAGTGCGCCTGATATTCGGCTGGCTTTGTTTGCTTGGTCCTTCACTTCATTTGTTCTATTTTGGCATGAGGTGATTTGTATGCCTAGGTAGTTAAATGACATGACTTGTTCTATTGTTTTGTTTTCCAGGGCAAGTTTGCATCTTATTGGCTCTTTAGATATGACGAGGGTTTTGTTTTTTGTGTTGGATACCTGCATGTTGAGGGCTTTAGCTTTTGTGTAGGATGAGTGCAGAAGCCGCTGTAAGTCGTCTTCGTTCTCTGCCACGATCACAGCGTCGTCTGCATAACAGACAATGTTGATTTTACCCGTTGTAAGTGAATATCCTTCCTCCATGTCTCTGTCGGATTCCTGTTGGCGTTTGTATTTCCTCTGTCAGTCTTTGATTAACTAAGATGTGAGTGCCTGTATTGTGGTTTAGTTGTTTTATGATGTCTATTATGTTTTTTGGCACATGTTTTCTTTTTAGAATATCAACTACGTGTTTTAGTCTTACTCTGTCAAATGCTTTAGCGAGGTCTATAAAGCACATAAATGCGGGTTTTCCGTATTCTATGGCCTTCTCTACTACTTGTCTGACTATGAAGATGGCATCTACGGTTGACCTATTTTTTCTGAAGCCTTGTTGTTCTTTCGATATGTTTACATGCTCACTTTGTAAGTTCTGCCATTAATTGTTGCCCTCCATATTTCAGTAGCTCATTTGGTATCTTATCTAGCTCGGGTGCTTTCCTGTTTTTAACCTTTTTTGCGTGTTCTATCGTCATTTCACCCGGTATCTCTAAGGGTTCTTCGATATTCTCATCTTTCTCCTCATCCTCGACTTATCTTTCGGGTGCATCTGCGTACAACTGCTCAAAGTAGATTTTCCAGCGGGTCTCATCGATTTGTTGTCTTTGTGTGTACTCCACGACTGTTAGTTTCTTTTTCGCTCGTAAATACTACCTTAAAAGTATTAACAAAAATTTTACTGGAAAAAATGAGCATGGATATTCAAATAAGAGAGGAACAATAGGGATTCCGCAAAAATCGATCAACTATAGATATCATACTTATAGTGAGGCAGATAATGAAAAAAGCTAATAAATTTCACATGACTCAAGCTTTCGATAGAGTGTAATTAACAGATATTAAACACGAAATAGGCCTACTTATATGACACACCATAAAAAAAAGAAGAGGAAGACTTTTCGAGAAGGGGGCAAGCAATATTTGACAATTTTTTTAAAATAATACAAAGAAAAGTGTGCGGAAGTATTACATTTCATATATTTTTAAACTCACAAGCCTTCATTTGGCACCCCACTCGAAGACCTGGTATTTTTTTTTTTCACTTCCGATTTCACCCCCCAAAACTAACCCTTTAAATCAAAATTTAACTTTCAAAACTACATGACTCTGTTGGGGCCATCAATTTCTATATTAGTGCCAAATTTCACCTTGCTATGTCAAATAGTTTCGGAGAAAATCGGCTGTGCCAGACGGACAGACAGACACAGAAGTGATCTTATAAGTGTTCCGTATGGAACACTAAATATATAAATAAATGTCTTTATTGCTATTTAGTACCCAATGACATTATTAGAATACCTACAATGTGCCTACAAAAAAAAATGAAAGAATCTTAAAACTACGAATAACAAAAGCTATAACAACAATCCACTTAAAAATACCTTTTCGTCTTTAAAAATACAACATAAGGAATGAGAAACCAAACAATAATTATTTTCAAACAAAATATTATGTACCAAACCAAAAAATTATGTCTAGTTCGTGTCACGTAGGAGCCTGTGTGTTGTACCAGGTATCTTGCGTGACCCGAACTCAAAAGCGAAAAACTCAAATTATAGAGCGCAGGACATGGATCGATAAAATTGAACGATACCACAACAGATGATGGGATACGTTGCCACCGCGCGAGCACATCGACTGGTATGTAAATAAGGCCGCTGTTTTTAATTTGACTTTCATCCCGAAAATTGTCACTGGACAGCTCCCTTTTGTCACAACCTTATAAAATATACCCTATGTTCATCAAAAAAGTCCAGGTTACATACTAGTAAAAGATTTTTCAAATCGGATCAGTAGTTTAAGAGATTACCTCTAACAATAAAACAAACTCACAAACTTTACTTCTTTATTATATAAGTGTAGATAGTGTAAATAATGTAGACTAACTTGCGATGTGCGATTAGCAACGATTTAGTCACTACGTTTCATTTATTGAAATGGCAATTGTGTATAGTGTTCTACAGTGTGTTGTAATAGCTCGACAAAACTGAACGATACCACAACAGATGATGGGATATGTCGCCACCGCGTGAGCGCATCAGTTGGTATGTAGGTCGCGTCGCGCACAGCGTGAGTCGGCCACCCTATCGCGTCTTACCTCGTTCCCCGCGCGGCGATGAACATTTCACCAAGATTATTTGATATACTATGACCCTAAAATCACCCCTTATTATTAATTAGGGTCTACAATTCTTCCATACATAGCCCAGACCCACCCGACTCTTAAACAGGCCGTCCAAGATAGTTATATTTTTGAAACTCTGTAGCCGTAGGTACCTTTATTTTAGTTACGCTTACTCAAAAATGCGCTCGTAAAATCTAAATTACTCGTATTTATCCAAATGGTTTTGTGCAAAAAAATAATTTTTATCTACATGAAATGCATATAACGATGAACATATTTATTTTGATCAGGATTTAATTTTAGCTATTAAAACAACTCTCGACAAATTTATCACTTGGCCACGTCTATTTTTAAGACCTGTTTCAATTTTGTGAGTTAACATTAGCAGATTCTGTTGCGGACTTTCTTGTAGATCTCTTTATGTCCTACAATCTTTCTATGCATTATTTTTATACGTATTTTACTCTAAAGGCAGCGTTTGACCGAAAGCCCGGTTAGCTATTTTTAATTTGACTTGCATCACAAAAATTGTCACTGGTCAGCTCCCTTTTGTCACAACCTTATAAAATATAGCCTATGTTCATCAAAAAAGTCCAGGTAACATACCAGTAAAAGATTTTTCAAATCGGAGCAGTAATTTGAGAGATTACCTCTAACAATAAAACAAACTCACAAACTTTACTTCTTTATTATATAAGTGTAGATAGTGTAGATAATGTAGACTATCTTGCGATGCGCGATTAGCAACGATTTAGTCACTACGTTTCATTTATTGAAATTGTGTATAGTGTTCTACAGTGTGTTGTAATAAAACTGCAATAAAAGTTGAACAGTGTTTTTAACGGAAATATAGTGATTATTTAAGTTCTAAATAACGCACACCTTAACGCACATCGTTTAATATATAAAGTTGTAATTGATGGATTAAGTCAATCTTTATTATGACATACAGAAATTCACTGCATGTTTGCTAAGGAAGTACTAAGTGAATAAATTTACTAATTTTTTGTAGCATGGCTGGTTTACTTCTCTCTGACTTTTAATACCTCAAATCCTGCGTTAAATTTAGGCCTGCGTTTGGATACGACTGTAAATCCTTAGATAATACTCGGGTAGGTCTAAAAAACAATTTAATGTTTATGGGAGGACCTTCCTAAATCATAACTTGGGTTTTTGGACAATAAAGCTGTTGATATCGGGGAATTATTAGACTGATAAAACGAGATATTAGAGGAAATTGTTCCAGGCGAGAAAAAAACTTTTTTTTCTTATATGTATGGCTGCCAATTTTCAGGGGTGCTCTTTTTACTTCTTCTCACTTTTAAGTGAAGTATAATTATAAAAAAAAAAGTCGAACTTGCACAATTAGTGTTCCGTTCCGTAATTGCTTTTAAGATAAAAATTACGGTACGGAATAGTAATTACTACAGTTCGACTTGCCCTTGTCTGTTTTTTTTTTATTTATTATATTAACTTGAAAATTTGACAACCGGTAAAAGTACTTACATAACATTTTAACAAGAAATTCATTAGAGCGATAAATTTTAAAATAGATTTGTTTCTATGCCCGCATAAATTTGGCAGCAACTAACTCATTTTTTACTGTTAATTAACATGAAGTGTTGTTCATTTTCATTTTAATTATCGATGACAGTTTACATGGAAAAGAGAACAATGAAACATTGTTAGATATTTTCTAAAAAAAAACTAGGTAAAATATTAGTACGGTATTCAAACATGTAATAGTATATGTCATTTTCGGGGTACTTCGAGTCTAGGACTTTGAAATTAGTATTATTACTTTTCTTTCTAAAGGAAAATATTGTATTTGTGACAAAAAAACCTTCCGAGATTTTTGTTTTTCTTTAAGTGTATCGGTCTATTGGCACGATAACATTTGAACGAAGTGAGATATTAATTCAAACTTGGTACAGATGTAATACCTAACGATGGGTTGAAACTTATAAAGGGTGATTCATTTAGAGGTACTTTTTTTTAAATAAAAAAAAATTAATAAAAACAATTTTATTTTATAATCTTTATTATCATATAAAAGAACCATTCTTTACAATTATTTCTTAAAGATAATTTCTTTCAAATGTTGTCCGCGACTACGGTTAACAACGTCCATTCTGAAGTTCCAATTTTCAATGTCGCGTGTGAGTATTTCGAGTGGTATTTGGCCAATGACTCGAGTAATATTGGCCTCCAATGCCTCAATTGTAGCTGGCTTATCCATGTAGACTTTGGACTTTACATAGCCCCAAAGGAAAAAGTCAAGAGGTGTGATGTCACATGATCTAGCCGGCCAATTCACTGGTCCAAAGCGTGAAATGATCTGTTCATCACCCCAAATACGGGCATTTTGTTTATTCACGAACCCATTAAGCCAAAAATGGGCCTCATCGGTGAACAAAATTTTTCTCGAAAACAGTGGATTTTCTGCAAGCTTGTCAAGAGCCCAACGACTAAAACGGAAACGATTCGAAAGGTCGGTCGGCTTCAGTTGTTGCACTAGTTAAATTTTGTATGCTTTTAAAGAAAGATCCTTACGTAAAATACGCCAAGTTGTTGAATATGACAGGCCAAGCTGTTGAGAACGGCGACGAATCGACACTTCACGGTCTTCGCGTACACTCTCCGCTACCGCCCCTATATTTTCTTCACTACGTGCTGGATGTGGTCTATTCGGTCGAGCATTATCCAATAATGAAAATTGGGTCTCAAACTTATTGATGGTTAGAGCGAATTGTGCGTTCGGTAGGCCGATTATGTGGACCATAAGTTGCTCTAAGCGCCCGATACACATTCCTCGTAGAACGCCCATTTTCGTAATAAAGTTGAACAATTTGTAGACGCTGTGCCGGGCTAAGTCTTTCCATTATGAATTGTCAAACACTACTGAACAGGAATGCCACTTCTGTTGACACGGCGCATGCGCAATCTGCAATTAAATCCCCATCACAAAAAGTACCTCTAAATGAATCACCCTTTAGTTTTTGGACAATATCGCTTCAAGGGAAGGAGGTGAATGTCACTAAATTTTCATCATCATCATCAGACATTCATCCATTGTCGGATGTAGGCTTCCCCCAGGCTTCTCCAATGTTGTCTGTCTTGAGCTTGTCTCAGCCAATTATTGCCTACCAAATGCTTAATATCAATCTGTCCAGCGAGTTTGTGGTCTTCCAAAAGGTTTTCTGTGTCTTGGCGGTGTCCATTCCACAAGTCTCTTGGTCCACCGATTGTCCATTCGGGCCACATGACCTGTCCAGTTCCATCTTAACCTGCAAACCCGCTCGATTACGTCTGATACTTTGGATCTTGTTCTTATCTCTTCATTTCTTATGCGATCTCTTAATTTTAATCACAACATTCACCTTTCCATGGTCCTTTGTGACATCTGCAACCTTCGGCCAACGTTTCTGTACCATATGTTATGTCAGAACTGGCAGTATTTACTAATCGAACACTTTACCCTTGATGGTATTAAGTAAATGTTAGTTAAATACTTTTTGAAATTTGCCGAAATGAACTTTTTTCCAGAGAGCATCTTTACTGGAACAATTCTGAGTTCCCACTTTCATTTTCAACTCTTCCCAAAAATGCTCTAGGGGATTCAAGTCTGGATATTGACTTGGCCATTCTAAGATTTTTCCTTTTGAAAAATTCTTGCAAAAGCTTGGATCGATGTTTCGGATCATTATCTGCCAAAAATTTGGCACTACAAATCTGCTGAATGGGAACATCTCATAGAATATTTTCGGACTTTCCCTTGGTTAGACGTTCGTTTTCGATCCAACGACCCATCTGACTGTGCCAAGGAGGTTTCCGGTGTTATCTTGGCTGGTGTAATAATAATAATAATAATAATAGCTTTATTACCCAACAGTTTCCCATTAATAGGGTAAATATTTAGATATTTACATATTCAATGACAGTCTGTAGTAATTGCTTCTTAGTACAACAGTATATATCACAAACACTACAAATATGATTAAAATTAGTACACATTACATGAATAGGTGAATTCAATAACAAATTAGTATTAGGTCTGTCACATCTAAAAAACATACTTGATCGTGAGTGTATCCGTGGCACATTGATGTTAATACGAGACAGTATATCCGTGCAATCAATCATATTGTGCAATACTTTATATAGGAATAATATTGAGGCACAAACTCTCCTGATTCCCAGGCTAAGAATATTTGTCTGTTCACACAAATAATCGCTGCTGATTCCCCGTTCAGGATACATTCCATTAATCTTAAACAACAGAAATTTTAGAAATCTCCTCTGCACTTTTTCAAGTGAAAGTCTATGCACCTCGTACATTGGACTCCAGACAATACTTGCATATTCCAGTTTCGAGCGAACAAAGCAGAAATACAAAATCTTCAGTGATGCAGTATTAGTGAAACCCCCTACAATTCCTAATGATGAACCCGTAAGACTTCATTGCTTCAGAAACTTTCAATGCTATATGCTGAGCAAATGTTAGTTTTGCATCAAAAACAACTCCCAAATCCTTAGCTGTGCTACACCTACTTAAATTATGGTCTTGAATTCTATATTGAAACTCTATTGACGCTACCCTCCTAGTATATGTTAGAACTTTGCATTTTTGAGCATTTAGATGTAGTTTGTTGTCACAACACCAAGAATGCACGAAATTCAACTGGCTTTGTAGATAGGAACAATCCTCAGTTTTTTCTATTGGCATAAACATTTTTAAATCATCAGCATAAATTAGCCTGTTACATTTTAAATCCTCGCAAAGGTCATTTATGAACATAATGAAGAGCAAGGGTCCCAAATTTGAACCTTGTGGAACGCCGGAGGTAGCCACAAATCTTTCTGATTTGAATCCGTTGTAGGCTACAAACTGAGTTCGATTAAATAAGTAAGAACTTATAAGAGCCCTCGCACCATCAGTGAAACCAAAGAAAGACAACTTATTGATGAGAACATGATGGTCGATCCTATCAAAGGCCCTCGAGAAATCTGTATAAATAACATCAACCTGTTCACCATCATCTAATATTTCCGAAATGAACTGTGTCATAACAGTTAGATTTGTTACCGTAGATCTCTTACTAACAAATCCGTGCTGATAAGGAGAAATTTGATTTTTAATTTGGCTATAGATACGTGCATAAAAGACTGACTCAAAGATCTTTGAGAAGTTACAAAGTAGAACGACACCCCTGTAATTTTCAACATTTCCCCTGTCTCCATTCTTAAAAATAGGACTTAATCTACCTTCTTTCCATCGTTTCGGATAAACACCCAGTTTAATTGATAAATTAAAAATATACTTTAAAGGTCTTACAAGGACATTCGCACAGTCCCTAATGAGAAACGAGGGAATATTATCAGGGCCAGAGGTCATCTTATTTTTTAATTTTTTCGTGGCCATCAATATTTCATCCCCAGTGATGGGCGAGAATTCCACAATTGTCAACGACGTACTAAGCGAATGACAAGTCCCTGCTGGTTCCGACAGTGCGAAGACACTCTTGAAAAAATCTGCAAACGCATTAACAATGCTCGACGGAGACTTCAGAATGTCATTTCTATACATCATCATACTGGGAATCCTAGAAGATTTACTTTTGGAATGGATATAACTCCACAAGCGTTGGGATCCAGTGCCAGAGAAGCCTGTGCATGCCTCCATGTATTTAACATATGACGCTTTAATTTGCTGCTTAGAAATTGATCTGGACATGTATGGAAGCTTACATCCCTTTTTCGAAGAAATGTCCTTCTAACGCAAGCCTTCATTTGCCCGAAAATACAAAGAAGCTGTTGCTTCTAAACATCTTGCTCACCGACAATGGCGTGAAAATCCTAACGCCATAAATCGTAATACCTTTATTCGTGCCCGGAAAAGATGCGAAGAAATTATCGACGAAACCAAGGAGGCACACGATCAACGAATTAGAAACAAGCTTTTTGCTTGCCCCAACAATTCCAAGTCCTGTTGAGAAAGCGAACTTGTTGACTGAACTCTTTGCTTCACGTTCTACTGTCGATTTCCAAGGAAAAAGACCACCTACTATTCCCATAGTGCAGTCAAGGATGCCCGATATTGCCTTCAGGCAGCGTATCATAAAACGTATTTTATTGAAGCTAGACACCAAAATATCTTCTGGCGCTGACGGAATACCTGTCATAATACCCAAAAACTGTGCGGAGGAACTAACACTGTTTTTTTTGTAGACTTTTCAACCTATCTATAATATATATAAAATGCAACGTCTCTCTGTCTGTCTCTCTGTCTGTCTCTCTGTCTGTCTGTCTGTCCGTTAGTGCGCTTATCACTGGAGAACCACTTATCCCATTTACGTACTTTTTTTTTAAAGCATACATATGTTCTCTGGCCAGGTTATAGGCTATATTTTATTGCGATAGGTAGCATAAAGAATGAACAGTGACGTAAAATAGTGAATGAAGTCGGAAAAAAAGTTTGCCGCTAGCGCGTTTCCTTGCAATACACAGCCTAAACCGTTAAATATGGAGCAATATTATGTAGCAGAGAATATCTATAATCTATAATGTATATAAAATGCAATGTCTCTCTGTCTGTCCATTAGTGCGTTTATCACGCGAGAATCATGTATCCGATATACCTGTCTTTTTTAAATTCATACATATATTCTTAGCCCAGGTTATATAATAATAATAATAATAATAATAATAATCTATTATCTAGTAATTATCTAGTAATTCTAGGGTTAGGCTAAGTATAAATAGGGTAGATTTGTAGTTTATCTTTAGTCAGTCGTCGCTCCTGGTGGGGGCTGGCATGGTTGGCGGGGCGCGCGTCGAGTGCGGGGATGGAGTGTTTGGTGTGGTGGTGATATATACTGAGTAGTATCATTGTGCCAAGGATTCCACATTCCCAATTTAGACATTAAATATAGAACAATATTATGTAGCAGAGAATATCTACAGTCTATAATCTGTAATGTATATGGGATGCGGTGTCTCTCTGTCTGTCTGTCTGTCCGTTGGTGCGTTTTTCGGGCGGGGGCAACTTGTCCGATTTGCGTGTCTTTTTTTGGACTCATGCATGTGGTCTTTGGCCAGGTTATATAAATAATAATAATAATAATAATAATAATAATTCTTTCACACCAAGCAAACCAGCCTCCACACAGCAATAGTCAAAGCAGACAAAAACTATACCCCACTCGATTTATCCCGGGTAGACCACCCAGCAGATACACACAGTCACATCCAATTACAACAGGAAAAGATGAAAACGTGGTCAGAAAAAAACACTCCCCGGAAAACACAGATACCACATAGAACAAGACCACGTAAATAAAAAACAATCATACACCTGGTTACGGGATGGGCAGCTATTCCCGGAAACAGAAGGCTTCTTACTTGCCATCCAGGATAAAGTCATATTAACCAGAAACTACCAAAAGCATATCATCAAAGACCCAACTATTACAGAAGACAGATGCAGAAAATGCCACCAGCAGAAAGAAACGATTGAACACATAACAAGCGGATGTAAAATATTAGCCGGTACGGAATACACAGCCAGACATGACTCAGCGGCAAAAGTAGTTCACCAAGCACTAGCCACCACATACAAGCTCATAGAAAACACAGATCCCTACTACAAATACACACCAACATCCGTACTTGAAAATAAAGATTACAAACTCTACTGGGACATCAGTATCCATACAGATAAAACAATCTCCGCCAATAGACCCGATATTACTTTTCAGTGCAAAAAAGAAAAAGTCACCTATCTAATTGACATAGCTGTCCCCAACGACACAAACATCCAAACGAAATACACAGAAAAAATTTCCAAATACACAGACCTTGCAACGGAAATAAAAAGGCTATGGAAACAAGAAAAAGTTATCATTGTCCCCCTCATTATATCAGCCACAGGCCTTACACCAACAACATTCACACCACACTTAGTACAATTAGGACTCAACACAAACATACACAAAAACATTCAGAAGTCAGTGATTTTGAAAACATGTAACATTGTCAGGTCATTCCTTAATACACAATGGTAATGCGTTTGTGCTGACTTGGTTTGCGCCCGTCAGCCAAACATGGAACCACATTGATCAAATGTGAGAAAGAAGAACTTTTTGAAATAATAATAATTGATCAAATGTGAGAAAGAAGAACTTTTTGTAATAATAATAATAATCCCTCAGGGGCTAGGGGAATCCCAGGATTCTCCTAGTACGGGCATTGACGATCCCGAGGTACCTGAGTTGTCCAGATTATGTGTAACAAAAACGCAATCTTAAGGTGTTTACCGTGCCGAGAAGATGAATGGCTCAGCGTTTATGAGTCGCGAACGGTTCCCCCGGATACCGGGCGCCCTCCGGGAGTAAGTAGCCTTGCTGTGGCATCCAGGCTCTGCCGCAGTCGACCCCTCTTTCCTAGGATACTCGTGGGAATTGTATGTCAAAGAATAATAATTATAGTAATGATAATGGAAGGGTGTTGCGGAGGCGGACCCCGGTCGTACAAACAGCTATAGCAACACCACAACAACAATAACCACAGACGACCCAAACAACCGTCTCAGCCGAAACTACTCCCGATAGTTTTACCAGATCCGACATTGTAGGTGATGGAAATTGCCTTTTTCGTGCAGTTAGCTTACACTTGTATGGCCACCAAAACCATCATGAGAAACTCCGAGAGGTTGCTCTAAGATATTTACAACAAAACTGGTCGGAACTTCACACATTTTCATTAATTGAAGTCGACGATATAAAAGACTTCAATAACTACTATAATTATATGAGGAAAAATGGCACCTATGGAACGAGCCTAGAGATACTTGCCCTCTCGGAAACACAAAATAGCAACTTTCATATCTTCTCAAAACAACGAAGAACAAGACATACAAAAATAACTTTTACGGACAGGCCAACAATAATAAGCACGGGAAAATACAACAAAACTATTTACCTTCTACTAACAGGCAACCCAATGTCGGGACACTTTGAGCTTCTGACACCACAAAACGTTGAGAACATTCCAGATAACAGCAGACCAATAAAAGAAGCATCGGGCGAGCGACGTAACGGTCGAGGACGTCGCGGGAAATGGCAGCTCGACCAAAACGATGAAGACCAGGCAACCGAAAATGGACCTGCCCAAAGTGTTGTGCCGGCGAGTAAGCCGACACCCACCAAGGCGGGAAAGTCACAGCAACGCATGAGTTGTACCACAGGAATCAATGAACACGCCATGCGTTGCTGTAATGAAATCACACCTGACAAAGAAATCACTGACAAGAGAATCACTCGCCGCTTGGACCCACCACCACCAATCCCAAGCGCAACCGACGTAAATGCGGAACGAATACAACCACCAAAGCCAGGCCAAACCGCGTATGTTTTGCAAGGACAACATGCAACTACCAAGGCTGGCAAACCAAGACAGCGGTTAAAGTGGACAGATGAAATGAATAAAACAGTGATGCGCTGTTACTACACCGCCACCAAACTAGAAACAGTGACATCAGGCTACAGACTGGAACTACACAGACTTTTCTTGACCGAATATCCACATCTGCAATTACTTGTTACAGAACAGAGAGTAATAGACCAAAAAAGAGTTATTACCAAGAACAATCGCCTCACACCTTTCGAATTGCAAACCATCAAAGATACAGTAGCTGCTGAACTTAACGCAGACCAAGTAGCTGCTGAATTGAACACAGACCAACTAAACAATAGAAACGATAGAGCAGATACCGAACCAATCTCACACACACAACCACCCAGTCGAAAACAACAAGACCCACCACCCAGCAGGAGCATAACTCAAAATAATATTTCAGAGCAAATACCAAGCACCACACGACACTCAACAACATCTATACAACATCACCCCGAATCACCTCTCATACAAACACTCAAAGCACAAATGCAGTCACATCTAGCTCGATGGTCAGGCACAGACCCTACAACAAGGAATCCCATCCCTCGTTTAATTTTCAAACAGAGCACTCAAATGATCCTCAACACAATAAACAAGCACATAATACCACAGTACATAACAGACTTAAGCACGATCGAAGACATCCACACAATAATATATGCAGCAGCAATCACCACTATAACACAAAATAATCAAAAACTCCCGCAACGACAAAGAGACCCCAACAGCAGAAAACCCAAATTTAAATGGCAAATAAGAATAGAAAACAAGATCAACAACATCAGAAGAGATCTGGGACACCTTATCCAGTTTATGAACGGGAACGCATCCAAACGTGTCACACAGGGTGTAGACAAGATCAAATCTAAATCTCTCAACCGAACACTGCCAGAAATCGTTGATACTTTGAAACAAAAAACTATCCGTATATGCTGCAAGACTCCGTAGATACAAAGAATCAAACGAGAGGAAAGACATCAACAACCTCTTCCGAAGAAGCGAAAAACAGTTCTACCGAAAAAAAACTATGTACAACGAGCAGACAGTAGTAACTGAACCACCAAATAAACAAGAACTCGCAGATTATTGGAAAACTGTCTGGTCAGAACCCAAACTACATAATAATAACACCTCCTGGATCAAAGCCGAAGAAGATAAACACAAACGTGTGACAGAACAAGAAAATTCCACACTAACTACAGAAGAAATTACAGAAACAATCAAACACACACACAACTGGAAATGTCCTGGAATAACAATATACAAAACTTCTGGTACAAACAGTTTACCACCACACACGAAGCACTCACATACCAAATCAACAAAGCCATTCTACAACCACACACATTTCCCACTTTCCTTACACAAGGAATAACATACGTTAAACCCAAAAGCTCCGACACCACAAACCCGTCAAACTACCGACCTATCACCTGTCTTCCAACCCTATACAAGATCATCACAGCCGCAATTTCCAAGAAAATAGAACAACACCTAACAGACAACAATATTATCACAGAAGAGCAGAAGGGATGCAGGAAAAATAGTCGAGGATGCAAAGAGCAGCTGATCATAGATAGCGTGATTATGGGACAAACCAGAAAAGAACACAGAAACCTTCACATCGGTTACATAGACTATAAAAAAAGCCTTCGACTCCATACTCCACAGCTGGTTAATCAGAGCCCTAGAAATCTATAAAATCAACCAACACCTCAGGCAATTTCTAGCGCAAATTATGAAAACATGGAAAACCAAAATACGCCTAGAAACACAAACCGAACGCATCCAAACAGAAGAGCTGTACATCAGACGGGGTATATTTCAAGGAGACTCGCTCAGCGCTCTATGGTTTTGCCTCTGTCTTAATCCACTCTCAAATATACTAAACAGAACAGAGCATGGCTTCAATATCAGACACCAAAAAGGGAATCAACATAAAATAAACCACCTCCTATATATGGATGACATAAAACTCTACGCTGCCACAAAAACACAGCTGAAAGAACTCCTCAAAATCACAGAAATATTCACCTTAGATGTCAATATGGAATTTGGTATAAGTAAATGCAAAGTGCTCCACATCAACAAAGGCCAATGGAAGTACCACCATGAGACAGAAACCATCAACAATGAAACACTCGATAACATGTTTGACAAAGAAACATACAAATATCTAGGCTTTCAACAAAGCACCAAACTCAACCATACTCACATCAAAACAGAGCTCAGAACCGAATTCAAGAACAGACTGACGAAACTTTTACAAACAAAACTCAACTCCAAATATCTCACTAAAGCCATCAACACGTTCGCTATACCTATACTCACATATTCATTTGGTATCATCAAATGGTCACAAACAGACTTAGAAAATATTCACATCCTTATACGGTCTCAATTCACCAAATACAGGAAATTACACCCCAACGCATGCAAAGAAAGACTTACCATCGAGAGGAAGGCAGGAGGAAGAGGAATTATAGACATCAGATCATTACACACAAAACAAATACAAGCACTTAGGAAATTCTTTCACACCAAGCAAACCAGCCTCCACACAGCAACAGTCAAAGCAGACAAAAACTATACCCCACTCGACTTATCCCGGGTAGACCACCCAGCAGATACACACAGTCACATCCAATTACAACAGGAAAAGATGAAAACGTGGTCAGAAAAAAACACTTCACGGAAAACACAGATACCACATAGAGCAAGACCATGTAAATAAAAAACAATCATACACGTGGTTACGGGATGGGCAGCTATTCCCAGAAACAGAAGGCTTCTTACTTGCCATCCAGGATAAAGTCATATTAACCAGAAACTACCAAAAGCATATTATCAAAGACCCAACTATTACAGAAGACAGATGCAGAAAATGTCACCAACAGAAAGAAACGATCGAACACATAACAAGCGGATGTAAAATATTAGCCGGAACGGAATACACAGCCAGACATGACTCAGCAGCAAAAGTAGTTCACCAAGCACTAGCCACCACATACAAGCTCATAGAAAACACAGATCCCTACTACAAATATACACCAACATCCGTACTTGAAAATAAAGATTACAAACTCTACTGGGACATCAGTATCCATACAGATAAAACAGTCTCCGCCAATAGACCCGATATTACTTTTCAGTGCAAAAAAGAAAAAGTCACCTATCTAATTGACATAGCTGTCCCCAACGACACAAACATCCAAACGAAATACACAGAAAAAATTTCCAAATACACAGACCTTGCAACGGAAATAAAAAGGCTATGGAAACAAGAAAAAGTCATCATTGTCCCCCTCATTATATCAGCCACAGGCCTTACACCAACAACATTCACACCACACTTAGTACAATTAGGACTCAACACAAACATACACAAAAACATTCAGAAGTCAGTGATTTTGAAAACATGTAACATTGTCAGGTCATTCCTTAATACACAATGATAATGCGTTTGTGCTGACTTGGTTTCCGCCCGTCAGCCAAACATGGAACCACATTGACCAAATGTGAGAAAGAAAAACGAGAACAGTCATAATCTATAACTATAATATATATATAAAATTCAACGTCTCTCTGTCTGTCCGTTAGTGCGCTTATCCCTCGAGAACCACTTATCCGATTTACGTGATTTTTTAAATTCATACATATGTTCTCTGACCAGGTTATAAATATATATTTTATTACATCTATAATATATACAAAATGTAACGTATCTCTGTCTGTCTGTCTGTCTGTCCGTCCGATAGTGCGCTTATCACTGGAGAACCACTTATCCGATTTTCATACTTTTTTTTTTAAATCATACATGTGTTCTCCGGCCAGGTTATAGGCTATATATATATTATTGCGATAGGTAGCACAAGGAATAAGCAGTGACGATAATAGTGAATGAAGTCGGAAAAAAGTTTGCCGCTAGCGCGTTCTCTTGCAATACTCAGTCTAAACCATTAAATATGGAACAATATTATGTAGCAGAGAATATCTATAATCTATAATATATAAAATGCAATGTCTCTCTGTCTGTCTGTCTGTCCGTTAGTGCGTTTATCACGCAAGAACCACTTATCCGATTTACGTGTCTTTTTTTAAATTAATAAAATAATAATAATCTATATCTATAATATTTATAAAATGCAACGTCTCTCTGTCCGTCCGTTAATGCGCTTATCACTGGAAAACCACTTATCCGATTTACGTGCTTTTTTTTTAAACATACAAATGCTTTCTGGCCAGGTTATAGACTATATTTTATTACCTTAGGTAACATGAGGAATAAGCAGTGACGATAATAGTGAATCAAATCGGAAAAAAGTTTGCCGCTAGCGCGTTGTCTTGCCTAAACCACTAAATATGGAACAATATTATGTAGCAAAGGATATCTATAATAAATATAAAATGCAACGTCTCTCTGTCTGTTTGTCCGTTTGTGCACTTATCACTGGAGAACCACTTATCCGATTTACGTGCTTTTTTTTTAAACATGCTAAACCATTAAATATAGAACAATATCATGGAGCAAAGAATATCTATAAAATATATAAAATGCAACGTCTCTCTGTCTGTCTGTCTGTCCGTTAGTGCGCTTATCACTGGAGAACCACTTATCCAATTTACGTATGTTCTCTAGCCAGGTTATAGGATATATTTTATTACGTTAAGTGACATAAGGAATAAGCAGTGACGATAATAGTGAATCAAGTAGGAGAAAAGTTTGCCGCTAGCGCGTTCTGTTGCAATACCCTGCCTAAAGCATTAAATATGGAACAATATCATATAGCAAAGAATATAATATATATATATATATATATATATATATATATATATATATATATATATATATATATATATATATATCTATATATATATATATATATATATATATATATATATATATATATATATATATATATAAAATGCAACGTCTCTCTGTCTGTCTGCCTGTCCGTTAGTGCGCTTATCACTCGAGAACCACTTATCCGATTTAGGTGTTTTTTATAAATTTATACATATGTTCTATCTAATTCGATATAAGCCTAGATAATGGGAGATAAGGTGAGATAATGGGAGATATGGAGAAATAATGGGAGATAAGTCGAGATAAGCCTCGATAATGGGAGATAAGTATAAATAATGGGAGATAAGAAGAAATAATGGGAGATAAGCAGAGATAAGTCTAGATAATGGGAGTTATGGTGAGATAAGGAGAAATAATGGGAGATAAGGAGAAATATTGCGAAATAAGTCGAGATAAGCCTAGATAATGGGAAATAAGGTGATATAATTGGAGATAAGGAGAAATAATGGGAGATGAGCAGAAATAAGTCTAGATAATGGAAATTATGTAAACATAGTGGGAGATAAGGAGAAATATTGGGAGATAAGGGGAAATAATGGGAAATATTTTATTACGTTGGGTAAAATAAGGAATAAACAGTGACGATAGTAGTGAATCAAGTCCACCCGAGCGGAGCCGTGGGCCCGGCTAGTCCTACATAAAAGGAATATTTCCTTCCTGCTGCTATTATTGAAAGTAGTGCAACCAGTCGCACTGCTTTCAATAATATCGAAAGTCATGGAAAAGGCTATCAATCAGCATCTTCTAAAATATCTTGAAGGATTCAACATTATTAGCAACCACCAATACGGCTTTCGTAAACATAGATCAAGAGGAGATCTTCTGACTTATGTAACACATGTTTGGAACAACGCAATTGAATACTTTGGAGAATCTCAAGCGGTTGCTCTTGATATATGCAAGGCATTCGACCGAGTTTGGCACGATGGATTGTTGGCTAAGTTACGCTTTTCTGGTAAGTCTGAAAAGTTCTGCGTATGGCTCTCATGTTTCCTCAGAGAGCGTCTTTTACGAGTGGCAATCGACGGATTTCTTTCTAACACCTTCACTATCAACGCCGGTGTGCCCCAAGGCTCCATACTGTCTCCTACTCTCTTTGTCATTTACATTAACGATCTGCTGGAAAAGACCGAGAATCCAATCTACAGCTTTACAGATGACAATACGCTTATCTCTTCATTCACTTTAAACGCTCGGAGATCGGCTACTCAGACGAATATCGGCAGCAGGAAGCAGCAAGTCATGAAATTTAACGCTACAAAAACCCAGGTGGCATTTTTTTCTAAAAAAGCTAACGTTGCTGAACCCGATATAGTTATGTTGGGGCACTCTATTCCTCTAACATCGTCACTCAATTTGTTGGGCGTTAATTTAGGAGCAAATATGTCCTGGCATGAACAGGTTGCACGCATAGCAATGAGAGCTTCTCAACAGTTGGGAATATTATTTCGAACCAGAAAGCTTTACACTTCACAAGAACTGTTAATTCTTTGCAAAGCTCAAATTCGACCAACTATGGAATACTGCTCCCATGTTTGGGGTTCCGCTCCCAAACAAACTGCATTTGTTGGATTCTATTCAGAGAAGAGCTGTTCGTCTAATTGGAGACTGGGAACTGACCGGCGGACTTGTTCGTTGGAACATCGAAGAACGGTCTACTTGAGTCTATTCTACTCGTATAACCCTTTCCAAGCAGTCTTTTATATGGAGAAGATCATTCCTTTGGAATAATTTACCCAGGACTGTTTTTCCACCGAGTACAAGTTACAGCGATTCAAGAACAACGTGAATAGCTTTTTCCGCACACATGTCGCTCCTGTAGTGCTTTAGGGATTTCCCTGCTGCATGTGTGCTAGACTCAAAAAAAAGGTATAAAACAGTACTCCTATTTTCTCGATCATCCCAGAATGCAAATTATAAATATGTTTAGACCAGGAATGTCAAAAATACGGCCCGCGGGCCGCATCCGGCCCCCGGGACGTATCAATAAGGCCTGCGATCGCAATGTGTCACAGAAAGAAGAATCATGTTTTTTAGAGCTTTTAGACTTCACTCGATTCCTCTACGGAAGTTTTACTACTACACTACATTTATAAGTAATTTCAAGGGCAGCGCGTGCCTTGACAAGCGAGAGAGATAGACAGTAACGCCATCTCTTAGCAACAAGCGGAAATACCCTATTATTTTTGTTGAGAACAATAGAATCTTCCACGCGCTTCGAGTCTAGAGTAGAACCTTCCTTATCGATATTATAAAAGGAGTGCGTCGGCGCGACGTGAGTCAGTTGAGTGTGTGAGTCGAGTAATCGAAACGATACGGTCGGAGAAGGATTTTAGTTGTACTGCGAAGTAGTGATTGTGAAGGTATTGTGCATTTGTTTGTGTCGTGCGCGTGCGATATCCATAATTGTTGTGTCGAGTTCCATAATTGTTACGATTTTGGCATAATGTCACAAAAACGTAAAGTTGATAGTGAGTGCAGAGTTTTTCAGTCTAAATGGGAAATTGCATTTTTTTCATAGAATGGAAAGGTAAACCACTGTGTTTGATTTGCAATCAAACAGTTGCTGTTTGTAAGGAGTTTAACTTGAAGAGACACTATGATACGAATCATAAATCAAAATTCGATTGTAACACTGAAAAAATAAGAATGGACACATTGTCATCTTTAAAATGTAAACTTCAAGGTCAACAATCGATGTTTACTAAAGCTAATACTGAGAGCGAAGATGCCCTGAAATCAAGTTTTATTATTGCATTAGAAATCGCGAAGAGATCAAAACCTTTCACTGATGGTGATTTTATTAAAGACTGTATGTTGAAAGTTGCCGATGTTTCATTTCCATTTCAAAAGTCAATAATTCAAAATATTTCGCTGTCAAGAAACACTGTTGCTTCAAGAATAAATGATTTATCTCAAAATTTGATTCTTCAACTGAAGGAGAAAATTAAGGAATTTACAAACTTTTCACTGGCTGTTGACGAGAGCACTGATACTGTTGATACAGCTCAACTTGCTGTTTTTATACGAGGTATTAACAGTAACTTTGAAATAACTGAAGAACTATTAAAGTGCGTTGCATTGACAGGTACTACAACAGCAAATGATATTTATTCTGCAATTGAGCATTTGATAGCAGATTATGAACTCGACTGAAATATACTTAGCAGCACAACTACGGATGGCGCTCCTACCATGGCTGGCAACATTCGGGCGTTGTAACTAAATTAAAACAGAAAACATCAGGGAATTTTGTGGGATTTCACTGTATAATTCATCAGGAATCATTGGCATCCAAACATTTAAAAATGGACCATGTCATGCAACCTATAATTAAAATAGTAAATTTTATAAGGAGCAGAGGACTAAATCACACGACAGTTCAGGCAGTTTTTACAAGATTTGGACGAAAAGTTTTCTGATGTTCCTTACTTCACCAAAGTTCGTTGGCTCAGTCGAGGAGTAGTTTTAGAAAAAAATTTGCATTACGTGACCCTATTCAAGCTTTCATGTTAGAAAAAGGCAACCCAATTGATTATGACAATGACTGGTGGGTTGATTGTGCCTTTTTGGTAGATATGAATAAACACTTGACTGATCTGAATGTAAAGTTACAGGGTAAAAATCTGATTGTCACTCAAATGTATTCGTGTATTCAAGCCTTTGAAACAAAGTTGAGGCTGTGGGAAAATCAGGTGAAAAATCAAACTTTGGATCATTTCTCTTATTTAAAATCATTTGGCACAGTGAACCAAAAAAAATTGGATCAATATTCTCAACTTCTGCAAAATTTGATCACGGAATTCAACAATCGTTTTGAAGACTTTCACAAAATGAATGAAATGGAATTCCCAATTTTCAACAATCCATTCAATTTTGAAGCTTCACAGGCACCAGTTCATTTGCAAATGGAGTTGATAGATCTTCAATCGGACAGTATTTTGAAAGAAAAATTTAAAGAGATTAACGCTCTTACATTTTATACACAATATTTCAAGAGTTTGGATAACTACCCGGAATTAAAAAAGCATGCAGCACGCATTCTCTGCATGTTTGGTAGCACCTATTTATGTGAGCAGATGTTTTCCGTCATGAAAATAAATAAGAACAAACATCGCACAAGACTTTCGAATGAACATCTCCAATCAATTCTTAAAATAACTACAACGAATATGATACCTGACATCAATGAGCTTGTCAAAAACAAGAGAAGTCAGGTGTCTGGATCCTCGAGCTCAAAATAATTACCCTCTTTTATAACTTTGATATAATTTTTAAATATATAATAAAAGACTGTTTTTAGTCAATTTCCACTGGTTTATTTAAATTGCGATGACGCGTTTCGCTGTCGATGCAGCTTCTTCAGATCTACATTTTACACTGTCAAGTTAGGTTTAATATTCACAGTTTTATATAATTTCTTAATTATAATATTACACCTAATTAAATTACATTGATAGTATTGGAAAATCCACACAGATTTGAAGTTAAGAGAATAAATTCAATAATGGTGAATTGCTTAAATCTACCTGGTCGTTGAGTAAAGTACCTGTAGTCCTTAATCGATTTATTTGCATAGTCTCCTAAAAGGTTTAGTTTTAAGCCTTTTTGTTGGGTGTGTAAAATTTTGAAATTCTTGTTAAATGTGTGATTTTCTGTTAATAGATGATTAGCATATGTTGAATTAGATTTTCTATGGATGAAACTTTTTTCGTGTTCTGTAATTCTTTGTCTAAATGTACGTCCAGTTTGTCGATGTATGTTTTAGGACATGACCTACATGTTAATTGATAAACCCCTGATTTGTTGTCTTTATTGATTTGTGGTTTGTAGTTTTTAAGGTATTTCCCTATAGTATTGTTAGTCTTGTACGCTATGTTGATATTTTTTTGATTTAAAAACTTCCCCAGTTTTTTCGTTGGTTTGCCGAAATAGGTTAAGCATTTAAAAGTGGTATTTCTGTCCTTAAAACGTGGGTAATATTTCTGAGATAGCCTTGTTTTTTCTTAACGATACTACTGATTAAAGTAACCGAATAACCGTTTTTAACGGCTACTTGTTTTATGTAGTTTAATTCTTTAGTAAAATTTTCTTCTGATAAGGGGATATTAGTTAGTCTATGTATAAAACTATGATAAGCGGCAAGTTTATGATGGTTAGGGTGATGAGAACTATTGTGAATTGTGGTATCTGTATGACAAGGTTTGTGATATATTGCAAATTCATGTTTTTTCCTGGCTTTACTGATTGTTAAGTCTAGGAAATAGATTTTTCCTTTGACTTCTTCTTCCATTGTAAAACTAATATTTCTATGTAAAGAATTAATATACTGTAAAAAGTGAGTTAATTGTCTGTCCGTACCTGTAAAGCATACAATTATATCGTATAGGTATCGATACCAGTATAGGCAATTACTACTATTGTTGTTATGGTTGTTAAATATCATTGTTTCAATACTGTCCATGAAAATTTCGGCAAGTAATGGACCTAATGGACTCCCCATAATTAACCCTTCCTTACTATTGTAGAATGTATTGTTAAAAATTTTACACACCCAACAAAAAGGCTTAAAACTAAACCTTTTAGAGACTATGCAAATAAATCGATTAAGGACTACAGGTACTTTACTCAACGACCAGGTAGATTTAAGCAATTCACCATTATTGAATTTATTCTCTTAACTCCAAATCTGTGTGGATTTTCCAATACTATCAATGTAATTTAATTAGGTGTAATATTATAATTAAGAAATTATATAAAACTGTGAATATTAAACCTAACTTGACAGTGTAAAAATGTAGATCTGAAGAAGCTGCATCGACAGCGAAACGCGTCATCGCAATTTAAATAAAACCAGTGGAAATTGACTAAAAACAGTCTTTTATTATATATTTATAATGAATTTCCATCAAGTAGAAGCTACAACAATCCAAAATATAATTTTTAACAACCGTATATTATATACTATATAATTAAATAAATAAAATGTTATAATAATTCAGTACAATTTTTTTATTTGAATCTGGCCCGCCTACACATTCTAAATTTAATATATGGCCCTCTGGTTTAGACACAATAACTGTGTAACAACTGAGTAACATAACCTGTAAATAATTTCACCAAAAAAGTG
>CM032456.1:0-20000 GCA_019049505.1 Pachyrhynchus sulphureomaculatus
ACACAGCAAAAATACCTTGGCAATCAGCGCTACGACACTGACGACGACGCCAAAACGGCCGTGCTGTAGTAGTTAGCAAACCAGGTGCTAAATTTCTATGAGGTTGGAATAGAGAAGCTGGTCTTACGAAACCACAAGTGCCTTAATATAGGTGGAAATTATATACAGAGGGTGTTACTTATGGATTTCTTGGCTCAGAGGAACACAGCAAAAATATCTTGGCAATCAGCGCTACGACACTGACGATGATGCCAAAACGGCCGTGCTGTAGTAGTTAGCAAACCAGGTGATAAATTTCTATGAGGATGGAATATAGAAGCTGGTCTTATGAAACGACAAGTGCCTTAATATAGGTGGAAATTATATTGAGCAGTAGATTATGTTCCGGTCATTCATGGAAAAATAAAATTGTTAAAAAAGGCCTTGGATTTCTTTTAATATCAAAACGGTACTTACTATAGAAACGAGGTATATAAATATATACATACGTATATATATATATATATATATATATATATATATATATATATATATACTAGCTGTGCCCGCGGCTCCGCTCGCGTGGACTTGATTCGCCTTTGTCGTCACTGATTATTCGTTATGTTTATATTATTATATAGTTCAAGGGCCTTAGAGGCCCATGGCTTGGTTGCATACTTGTCTCCACTTCTTTTTATCTCCTTTTAGCTTTGCCCAGTGCGGGATTCCCATCAACTCCGGATCTTGCTTTACTGCCTGAATCCATGTAAATCGAGGTCTACCCTTGCCTCTTCTTCCAACCACTCC
Organism: Pachyrhynchus sulphureomaculatus; assembly: GCA_019049505.1. Lineage (NCBI taxonomy): Eukaryota > Metazoa > Arthropoda > Insecta > Coleoptera > Curculionidae > Pachyrhynchus > Pachyrhynchus sulphureomaculatus. The sequence goes on from CM032456.1 coordinate 787, forward strand.
TCTTATTACGGCTTGCTTTGTCTTTCTTCCTTCATACTTGCCAGGTGTCCTAACCATCTAAATCGCTGGCTTCTTATGATTTGGCTTATAAGGGGTTTCTTATATAGGAATTTTAATTCGTAATTTGTTCTTCTTCTCCACAGTCCCTCTTTTTTCCTTCCTCCGTAGATTCTTCTCAAAGCTTTCCTTTCCCACACTTCCAACGTCTCCTTTTCTCTTGCATTCAGTTTCCACGTTTCGCATCCATATGTCACCGTGGGTCTGACAACTGTCGTATTTATTCTTTCTTTTGCTTTTCTTGATACATTCTTTGATTTCAATATTGGATTCATTGCCCCCAAACATCTCTGTCCTTTCACTATTCTTTTTTGTATCTCTGTCCTTTCTTGTCCACTCTCTGTTATTGTTACTCCCAGATAATTAAATTTATCTACTTTTGCAAACGTATATCTTTTCCCTAAGTTGTTTATTATATCTAAACTTTTGTTGTTTTTATTATCCTTCTTCTTTGTAATTTCCATGTATTTTGTTTTTTCCTCATTTATCTTTAGTCCTCTCATCCTTCCCCTTTCTTCTATCCTACTTATGGCTTTTTTGAGGTTCTTCTTGGTCTTGCAATTACTGCTACATCATCCGCGTAGGCCAAGCATTGGCAGGTTTGTTGGTATATCGTTCCATTTGTTTTTATTTCTGACTCTCGGATTATCTTCTCTATTACCAAATTAAATAGACATGTCGACACTGGATCCTCCTGTCTTAATCCTCTCTTCACTTTAAACTTATCTGATACTTTGCCCTCAACCAACACTCTATTTTATGTGTCATTTAGGATCATTCTCACCATGCGAATCAATTTACTTGGAATTTTTAATTCTTCCATTATCTTGTAGAGTCCTGTATTCATAGAGTCCTATGCTTCTCTGAAATCCACAAAGACCAAGTGTAGTGCCAAATTTTGTTTTAAGCTATTATCTTGGATTCGCTTAATCGAAAATATCTGGTCTGTAACCGATCTATTTTTCCTGAATCCACACTGGTACTCTACCAGAATAGACTCTGCTAGTCTGTTTTTGATAATCAACACTACTATCTTGTACACGACATCCAGTAAGGCTATTGGTCTATAATTACCACATATAGTTTGTTTCTCCTTTTTTGTATATTGGACAACTGAGCGACTCTCTCCAGCTCATTGGCATCTTTTCTGTTTCCCATATTTCTTGCACCAACCGGCATATTTCATTTTCCAGATCTACTCCTCCAGCTTTGATCAGTTCTGCTGTTATACAATTTCCACCCGGGGCCTTATTTTTTTGGGTTCTGAGTATTTTTCTTATTTCTTCTTTGCAGGGTTTGTTTGTCCCCTTATGCCCTTCAGTTAATTTTGCTTCCTATTTCTCATTCAACTCATTTTCATCTCCATTTAGTATTTCTTTAAAGTATTCCCCCGATCTATTCAGTCTTTCTACCAAGCTTACTGCTAAACTTTCATTTTTTTCTTACATATTAGCATTTTGTCTCTGTTTATTCCCTTTGTATTTTATAAAAAAAAACACGTAAATCGGATAAGTGATTCTTGAGTTCTAAGCACAGTAATGGATAGACAGACAGACAGAGAGACTTTAAGTTTCATATATATTATAGATTTTTTTTGACATATATTAAATTAAGAATTTAAAAAAAATCACGTAAATCGGATGAGTGGTTCTCGAATGATACGCACACTAACGGACAGACAGAGAGACGTTGCGTTTTATATATGGTATATTATATAGATTATTATTATTATATAACCTGGCCAGAAAACATATGCATGAATTAAAAAAAAACACGAAAATCGGATAAGTGGTTCTCGAGTGATAAGCGCACTAACGGACGGACAGACAGGCAGAGAGACGTTACATTTTATATATATTATAGATGTAATAAAATATATATCTATAACCTGGTCAGAGAACATATGTATGAATTTAAAAAATCACGTAAATCGAATAAGTGGTTCTCGAGGGATAAGCGCACTAACGGACAGACAAACAGACAGAGAGACGTTGCATTTTACATATATTATAGATATAAATTATTATTATTACTATATAACCTGGCCAAAAAATATATGTATGAATTTAAAAAAAGACACGTAAATCGAATAAGTGGTTCTCGCGTGATAAACGCACTAATGGACAGACAGACAGACAGAGAGATATTGCATTTTATATATATTATAGATTATACATTATAGATATTTTCTGCTACATAATATTGTTCCAAATTTAGTGGTTTAGGCTGTGTTTTGCAAGGGAACGCGCAGCAAACTTTTTTCCGACTTCATTCACTATTATCGTCACTGCTCATTCCCTATGCTAACTATCGTAATAAAATATAGCCTATAACCTGGCCAGAGAACATATGTATGTTTTAAAAAAAAAAGTACGTAAATCGGATAAGTGGTTCTCCAGTGATAAGGTCACTAACGGACAGACAGACAGACAGACAGACAGAGAGACGTTGCATTTTATATATATTATAGATATATATATATATATATATATATATATATATATATATATATATATATATATATATATATATATATATATTATATATATATATATATATATATATATATATATATATATATATATATATATATATATATATATATATATATATATATATATATATATATATATATATATATATATATATATATATATATATATATATATATATATATATATATATATATATATATATATATATATATATATATATATATATATATATATATATATATATATATATATATATACATATATATATATATATATATATATATATATATATATATATATATATATATATATATACATATATATATATATATATATATATATATATATATATATATATACATATATTATATATATATATATATATATATATATATATATATATATATTGTGTGTGTGTATTTTGTGTTTCAAAATAGAGTAACACTAAAATTTTGAGTAGTGATTTAAAAATCTTAAAAAAAGAATTTCGGGTATTAAATTTATTTTTTGATTTTTCTATGTTTAATTTTATATTTTACTCCTAATTTATGTTACTACCTCCTAATTTATGTTATTTGCATTGAGTTTTTATTTTCTGATAAATATTTAACAAAACCATGCACGCGTTAAGCCCTAGGCCTTCATGGCCTGTAGTGCTTTTATATTATTATATGCGCGCGTTAAGGTTCAAAGTTTATTCATTAATATTATTTACCTATCTTTTTTATCATTTGGTTAAACAACAAATTTGCCTTGTTTGCTATAATTGTAATATTTACTGGAGTTAATTATAAATGTAAAACTATCTATATTTAACTAATAACTGTTCGTGGTTGGACCTAATCGTTATAGTTAATTAGTTGTTAGTTTTAATTGCTGTTTTCCGAAATATATACTAAAATTTATAGTTATAACCAACAAAAGTTTACCACTCTTTTAAATGTTATAACAACAGTTTAAAATATTTTAACGATATCGATGGAAATATAAACAATCACGTGATTTGGCGGTTCTTTTACCTCTTCAAAAAGGGATTTAGGTTTATTTTCACCACGTCATCAAATAACATATGTGTCTTCAAAATATCTGCATCAAAACTTTGGATTTAGAAGAGTTGAGGTTAAGACAATTTCTTCAAAGGTTTCCATTAAAATATTGGCCTTCACCGGAGGTAGTGGAGTACCTATGGCCGCTCCTGGTTTGTTCATAAATGGAAAATGAAATATGTGGAGGATAGATATATTTCTATTTAATTTACCGAAGTTTAATCAAGATTATTATGCCAGTGTTCAATACTTGTAACAAAATTTTACAATGCTGAAGATCACCAAAAACATAGTTCATTTACAAACTGAAGGTGCCTAAAAATTCCCTGTCCGTAATAATACGGTATGTACAGAAGAAACTTGAAATTATTATCAACTAGATATGAAGAACATGCTGAACATCAACACTCTACAGGTCATATTATTGGTGTAAGAGAATTAAAGTTCTAGCTTCCCATTTTTGCAAGCGAAAATCATTACATTGGGCCGCCCTTTGATAAACGCTGGTCTTGTATAATCTTGCTAGGCGTACCTTCTGTCAATGATTTGATGAAGTTAATGCTCAGTATATGAAAAACGATCAAATACAATTTTAAGCGCTCCGCTTTAAAAGGATTTACTGTTTTCTCATTACCAAAAATCAAATGAAACATATTAAGGCGTGTGACTAAAATCTGGGTATGTAAAGAATCACTAAAATATTAAATACAACAGGAGCTATTTCTGTGCTCGGATTTGCTTTCCAAGCGCTTTTGTTTGTCCTTTATTAAGAACGGTTTCAGCCTTCTCAGCACCTCACGACAAAAGTCGTAATAGTGCAGTAAAAAAAGGTCAAAATAATGATGAGATAGACATAGTTTAGATACAGCAATATTATGATTTTATCCTCTTTGGAGTATCACCAGGAGTATTATCCTGAATTTTGGACTTCGAAAAACTTGTGCTCTTTTGTTTATAAACAATTTAAATTTTCAAAACCTGTTTTTTGAGCTCAAAATGTGAATAACTCCGGTTATATCAGTGGGATCAAGACAAACAAAAAACTAAACTCTTCGTAATAAAATTTCCAACAAATCATCGTTAGTTTTAGATCCCTCAGATGTGTACATAACCTACAAAATTGGAAAAAAAGCAAAAATCTGTTTTTTTTTTCATTTTATTCTACAGGTCGGCTTGAAAATTTCAGAAAATATTCCTTTTGTTATACCAAAAATACCCTGAAATTTTTGCACAAAAATATTGAACCCAGTGGACTCAATCAAATTTGTTATTTAAAATTTGAATTGGTCGCCATTTTATGCCATTTAGTTCAAAATGAATCTTTTTTTCCAAATTTAGGTCTCGACGTCAGCTTTCTGATGCCACTAAAAAAAAATTGTTTGGAGTCATCTTAACAGTTTTCTTTACATTTGTTTATTAATCAAATAACAACAATTGCATTTTGAAAAAAAAAATTGTTAACGAAAATGATTTTTTTAAAAATAAAAGTCTCGCGATTCTCTACCAGATTTTTTAAAATGACCGAACGCATATGTTTTTATTGCATCAATACACAAATGTAAAGAAAAACGTTTAAAATGACTCCACAAACAATTTTTTTAATGGTATCGGAAAGCTGGCGTCAAGACCTAAATTTTGAAAAGAAATAGATCCATTTTGGACCAAATGGTGTGCCATTTGGCGGGCAATTCAAATTTTAAGTAACAAATGTTATTGTGCCCACTGGGTTCAATATTTTTGAACCAAAATTTCAGGGTATTGTTGCTATAACAAAAAGCATATTTTTCTTAAAGTTTCAAGCCGATCGGTTCACTTAGTCGCCCTGTATAATAAAAATGAAGAAAAAACAGTTTCTTGTCTGTTCTTTCAATTTTGTAGGTTATGTACGCACTTGAGCGTCTTAAAACTGACGAGAATTTGTTGAAAATTTCATTAGGAAGAGTTTGTTTTTTTTTTTATCTCGATCCGACAAATGTAACCCGAGTTATTTGCATTTTAAGTTCAAAAAAAATGCGTTTTGAAAACTTCAATTGTTTATAAACAAAAGAGCACAAATTTTTTGAGGTTCAAAACTCAGGACAATACTCCTGTGATACCCCAGAGATCATAATATTGCTGTATCTAAACTGTGCAAATTTAAATATTTTTTTTAGTGCACTATAACTTATTATAAAAAACACATGTTTATATACTTTAATAACACATTACCGGCTTAGTTTATTTTATTCACACCTACACAAATGGTACATGTATTGTTAATATTACACTATATTGCTTTAGCAACCAGTGCTATCTAGGATACACGTCTTGTTTTCTGTTGTTCTGATCTAAAGATATTTAGAGTTCATCGCGGGTTTACATTCCCCCTATGCTGTAGCTGGTTGGACGGTACAACATTTGCCATTGCCAACATTTTTCTTACGAAACTATAGTCAAGATTTCAACGAACTCTGACAACACAGCCCCACAAAAAAAAAGTGGGGTATACTTTTGATGCGATATATCAGATCCGTAGTATTTTTTGCCCGCTGATCACGAATCTGACGTCAGAATATCGCCATCACATCTCAATTTTTTTCTAACCTCAAAAAATGGGTAAAAATTAGTAAAAATTAAGAAAAATATACTCCTAAAAAAATTGATTCAAGCTTTTTTCATGAATCCAAAGATGTATTATTATGTATTCAGACACACTAAGCTAATATTCATCGATTGGATTAAGCCATACAGTTCTGTTTTCTTTCTAACCTCAATAAATCAGACAGATATAGTGCTTCTCGAATGCAAAAACGAATTCAAATTAAAATTCATCCGATTTTTACCAAATTTGGTACACGGGTTTTTTTTGGGTTGCTGATCATGAATCTGAGGTCGGATTTGCAAAATTCAAAATGGCGGGTCCAAGATAGCGGACAAAATTTTTGAAAACCAACCGATTCCTACCAAATTTGGTATACAGTTGGGGAATCCTCAAACCTGATACTCTTAAACCCTAAACCCTGAAACCTTAGACTCCCACACCCTGTAACCTCAAAAAATAGACCTCAATAACCCTATAACTTTAAAAATGAGATCCAATAAACTCAAAACCAGAACTTTTAAACCATATACTCTCAAATAGTAGACTCTTAAGCCTTAGAATTGCGAAGGTTAGACCCGCGCCTAACTTTCCTTTTTTTGGCTGTATCTTGTTCTTTTTTCCGCGAATGACCTATTCAAAGGCTTTCCGCCCAAACGCTTTTGAGGACTTGTTTCTCTTTTTAGCGACCAGCAATAGTCCGCTAGCATATGGTCTTCCCATCGTCCTTGATACCGATTTTCTATGATTTTCAGATCTTGGTGAAAACATTCCCCTTGCTCCTCACTGTAGTCACCAAGATTATCTGGGAAATCATCGAGGTGGGAGTCCAGGAAATGTAGTTTTAGATTCATTAAGCAACCTAATGTTTGAAAATTTTTTACCATTTTCTCGACTATTTCTTTGTACTTAGGACTTTTATTATTTCCCAAAAAGTTTGTTGCGACTTCTTTAAAACTAAGCCAAGCAGCTTTTTCAACTTTATTCATTTTAGTAACAAATAATGAATCTTGAAACAATTTTCTTATTTGTGGCCCTTCAAATACGCCTGCCTTAATTTTAGCTTCAGAAAATTTCGGAAATTTTTTATGCAAATATTTGAAACATGGGCTGTTTTTATCTAATGCTCTCGTGAATTGCTTCATAAGTCCAAGCTTAATGTGAAGTGGGGGAATAAGAACTTTTCCTGGATCTACCAATGGTGGAAACAATACATTATTTTCACCAGGAGTGAACGATTCTTTTGTTGGCCAAATTTTTTTCTTATAATGACGTTCCCTGTCTCTGCTATTCCACAGACATTTATAACAGGGATAAAGTGTAAACCCTGACTGTTGGCCAAGCAATATTGTTACAATTTTCAGATCTCCACAAATTTTCCAGTTATGATCAGCATATTTTATTTTTATCAGAAGCTGCTTCATTTTTTCATATTGCTCTTCCATAACTGTGGAATGAGCAATCGGAATGGGAGCGTAAACGTTGGTATTATGCAGCAAAACTGCCTTAATGCTCCGTTTAGAAGAATCAATGAACAGTCTCCATTCTTCAGGATCGTATGAGTTATTTTGAAATTCATCCATTAGACCTTTTACATCGGTACAATATGAAAGTGACAATTCCTCGTCCATTGTGAAATATTTTCGAAATTCTTCATCTCTGTTTCTATAATAAGAAATCGTAGCTTCTGGCTTAAGTAAATGTCTTTTCTTTAAAAAGGAAGCAAGATGCTCTGAACCATCTTTGGATAAGCCTAAATCTCTGACTAGATCACTAAGTTCTGACTGTGATACGAGTATTGGTTCTGGTTTACGGTTGTATGGTAGAAATTCTTTATCTGTGTCACTAGTATATGATAGGTTGTCACTAGAACATTCATTAGTAACAGTGTTTGAATCTTTTTCGACAGTCTCAATGTTTTCGGCATGAACTGATAAGGTGAAATCATTTGTTTCCATAACATCAGCATCAAGTGGTTCAGGAGGCGGAATTAGTTTAGTTGGTCTTGTTACTGTCGAAACATTGTTATAAGTAATAGTGCTTTTTTTTTCGGTTATGCCTAGATACAACATTCATACAAAAGTAGCAATCATTTTCACTGTATGGTCTATTCCATATTGCTGGTCTGGAATATTTAATCGCCTTCTTATTGATGTACAGCATTATTTTGCAAGAACTGCAAATGATGTGGGGAACCCAATCTGTATCCTGGTGCTGTATTTCAATGTTAAAACAATCCTTATATAAGGTTTTAATCTTATCCGTTATCGGTGACCCCATTTTACTCAATACGTGTTGACAGCAAATATAACAAAATGAATCACTGTTTTTATCGCATTTATGAAAAGTCCTTGTACCGTGAGACCGTTTTCTTGTAGCATTATACTCTACATGAGCCAAGTCACCCACACATGAAGAGCTACGGTCGTTGGATGACGACGGCTGCGGGCCCGCTTTCCCACCCTGACCAACCGCCGATACTGGGTTTCCGAGTCCCTGCATCGTAATTCTCTTTCTTCTACCTGCCATGACGGCATCTAAGCCGTTATCCAGGGACTCTGCCGGCTAGTGGAGTAACACCGTTGCCCACCGTCACCACGTGGAGGTGCCCTGAATGCAGGTAGAAGAATAAAAATCGACCGATGAATTTTCTCGGCGTTCAAAATGGCGCGAAAACATCTGCCATCTTGAATTTTGCAAATCCAATCAGATTCGTGATCAGCGACCCAAAAAATCCCCGTGTACCAAATTTAGTAAGGATCGGTTGAATTTTAATTTGAATTCGTTTTTGCATTCGAGAAGCACTATATCTGTCTGATTTATTGAGGTTAGAAAGAAAACAGAACTGTATGGCTCAATCCAACCGATGAATATTAGCTTAGCGTGTCCGAATACATATTAATACATCTTTGGATTCATGAAAAAGCTTGAATCAATTTTTTAGGAGTATATCTTTCTTAATTTTTACTAATTTTTACCTATTTTTTGAGGTTAGAAAAAAATTGAGATGTGATGGCGATATTCTGACGTCAGATTCGTGATCAGCGGGCAAAAATACTACGGATCTGATATATCGCATCAAAAGTATACCCCACTTTTTTTTTGTGGGGCTGTGTAATGGAGCCGCATCCTGTTATTTTTTGGCAGTCCGGCATAGTCGGTGGCAACCCTGGTGTTTTTATCTTTATTTGGAATCTAGTCCACCCTGAAGGGGTTAACTGAGCATATTGTTGCAGCTTACTTAAGGTCAGAAACTGTGGTTAAGGCTCGACTTGTTTTCCCATTTGCACTTGACGCGCGTTTCGCTAACCATGTTAGCTTCATCAGGAGCAATAATTGACTAAAGCTAAACTACAAATCTACCCTATTTATACTTAGCCTAACCCGTGAATTACTCATGGCATAGGCGAGGCCATCAGTTCCGGTCAAGTAATCAGTAGAGGGGACTATAAGGAATAGGCCCCCTGTCTTTATTTAAACTACTTTTACATTTTAAAATTTCCATACTTTCGTATGCGTTCAACAATCTCCTATCAGATACATTTTTCATTAATCTTAGATTATCTAATGTTACAATGCGATCAGCTTCAAGGGCATGTTCGACAATGCTAGACTTTTCTATTCTACTGTATTTTAAGTGTGCTAAATGTTCTTTAAATCGTATTTTAATTGACCTTTTAGTTTGCCCAACATACTTTTTGTCACAATCATTAAAACTAATTTCATAAATTCTACTTTTCTCACAATTAGGAATTTTATCTTTGGGATTTCCTAAGAGATTCCTCAGATTGTCTGATGACTTATAGAGTAAGGTGAGACTTACCGTATTAAATATCTTATTGAGTCCCCTGCTATATTTCGTTCCTGCCGTGGTTATGAAAATTCAAGGTAGGTGTACCCATCGTAGAGTGGCAGTTTTATATGTTGTGAGGATACTATAGCCTTAATATCTTCCACGTAGACCGTTTTCTATGGGAGTAAACCTTTTTTTTCTTGAAAAAAATGGACTCAAAAAATGCTCAAACTCATCGTTGAGTTGGGACCCAAAAAGAAGTGAAAAAATATTATCTGCTATAGATCCTGGTTCTTTGAATTTCTACTAATTCTTGAACCTGTAGTTTTTGGACCCACCTGAACTCATTAGAGAGTGGCGGATAAGTGAACCAGTGTTCGAATACTATAATACGAGATGAAATCCTGAATATCAGCCATGAAGTCCAGTCTCTGCTATTATCAATAGAATTTTTTTATTTTTAATGCAAAGCTTAGGTTATAAACAAACTGTTTTTTTCCTATTCGCATTATTATATATGCCGTCATATATTTTTTGACACGTTAAAGTCGAATGTCTAGTTCATTTTTGCTAAAAATTTACTAATTTTTTGTTAGAAATAAATATTTTTTAAATTCGTTGTTCGTTTTTTCAAAAACTCGATTGTTTTATTATTACTGACAACTTATTAGAATTATATTAATTTTTCTTTCAGAATTTAACACAAAAACTGATTAGCTCTTAATTTTAATAAATTGGAAATGTAGATTAGAAATTCAGGCAGTAGGTCAAAATTCATCTAAAAAATTTTGGGTAGAGCTCCTAAAAAGCTTAGATTTTGCTTTTATGGAGATAGATTCTATGAAATTCTGTTTATTTTACGTTTTTTGGATCACTCTTGTTTGGACCGTCCTATTCCGAGACTGATTGTTGGATTTGTTAGCAATTAATAGTTTTCACGTCAGGCAGGTTGCTAGCTTCACCTGACAACCCTCCTCCTTTATCCGAGCTTTGGACCGGCAATGGTGTTCATATCTAAAGAGCCAATAAGATGGAAACTTGCTCTGGAAAACAAAACAATAGAACAAGTCATGTCATTTAACTACCTAGGCTTACAAATCACCTCATGCCAAAATAGAACAAATGAAGTGAAGGACCAAGCAAACAAAGCCAGCTGAATATCAGGCGCACTTCGGGACATCATCTGGAACAACGCTTTTATGAATAAAAAGGTAAAAGTAAGGATATACAAAACATGTGTCAGACCCACATTAACATACGCTATGGAAACAAGAGCAGACAATAAAAGAAAAAAAGCATTCTTCAAACAACATAGATGAAAATATTTAGAAACATTTCAGGATACACACTAAGACATAGGAAAAGAAAGACAGACATAAGACATGAATGCGAAGTGAAAGATATAATCAGATGGGGACGTAAACGTAGAAGAGCTTGGAGAGATCACGTGGAGAGAATGACTGAGGAGAGACTAGCGAGAATCGCGCGAGATGGTAAACCGCGGACACGACGACCCCTGGGAAGATCTCCAAAGAGATGGCTCGAATCATGGACATCAACATCTCAAGAAAACTGATGAGTTGGAAACTACAGGCCTGAGGCTTACAATATGTGGAAAAAGAAGAAGAAGAAGAAGGATCACTCTTATTGCGTCATGTCAAAAATCAAAAATTTCAAATGTACAATCCAATATAGCTACCAGAATTTTTTTTAATTTTCGTAATTACATATTAAAAGAGATTTTGGGGCTTTAGAATATAATTTTAAATAATAAATATAAACATAAATTTAAAGATTAAATACAAAAAAAATAGAGCGAAGAAATTGCACTGCGAATTGAATAAACATGCTAGTTGTAACTGTTTCAATGGTGATTTGAGCGTCTCTCGAGACACCGGCGCATGCGTATAGTGTATAAGAGAAAAACAAATTACAGGCGGGCGCGTACATTGTAAGATAGGCGCACGCGTTTCAAAAATGCTTATGCGTTATTCAGCAAAAATTTAATTTATTTTAATAAAAAATGGTAGATAATGTTATTTTTAGTATCTACAAACCTCAACGAACATATTAAAACAAATTTCATCCGCTCCTCTATGGGTTCAGATGGGTCCATTTTTCTGCAATATTGGACCGTTCTAACTTTGAAATGACATGGCACATATTCATTTTTCAGTCATATTTCACAGAAATGAAGCTATACCAAGAATATCTACCACTCAGCCATAGGTTCGTCCAACAACTTTTTCTTGCAGCTTTGAAGCGCATTTCCAGGAACAGGAGACGGTCTTGAGGCTTCAAGCTACCTGGAGGGACTAAGGGGGCACAATTAACAAAGTGATACTATTATCTGCTACTTTTGGATGATGGGCGCCAAATAACCATTGAAGTTGACGCGCCCTTACCCCTTAATAAAAAAAAAAAAAACTTTTGGATGAGGTCGCATTTTGGTGGTGAGCTCTCGGACTAATAAATGCATCGCACTGAACGGATTTTCTTTTAGAAGATACTGGAATATAGCGTGCCTCGCACGCGCGTTTATTTAATTATAAATACTTAAGGATGTTTTGTAGGTATATTAAAAGCGATGGGAATTCTTTGAAAAAATTATATGTTATTCTGATAAGTCTCCTGAATTTCCTCAAAAAACTGGAAAATTGTTTACAGGCCCGTTCAAAAGTTATTGCATTTTTTAGTTGTAACAAATTTACAAGTAGTTAAATGGAAAACAGGCTATCGGGCCGAATTCAAGTAAAAAAAGTAGAGAAAATACGATTTGAAAAATTCGTAAAATTGTAAACTAGTAGATTAAATATCTGAGAAGCACATAAGCAATTAATATTTAATGGTTTCAAGATTATTTTTAGAGAAAAACAACAAAAATGAGTGATATTTATGGTATAGTTGAATGCAGAGTGTAATTCACATCGAAAATCTGGCAACCTCGCAAACAGTTATGGGAAATAAAATTAAACTCGCAAGGCCTATGCGTCTTTCAGATTCAACATACTCCAAAGATAAGGCTTCCTTGCATGAAACACACCATAATTGTTTTCTCAAATATTTTAAATTCACTATACGGCATCCTTCGAGTAATTCTTCTTTTTTTATCATTTTTATCATTCACTGGTTCTTCTAAATTTTCAGATGCCATAGACTCATCAAACTTACGTTTTTTACGTAGCTCTGTTAGTTCAGTTCAATAAACTTTTTCCCTTTCCAGCGAATTTTTTTTCCGGTTTGCGACATTGTGGTAAATTATAAATAAACACGTTTTCAATTGTACATACAACACTAACCTCGAACGGCATCCATATTATAAATGTAAACAGTCATGCTAGTGCGCAACCTGCACACGCATGCTTTCGTTCTGAATTTAAATAAAATCACCACTACCAACTATTAGAATGTTACGCTGTTGTCACGTTTCGCTAGCTAAAAACTAGACTTATTTTATTTAATTTATTCAAATAAAATCAAATTTATAGTTTTCTGTGGTATTTTTCTGTTTTCTAATTTTTTTTTAAGTATATTGAGAAAATTTGTAAAAGTGATTTCTGATTTAAAAATGTTACGTATTTTTTCTTTTTAAAGTTAAATTCAAGGTACAGTTCCAACCAAAATTTTTTTTATTATTGTTAAAAATATTAAAAATTTCATTGAAAAATTAAAGTTGAACGAAAAACAAGCTTGTGAAAAAAGACGTTTTGTTATAATGCCGTATTTTAAAAGATATTGAGAGATATTGGTTTGGTCAGAATTTCATGTACCTTTGTATCCAATTGTACTTACAAATCATCCTTTATAACTGACTAGCAGTGCCCGCGGCTTCGCTCGCGTAGACTTGATTCACTACTATCGTCACTGCTTATTCCTTATGTTACCTAACATAATAAAATATATGCCATTATTTCCCCTTATCTCCCATTATTTCCCCTTTTCTCCCATTATCTTTACATAATTTCCATTATCTAAGCTTATCTCTGCTCATCTCCCATTATTTCTCCTTATCTCCCATTATTTCTCCTTATCTTCCATTATCTCACCTTATCTCCCATTATCTAGGCTTATCTCGACTTATCTCGCAATATTTCTCCTTATCTCCCATTATTTCTCCTTATCTCCCATTATCTCACCATAACTCCCATTATCTAGACTTATCTCTGTTTATCTCCCATTATTTTTCCTTATCTCCCATTATTTATACTTATCTCCCATTATCTCACTTTATCTCCCATTATCTAGGCTTATATCGAATTATATAGAACATATGTATAAATTTATAAAAACACGTAAATCGGTTCTCGAGTGATAAGCGCACTAACGGACAGACAGACAGATAGAGAAACGTTGCATTTTATATATATTATATTCTTTGTTATATGATATTGTTCCATATTTAATGCTTTAGGCAGTTTATTGCAAGAGAACGCGCTAGCGGCAAAGTTTCCGACTTGATTAACTATTATCGTCACTGCTTATTCCTTATGTCACCTAACATAATAAAATATATCCGATAACCTGGCCAGAGAACATATGTATATTTAAAAAAAAGCACGTAAATCGGATAAGTGGTTCTCCAGTGATAAGCGCACAAACGGACAAACAGACAGAGAGACGTTGCATTTTATATATTATAGATATTCTCTGCTACATAATATTGTTCCATATTTAATGGATTAGCGCGTTCTCTTGCAATACACAGCGTATTGCAAGAGAACGCGCTAGCGACTTTTTTCCGACTTCATTCACTATTATCGTCACTGCTCATTCCTTATGCTACCTATCGTAATAAAATATAGCTTGTAACCTGGCCAGAGAACATATGTATGTTTTAAAAAAAAAGTACGTAAATCGGATAAGTGGTTCTCCAGTGATAAGCGCACTAACGGACAGACAGACAGACAGAGATAAGTTGCATTTTATATATATTATAGATGTAATAAAATATATATCTATAACCTGGTCAGAGAACTTATGTATGAAGTTAAAAAAATCACGTAAATCGGATAAGTGGTTCTCGAGGGATAAGCGCACTAACGGACAGACAGACAGACAGAGAGACGTTGCATTTTATATATTATAGATATAGATTATTATTATTATTATATAACCTGGCCAAAGAATATATGTATGAATTTAAAAAAATACACGTAAATCGGATAAGTGATTCTCTCGTGATAAACGCACTAATGGACAGACAGACAGACAGAGAGACATTGCATTTTATTTATATTATAGATTATAGATTATAGATATTCTCTGCTACATAATATTGTTCCATATTTATTGGTTTAGGCTGTATATTGCAAGGCAACCCGCTAGCGGCAAACTTTTTTCCGACTTCATTCACTATTATCGTCACTGCTCATTTCTTATGCTACCTATCGAAATAAAATATAGCCTATAACCTGGCCAGAGAACATATGTATCTTTTAAAAAAAAAAAGTACGTAAATCGGATAAGTGGTTCTCCAGTGATAAGCGCACTAACGGACAGACAGACAGACATACAGACAGACAGACAGACAGAGAGACATTGCATTTTATATATATTATAGATATATTTTTAATAAATAATCCAAAGTATCATTTTAATTATACATAAATTTTATTGTATATCATGTATAAGTATTAGGGCTATTATAAATAACACGTGATTGCGTGCGGCGGGTAGGCAAGCGAGAAGCTACGTTGCCACGTTCATTATACCTTGAAAACCAAATTATTTCGCGTCTTTCTTTAATATAATGCTTTTTTCCGTCTTCTCGTAAAAAATACCTTAAGAGAATGGTTCGGACTTACGTCTATTCAGCTGTTTCGAAGCGCCTTCAATAAGGTCAGGATTGTCATGTTAATAGCCAACGTCCGAAACGGATAGGGTACTGGAAGAAGGAGATCGTAATTTCCGTTGTTTCTGAGATAGAAATGCTATTTCATTTCATTTTAAATACCCTATACTAGAAAATAACTTCTTCAAAGTTAGGCGTAACAAGAATTCTTTGTTAAGTTATTTTACTCGAAGAAGATGTATTCGCGAAAACAAATATTTTCGGAGCCCATAATACCGTATATTAACACTATACAAATATTAGCAAAATGTCGATATTACGATCGTCTCTCTGTCGAAGATGTTTAGTTATTTTAGCAGCGTTGAAAATTTACCGCCCACCATCTGTCGATCAATCTTTCCTCGATTACTCCTCGAATTCGCTAATTTTAAGTGTATTAAATTGAATCAATATACAACATGTCGGATAAATTGAAACGTTTGATTAAAAGAATTATTGATTTGGGGATTTATTTGCTACCTAGCGTTGAGTTTATTATATTTAGTTTAAATTGACAACCGTGAAATCACTTCTCCAGTAGATGCAATGAAATAAGACGATTTGTTTACGTTCTCGCTTGTAAAGAGATTGAATTTTCGTAAATTTAAATAAATTTATGAATTAAAGCTGTAAAACCATCTTGGTTTCTCTACTAATTCATTAAAAGTGCTTAGGATAGTACAATATCTTAGATATGGGACATTCTTTTACAAACCGTACGGATTTGAGGAAAAAAAAGCCTTCATATTTTCGATTTGCCTGATGATTTATTCATAGCTTTTATACGCGAAATTAGTCGACACGTGTATCGGGTTTTTTCCAAATATATATTTTGCAAAATATGAATGTTATAAATTATCGTGGTCCACTAATCGTCGGCACATTAAAAAAGCAATATCTCCGATTCCATTTATCCTATAAATATCGTCATTTTATTGCTCTTTATGTTGGCTTTCGCAAAGTATAACCGTGGAATTTGTTAATTGTTTATTTATGAAAAATAATAACAATGAAATTGTTTAAATAATTTTTTTGCTTGCTCCTACAACTTATAAAATCGAAAAAGATATCATTAGTTTCGCTATGTTTTATTCTAAAAAAAAAACATAATTTTGAGCCCGCATCAGGCGGTGCGCACCGCGTGCCTAGAGTTCTTTTGAAAGCTTATTCATTTATATCAGCACTTCTTTATAAGAATTACATATATACATTATCCATAGATAGAACAAGTAGAAAGTGATTCTTATTATTATACTAAATGTTCAAATGCTCACTTATCGAAAACCTAAAAACGTAATTATTGTATACTGGAACAAAGAAACACTCAGCTGAAATCGAATATTACGATATTTTTATGATAAAAAACGGTTTGAGTATTAAAATAAATCAATAGACTATAAAATATTGTTATAAACACATTTATTTACAAGGATATGATATAATAATACATATGGTATACAGTAAAATCTGTCAAAAGCGGCCACAAAAATTGGCTGTTTAAGACAGGTGGCCGTTATTCGCAGGTTTTGCGTTCTATAAATAAAAAATTATAATTACTAAATAAAGTTAGCATATACACAGATTAAAAAGTTACAATGATTTAATAATATAAAAAAATATTTTGAATATACAGTATAGACACTATAGTAATATATACATAATATGGATTTTTTTAAAAATGTATACATATTATTAGGCTTTTTTGAAGTATATTTCAATTGTTGTTTGTTTTGATTTCAAAACCTCAGATTCACATGAAAGTAACACTCGAGAAATATCTACAGCCATTTCACCGTTGTTATTACACAAAAAATAGTTTTGTATATCTCTTAAATTTGTACAAACTTCACTCATACTAGACGAAGTAGAGTTTCACATTCATCCACATCAGTGTCTGAATCAGAGTTAAGCTTTTGGTCTATATCGCGCAGTTCCTCAACAATTTCCAAATTACTGAAGTTTGAACTTTCTGTAGGCACACCACTGTCAACGGAAACAAACTCATCCAAGTTTACAGTTTTATCGTGGACTAAAGGAAAGAGCTGAGCAAGGAGTATTTCGTCTTCTTTGTCAAAAATAGCTTCTTCTGGAACATCATCGGAGAATTCGGCCTTGAAAAAACATTTTTTAATTGTTCCTGGAGAAAGATTTTTCCACGCAGTCGTAATCCATATTAGTGCATTTGTTAAATTTATACTTTTTTCAGATTTTTCCAAATCGCAATAACTATCAACAACCGTAAGTAGCCTTTTGATCAAAAGTTTTCTATATATCATCTTAAAATTTTGAATTACTCCTTGGTCTAAAGGTTGATAATATGCGGTGGTATTTAGTGGTAAAAAAACCAGCTTAACATTTTCTAGTGGTACTTTAGAATGAGAGGTAGCACTGTCTAGGAAAAGCAGCACTTTTCTATTTTTTTTTCTTCATTTTATTATCAAATTTATGGAGCCATCTGGTCATAATTTCGGGCACCATCCAGACCTTTTTGTTAGATTCCCTTTCTAATTGTAACTTGTCAACATGACTACCTTTAAAACAACGAGGATTTTACTTTTCCCAATTATTAACGGATTTTCTTTTTCCTTCTATATTTGCACACAGTAAAATAGTTAATCGCTGTTTTTCCTACCTTCTTACCTGCACATTTATCGTTTTTTAAAGTAAATGTCTCATTTGGCATGGCTCGGTAATAAAGATCTGTTTCATTAGCATTGTATACATCTCGTCGAGAATAATCTTTTAAAATTAGCGGTAATGTAGTTTTTCAGGCCTCTACATCTTTCAAATTTACATCTGCGGACTCACCAGAAACTGACTTAAAAGTAATATTTTGTCGTTTACAGAAACTTTCCAACCACCCATTTGATGCAGCGAAATTTTCCACTTTCAAGCTGCTGGGCGCTCCCAGTGCTTTTTCTTTGAGTAGTGGTCCAGATATTGGAACTGCTTTATTCCTAGCCTTGCAAAACCTATTGCAGGCAACTTGATCCACTGCTAATCCTACCGCCTTGGGAAATTTTCGTTTTTGCTCCGACCTAACACCTTCTTCAAACATATTTTTTAGTTCACTCTTATTTTTTAATATATCGAGAATTTGCGTTTTTCCAACCTTGAACTTTTCAGATAGTTTTCGCGAACTTAATGCAAACTTTTCACTTTCAGCGGTGATAATAATTTTGTCTTTTAGTGACAAACATTTTCGTTTCAGCGACATTATTACGAACGTGTTCAGTACGAAGAAAACTTTGAAATAATGGAATAAACAGAAAACTTCAAATTTATACCAGTTCAATTGTCCAGTTACAGTAGTAGTAAAGGTAAAAGGTTGAAGGCACATAAAAATAATTAGTATGTCATAAAATTCTTCGGCCAGCCTGGTCGTTATTACCAGGTAAATTTCCAAGGAAATATG
>CM032456.1:25000-47839 GCA_019049505.1 Pachyrhynchus sulphureomaculatus
ATATACATATATACATATATACATATATACATATATATATATATATATATATATATATATATATAATATATATATATATATATATATATATATATATTTAGTTGTTTAGGCAGTGTATTGTAAAAGAACGCGCTAGCGGCAAACTTTTTTCCGACTTAATTCACTGCTTATTCCTTATATTACCTAAAGTAATAAAATATAGCCTATAACCTGGCCAGAGAACATATGTGTGTTTAAAAGAAGCATATAAATCGGAGAAGTGGTTCTCTAGTGATAAACGCACTAACGGGCAGACAGACAGAGAGAGACGTTGCATTATATATATATATATATATATATATATATATATATATATATATATGTTATAGATGGAGAGTTATTACTTACCATTACTCAGACAACTCATTCCATGTAGGGTGTTATACATGTATATATTTTATGTAACTTTAGTATAGTAATATTGCTGTTGTAAAAATTTTATATGCAACTACATTTTTTGTATTTTAAATTTACTAATATTTTTTATACATAATGTAATGTTTTTGTAATAGTTTAACTGCACTCTTGTATTGCTGTTTCTGATGACGGTAAATTCTGACTGTACTGTAACTGAATAAATATGATATGATATTTTACGAACCACAAATATATTTTTTCATAATTTCTTTAATGAAAATTCAAACAAGTTGAATTATTTTTATATAATGATTATGGAGTGCCTTTGAGAAATTATTTAGATAATTAATCAAATTAATTATGACTAAAGTATGGTTTCAAAATCCTATCAAAAGCATTTTTCCAGTTAGCTGGTAAATAAACTATTCAAAGACTAGAAAACAAATCGAATCGAAATTACGGCCCCTGCTTTTCGAAAGGGTATTTAATAAAAATTCTTGCCTTTTAGACGAAAGCAACATCCGTCAGGGCTAGGAGGAATCAATAAACCAAAATTTAAAAACGATTTAAGTGGTTTTCGTAGAGCATTTAGGAGGGCTTGAACGAATGCATTTATATTGCATGATGGTGTCAGTTTGAGCCGTCATATGAGTATGGATTTAGATTTAGGAAGTCAGGAATTTATATCAGTGAATAATTCTGAAATCATTTCTTTGAATGCAAGTGCTACCCTTCTTATATTCTTCAAAAGAAAAACATTGTAGATTGTGGATTAAGAAATATACCTCGTATATTTTAGAACATGATTGTTTTGGTTATTTTGAATTTGCTGCTTAAGGAGTTATAGACAGTCGAAATACTTATTACATTAGCATCGTCACTAAACTTGCTAGGCTTAGGAGCGGGTCCTCATATCATTGAATGCATAGCAAAAAAATCATAGAAAAAAAATGCCCTTCCAACAGCAGGTTTGATCGAAAATGCAAAGAAGCTGTTGCTTCTAAACTTCTTACCTACCGACAATGGCGTGTAAATCCTAACGCCATAAATCGTAACACCTTTGTTCGTGCCTGGAACAGATGCAAAGAAATTATCGACCAAACCAAGGAGGCACACAATCAACGAATTAGAAACAAACTTCTCGCTTGTCCCAACAATTCCAGGTCCTTTTGGTCAGTCTCAAAGGCAGTTAGTCAAAATTTCACCAAATCCACCATACCATCACTCACACGGCCAGATAATTATTTTGCAACGACACTTATTGAAAGAACGAACTTGTTGGCTGACCTCTTTGCTTCACTTTCTAATGTCGATTTCCAAGGAAAAACATCACCTACTATTTCCATAGTGCAGTCAAGGATGCCCGATATTGTCTTCAGACAGCGTATCATTAAAGGTATTTTAATGAAGCTAGACACCAAAAAAGCTTCTGACTGGCGGAATACCTGCCATAGTTCTCAAAAACTGTGCGAGGAAACTAATACCAGTTTTCCGTAGACTTTTCAACCTATCCAACAGAAAGGGAATATTTCCTTCCTGCTGGAAATGTGCCACAGTTTAGCTGATACCTAAAAAAGGCAAGAAGACCTTGCCAAATAACTACCGAACAGTCGCACTGCTGTCAATATTATCGAAAGTCATGGAAAAGACTATTAATCAGCATCTCCTAAAATATCTTGAAGGATTCAACATTATTAGCGATCACTAATATGGTTTTCGTAAACATAGATCAATTGAACACTTTGGAGAATCTCGAACGGTTGCTCTTGACATATCCAAGGCATTCGACCGTGTTTGGCACGATGGACTGTTGGCTAAGCTACGCTCTTATGGTATGTCTGAAAAGTTCTGTTTGTAGCTCTCGTGTTTCCTCAGAGAGCGTTCTTTACGAGTGGCAGTCGACGGATTTCTTTCTAACACCTTCACTATTAATGCCCGTGTGCCCCGAGGCTCCATACTATCTCCTACTTTTTTTCTCATCTACATTAACGATCTGCTGCAAAAGATCGGAAACCCAATCCACATCTTTGCATCCCTCATAAGGAAAGCATCGTACTGAATAAAAAATTTCCAAGATTTTTACATTTCAATATATTTTAGAGACTTTAAATCACAAAATACATAATTTCCAATTTTCGTTGATCTTCCTGTCGGTCTGGTGTAATTATCCAATGATATATTATATTAATTTCAGATTCGATTCATGTATACTAGTATGAGAAAAAGTAACTATAATTTTTTCACAATATCGTTTCCAATTAGAGGCTAGGGTCAATAAATATTAATGCTATTGCAAGAATAAATTTTTAGTATTATTTTTAATAATCAAACATGTAAAGGGTGTCAGAGGTATTATGTAGGGTTATTATTATGTTATGTATTCATTTTCTGCAATCTTAACTGAAATATATTGTAGAGAAAATATTACAAACACAGGCTAACACTAGAAAAAAATTATTTTTTACTTCTAAAAAAGTATTCTAACAAAGCCCTTTATAATTTTTTAATTGTGAAAAAGAATTAATTTTAAGTATAATTATTTTTAGAAAATATGGAAAGTCACTTAATTCAATATTAATATATCAATTTACCATAAATTCATATTGTTAAACATTCCTTTCGACAATTAACAATGCCAAGGATAGCTCTTGTTCATAAGATCGGGATGTCGTTAAAGCTGAAATAAAGCAACCTTTATTGATTAATTGAATGAATTATGTTACACATGGACTTTCACCACGTTCACCCCTCCTCTTAAAGTGGCATCACTGAAAAAATAAAATAATATTGAATTTGAAACCGATATATACGCTTATCTCTTCATTCACTTTGAACGCTTGGACATCGCCTACTCAGATGAATATCCGCAGACAGCGGGAAGTCGTTCAACTTAACAAGGACCTGGAAGAAATCTTATCTTGGGGTGACAGTAACCAAGTGGAATTTAACGTTGCAAAAAGCCAGTCGTTTTTTCTAAAAAAGTTGACGTTGCTGAACCCGACATAGTTATGGCGGGGCGCTTCATTCCTCTAACATCGTCACTCAATTTGTTATGCGTTAATTTGGAAGAAAATATGTCCTAGCATGAACATGTCGCAGGGATAGCAAGGAGAGCTTCTCAAAAGTTGGGAATATTATTTCGAACCAGAAAGCTTTACACTCCACAACAATTGTTAATTCTTTACAAAGATCAAATTCGACCAACTATGGAATACTGCTCCCATGTTTGGGGCTCCGCTTCCAAACATACATTGCATTTGTTGGATTCTATTCAGAGAAGAGCTATTCGTCTGATTGGAGACCGGGAACTGACCAGTGGCCTTGATTCGCTGGAACTTCGAAGAACGGTTGGCGACTTGAGCCTAGTCTACAAGTATTTTCATGGAAAGTGTTCGAAGGATGTGGCCCGGTTAATTCCTTCCAGAGCGATGCATGTTAGAAAAGCACGTCGCGCTAATACTTCACATCCGTGTGAAGTTCAACTTATTACTCCTCGTACAACGCTTTTGAAGCAGTCTTTTATATGGATAACATCATCCCTTTGGAATAATTTGTCCAGGACTATGTTTCCCACCGAGTACAATTTACAACGATTCAAGAACAACGTGAATCGCTTTTTCTGGACACGTAGCGCTTTAGGGACTTCCCTGCAGCACTTCTGCTAGACCAATAAAAAAAAAATCTCAAGATGTCAAAATACTATTTTGTAATAAAAATCTGTATATGCATCAACAGCGCTGAAATTTGACCATAGATAGAATACTCCTGCATTTATTTGTTCTAGCGATAAGGGAGCTGTTTATCTAATTAGACGGGAAACTCACCAGAGAATATAATATTGAGAAAAATTGGCGACTTAAGTCTATTCCACAAATACTTTCGTGGAAAGTGTTCAATAGATGTACTCCTTGAATGGTGCGTGTTAAGAATACACGTCGAATTAATATAACACGTCTGGGTGAGCTTGTCACTTTTCGTAACGTTCTCTTTGATAACCCTTTTATACGGAGTGGAATGAATTTTCAAGCATTATGTTTTCCACTGAGTATATTTTGGAGAGTTGCAAAATTGTACTTTACCGCTACTTTCCGCGCACGCGTGTAATGCGTCCATGAAAAAAAATTTTTAGTGTTTCATAGCTTTCATTTCAAAAATAATTTTAAAATCTCCCAATGTAATACGTCTTTGCTTTCTAAATCAAAATCTGTATTTATATGACGTCCTAAAGTGATATCAATATGTAAGGTATATGTATCCGTTCGAAGCCTCCTAGATGCTCTAAGATAAGCCCTTGAGTCCTTTTTAAATTTCGTTTTATTGATTTCTTAAGGGCCTGATGGATGTTTCTTCTATGTGTGTGGCGAGAATTTTTATTAAAAGCCAAGTAGATTCCTTGATTTCGATACTATTTGTCTTAAAGTCTTTGAATAGCTGATGCTTTTTTTAAAATTTTTAAATATTATTTGAGTAATAATTAATTATATTATTTATCTAAATGGTTTAACAATGCCTCTTTTATTACATTAATTACACAGCCCCACAAAAAAAAAGTGGGGTATACTTTTGATGCGATATATCAGATCCGTAGTATTTTTGCCCGTTGATCACGAATCTGACGTCAAAATATCGCCATCACATCTCAATTTTTTTCTAACCTCAAAAAATAGGTAAAAATTAGTAAAAATTAAAAAAAATATACTCCTAAAAAATTGATTCAAGCTTTTTCATGAATCCAAAGATGTATTAATATGTATTCGGACACGCTAAGCTAATATTCATCGGTTGGATTAAGCCATACAGTTCTGTTTTCTTTCTAACCTCAATAAATCAGACAGATATAGTGCTTCTCGAATGCAAAAACGAATTCAAATTAAAATTCAACCGATTCTTACCAAATTTGGTACACGGGGGTTTTTTGGGTTGCTGATCATGAATCTGAGGTCGGATTTGCAAAATTCAAAATGCGGATCCAAGATGGCGGACAAAATTTTTGAAAACCAACCGATTCCTGCCACTGACTACATAGTCACCAAGATTATAATCTTGGTGACTACAGTGAGGAGCAAGGGGAACGTTTTCACCAAGATCTGAAAATCATAGAAAATCGGTATCAAGGACGATGGGATGACCATATGCTAGCGGACTATTGCTGGTCGCTAAAAAGAGAAACAAGTCCTCAAAAGCGTTTGGGCAGAAAGCCTTTGAATAGGTCATTCGCAGAAAAAAGAACAAGATACAGCCAAAAAAAGGAAAGTTAGGCGCGGGTCTAACCTTCGCAATTCTAGGGCTTAAGGGTCTACTATTTGAGAGTATATGGTTTAAAAGTCCTGGTTTTGAGTTTATTGGGTCTCATTTTTAAAGTTACAGGGTTATTGAGGTCTATTTTTTGAGGTTACAGGGTGTGGGAGTCTATGGTTTCAGGGTTTAGGGTTTAAGAGTATCAGGTTTGAGGATTCCCCAACTGTATACCACATTTGGTAGGAATCGGTTGGTTTTCAAAAATTTTGTCCGCCATCTTGGATCCGCCATTTCGAATTTTGCAAATCCGACCTCAGATTCATAATCAGCAACCCAAAAAACCCCCCGTATACCAAATTTGGTAAGAATCGGTTGAATTTTAATTTGAATTCGTTTTTGCATTCGAGAAGCACTATATCTGTCTAATTTATTGAGGTTAGAAAGAAAACAGAACTGTATGGCTCAATCCAACCGATGAATATTAGCTTAGCGTGTCCGAATACATATTAATACATCTTTGGATTCATGAAAAAGCTTGAATCAATTTTTTAGGAGTATATTTTTCTTAATTTTTACTAATTTTTACCTATTTTTTGAGGTTAGAAAAAAATTGAGATGTGATGGCGATATATTCTGACGTCAGATTCGTGATCAGCGGGCAAAAATACTACGGATCTGATATATCGCATCAAAAGTATACCCCACTTTTTTTTTGTGGGGCTGTGTTATTAATGTAAATTATGCCGATGACACAAATATTGTGTCGTCTCATTAGATTATTTGACAGAACGCCTTATATATTTTAACAAATTGTTTCACGACAATCGGTTCATCGGTTCAGAATAATCATTACTACCCGATATTATAAAGAAGGAAATAAAATCTTATGGTGAGATATCAAATACATATTGGAATTCTTTATATTAGAAGGTTAAATTTAACGATTCTTTCTACCCAAAAACAAGAAGCGAAAAAATGCTTTTTTGGGGTCACTCCTAAGCATATCTCAGTACCTTGAGATTTTGAAAATTTAAGCACTCAGAAAAAGATATGTACGTAGAGTAACCATTTTAACTTCCTTCCCGATATCTTTAACCTTTTTTATGGTTAACTCTAAGTAATGAATTAACATAAAATAACCGATCAAGTGCAAGCTGAGCTTGCGCAATTAGTGTTCCGTACGTTGATTGCTTTTAAAATACAAAAAATTTGTTACGGAGGTATAAAATGATCAGTGACTTCACAAAACACACCCCAAATTAGTTTTGAATAAAGTTTGTTTCCAATCTTTACTGAAAACTGATGACCTTGAAATTGTTGTTTTTTTTATATACCAGATAAGTTATTAAAGGTAATGCATTCGTGATAATATTCGTTCAATCTACACCCCGTGGAGAATATTCCAGAATTTTTTCGAAAGTGCTTTTCGAGATAAGGGGGGGACAGCGATTTTTCGCAAATAATACAAAGAAAAGTGTGCTCAAGTATTACATTATATATATATATATATATATATATATATATATATATATATATATATATATGATTTACTTGTGTTTTCACAAGCTTTCATTTGACACCACATTTAATGATTTAGTAAAAAAAATTTTTTTCACTTCCGATTTCATCCCTTAAGTCAAAATTTAACTTTCAAAACTACATAGTTCTAATGAGGTCATCAATTCCTATATTATTACCAAATTTCAACTTTCTGTGACATTCGGAGAAAATCGGGTGTGACAGACAGACAAACGGACAGACACCGAAGTCATCTATAAGTGTTCCGTACGGAACACTAAAAATGATAAAATTTTCAAATTCTTTAACTCTAATAGCACCTATAACAAAATATACACAGCTTCTTTCCCTAGTCCTTTAGCCCTTCATATCTGTAACTATAATTAACTGAAAATATCGAAAACATAACAGAACTACCAGATCGCTCGACTTAAAAAAAATCTGAAAAAATATATCACAAGACATATCTGGAATAACTCCTCTAACTCTTGCCCCCACCTGTTTCTAACTTTATATTTCTAACTATCAATAATTGAAAATAATGGAAAAATAACTTTAACTAATTTTTAAATTCCTCGAGTTCCTTAAAAGATCTGTAACAATACTGAGCAGAACGTATACAGAGTTAGAGAACTCGCTTTTACATACCTTTAACCCCCCTTCTTATATTCTTCAAAAGAAGAACATTGTAGATTGTGGATTAAGAACTATACCGCGTATAATTTAGAACATGATTGTTTTAGTTATTTTGAATTTGCTGCTTAAGGAGTTACAGACGGTCGAATTACTTATTCCATTAGCATTGTCACTAAACTTACTAGGCTTGGGGGGGTTCAAGATATCAAAATACTACTTTGTAGTAAAAACCTGTATATTCCTCAACAGCGCTGAAATTTGACCATAGATAGAATACTCCTCTGCATTTGTTGTGTTCTAGCGATAAGGGAGCTGTTCATCTAATTAGATCCGGAACTCACCAGAAAATATAACGTTGAGAAAAATTGGCAACTTAAGTCTATTCCACAAATACTTTCATGGAAAGTGTTCAATAGGTGTAGCTCGTTTAATTCCTCCTAGAATGGTACATGTTAAGAATACACGTCGAATTAATATATCATGTCTGGGCGAGCTTGTCACTTTTCGTAACGTTCTCTTTGATAACCCTTTTATACGGAGTGAAATGAATTTTCAAGCATTATGTTTTCCACTGAGTATATTTTGGAGAGTTGCAAGATTGTACTTTACCGCTACTTCCGCGCACGCGTGTAATGCGTCCATAAAAAAAATTTTTAGTGTTTCATAGCTTTCATTTCAAAAATAATTTTAAAATCTCCCAATGTAATACGTCTTTGCTTTCTAAATAAAAATCTGTATTTATATGACGTCCCAAAGTGATATCAATATGTAAGGTATATGTATCCGTTCGAAGCCTCCTAGATGCTCTAAGATAAGCCCTTGAGTCCTTTTTAAATTTCGTTTTATTGATTTCTTAAGGTCCTGATGGATGTTTCTTCTATGTGTGTGGCAAGAATTTTTATTAAAAGCCACGTAGATTCCTTGATTTCGATACTATTTGTCTTAAAGTCTTTGAATAGCTGATGCTTTTTTTTTAATTTTTAAATATTATTTGAGTAATAATTAATTATATTATTTATCTAAATGGTTTAACAATGCCTCTTTTATTACATTAATTACACAGCCCCACAAAAAAAAAAGTGGGGTATACTTTCGATGCGATATATCAGATCCGTAGTATTTTTGCCCGCTGATCACGAATCTGACGTCAGAATATCGCCATCACATCTCAATTTTTTTCTAACCTCAAAAAATAGGTAAAAATTAGTAAAAATTAAGAAAAATATACTCCTAAAAAATTGATTCAAGCTTTTTCATGAATCCAAAGATGTATTAATATGTATTCGGACACGCTAAGCTAATATTCATCGGTTGGATTAAGCCATACAGTTCTGTTTTCTTTCTAACCTCAATAAATCAGACAGATATAGTGCTTCTCGAATGCAAAAACGAATTCAAATTAAAATTCAACCGATTCTTACCAAATTTGGTACACGGGGGTTTTTTGGGTTGCTGATCATGAATCTGAGGTCGGATTTGCAAAATTCAAAATGGCGGATCCAAGATGGCGGACAAAATTTTTGAAAACCAACCGATTCCTACCAAATTTGGTATACAGTTGGGGAATCCTCAAACCTGATACTCTTAAACCCTAAACCCTGAAACCTTGGACTCCCACACCCTGTAACCTCAAAAAATAGACCTCAATAACCCTGTAATTTTAAAAATGAGACCCAATAAACTCAAAACCAGGACTTTTAAACCATATACTCTCAAATAGTAGACCCTTAAGCCCTAGAATTGCGGAGGTTAGACCCGCGCCTAACTTTCCTTTTTTTG
Source organism: Pachyrhynchus sulphureomaculatus (assembly GCA_019049505.1). Taxonomy (NCBI): domain Eukaryota; kingdom Metazoa; phylum Arthropoda; class Insecta; order Coleoptera; family Curculionidae; genus Pachyrhynchus; species Pachyrhynchus sulphureomaculatus. Next base: position 34,568 of record CM032456.1, read on the forward strand.
GCTGTATCTTGTTCTTTTTTTCCGCGAATGACCTATTCAAAGGCTTTCTGCCCAAACGCTTTTGAGGACTTGTTTCTCTTTTTAGCGACCAGTAATAGTCCGCTAGCATATGGTCATCCCATCGTCCTTGATACCGATTTTCTATGATTTTCAGATCTTGGTGACTATGTCGTCACCAAGATTATAATCTTGGTGACTACAGTGAGGAGCAAGGGGAACGTTTTCACCAAGATCTGAAAATCATAGAAGTTTCGTCACTGTGGATGAAACATGGATACATTACTATACTCCTGAGACCAAACAACAATCTAAACTATGGGTTACCAAGGGGGAATCTGCACCAAAAAAGGCGAAGACCGTTCCTTCGGCCGGAAAGGTTATGGCGACTATCTTTTGGGATTCGCAAGGGATAATCCTCATCGACTATCTGGAAAAGGGTAAAACTATTACAGGTGAATATTATTCATCGTTATTGGACCGTTTGAATACCGAGCTGCAAGAAAAACGCCCGCGATTGGCCCACAAGAAAGTCCTTTTCCATCACGACAACGCACCAGCACACACCTCAGCAGTTGTGGTCGCAAAATTAATGGAAATAGGATTCCAACTCGTTTCACATCCCCCCTATTCTCCAGACTTGGCTCCCTCGGACTACTATTTGCTCCCCAATTTGAAGAAATGGCTGGCGGGACAAAGATTTTATTCAAACGACGAGGTGATTGCAGACACTAATGGATATTTTGCAGACTTGGACAAATCCTATTATTCGGAAGGGATCAACAAACTAGAATATCGTTGGACGAAGTGTATAAGCCTAAAAGGAGACTATCTCGAAAAATAAAAAAGGTTTACCCCAAACACATAAGTAGTTTTTTATTTATGCACGGACTTTTCAAACCAGCCTCGTATATATATATATATATATATATATATATATATATATATATATATATATATATATATATATATGTATATATAAGCTTTCATTTGACACCACGTTCGATGAGTAAAAAACTTTTTTTTCACTTCCGATTTCACCTCCCAAAACTAATCCCTTAAGTCAAAATTTAACTTTCAAAACTACATGGCCATCAATTCCTATATTATTACCAAATTTCAACTTTCTATGACAAATAGTTTCAGAGAAAATCGGGTGTGACAGACGGACAGACAGACAGACAGACTGATAGACACCGAAGTCATCTTATAAGTGTTCCGTACGAAACACGAAAAATAATAAAATTTTCATATTCTTTGACTCTAACAGAACGTAAAACACAATATATATGGAACAAACCCTATAGCTCCTTTCCCTAGTCCTTTAGCCCTACATATCTTTAACTATAATTAACTGAAAATATCGAAAACATCACAGAACGACCAGATCGCTCGACTTAAAAAAATCTGAAAAAATTTATCACACGACATATCTAGAATAACTCTTTCCCCCACCCGTTTATAACTTTATATTTTTAACTATCAATAATTGAAAATGATGAAAAAATAACTTTAACTATTTTTTAAATTCCTCGAGTTCTTCTTAAAAAGATCTGCAACCATACTGAGCAGAAAGCATACAGAGTTAGAGAACTCGCTTTTACATACCTTTAACCTTTCATATGTTTGACACCAGGTAATTAAAATTAATGAAAAACAATACAATTTTCATATTTTCCAACTTCGATATTACCAAAATAAAACAAGAAAGAGTCGTAAATTATAAAGCTTACATGCAGAGTGACCTCTGTAACTTTTCTCTTCACATATCATCATCATCATCATCATCATCATCATCATTAGCTTATTGCATCCATTGCCTGATGTCAGCCTCCCCAAGTTGTCTTCAATGAGCTTTGTTGTTTGCTTTTTCCACATATACTTCACTATAAATAACTGAGAGAATAACACAGTTTTCCAGTTCACCAACTTTAAGAACTCTGAAAACGATGTATAACACGACATGTAACGGGAAATTCCCCCCCTACTTCTTTAACCCTTTACATATTTGACCACAATAATAGAAAATAATGAAAAAATATATAATTTTGAAATTGTCCAATTTCAAAAAACTGAAAAGGTCGTATGTACAAGTCTCTAATTTCCTTCCCCATCACTGACTGATTATAAATATTAAGAAGTTAATGACACAATCATTAGATTCTTTAAACTCTGAAAAGGAGATTAGACACCATGTTTATAAAGCAAGTTTTCTAACTTTCTTTCCCACTGCATTAAGTTTTTATATAAATACAGTAGAATCTTACAAATTAGAACCACTTTGTGCACGGGGCAGTTCGAATTTCTGAAAAGTTCGAATTTCTGGACATTTTTTTTTTTTACAGAAAATGATAAAATTATAATAAAACTAGTTATGTAAGCTTTATTTTAACATAAAACAGTTTTTATTTATTAACATTTAATTAATTGAACATATTAAATTCATAGAAAAACTTTTAAAATGTTTTTTAATTATTAGGCATTTAATTGGTTTTTAACATAAAATCAGTAATACTTGTTTGTTTTTTTGATTTATTTAAACTGGATACAACGATATCGTTACGGACGTCCAAAAGGTTAGACATGTGTTTACTGGAAAATATATCACTGGTTTTGCACCATTTTATAACATTATCGATGCCTTCAAGGACTTTTAAATGAGGAATAGCTGGCGTTATGTCGACGTCGCTGCTATCTGAAGCCTCCTCATCGCTATTCTCTGCATCAGATCCGTCAGTAAACACATCTTCATTCCATTCCTCGATTTCATTTACATTTACGGAATTGTTTGGCATAATTTCATTCAAGAGATCAAGATTTATTTGAAGAACTTCATTGCAATCCTGATTTCGTTGAGCCAATTGTGCTAGTGGCAAATCATCATCGCTGTCGTAATCGCCTGAGTCCCAATTTAATAATTTGGACCAAACATTTTTTTAACACTGTCTGTTGTACCTCATCCCATGCTTGTTTCAACAATATTATTGCGTCTCGGATTGAATGCCGTTTCAAAAGCTTATCAATATCACCACCATCACCAATTAATTGAGATAGCAACTTACTTCCGTAAATAAATTTTGTCATTTTAATAGGATTTTGATCCATTGGCTGCACAGCTGCTGTTACATTTGGCGGCAAGAAATATGCAATTATATTACCATCCTCACTTTGAAGTTCATCAATTGGTGCATGAGCGGAACAGTTATCTACAAGCAGAAGAGCTTTTGGGGCCAAATTATTGTCTTCAGAAAATCGGATGACCTGTAGAACAAAAAAAAAAAAATTAAAAAATATGGAACTTAAAATATGTATTGGTTAAACATACTTCTTTGATAAATATCTTGTGAAACCAATCATGAAAAATCCGGGAAATCATCCACGCATTTTTCGAAAAGTCATAATGAAGTGGGTTATGAAATCCTCTGAAGCTTCTTGGCTTTTTAGCTTTTCCAATAACCAACGGTTTTAATTTGTGTGAGCCATCAGAATTTGCGCCTAGTAAAATTGAAACGCGTTCTTTTTGAATTTTAAATCCTTGGGCACTTTTTTCACAAGCAGCGACAAATGTTTTATCTGGAAGGCAACGGAAAAAAATAATCCGCTTTCATCAGCATTATAGATTTGTGTTTCCAATAACCCCATTTCCGCGACTTTTGCACGAAATCTGTGTAGAAATGGAGTGACCTCACCAACATCACTCGAAAGTATTTCACCACCAATTTTTAAAAACCGTATTCCATGACGGGTTTTTAAATTTGGAAAACCATCCATCACTTGCAGTAAATGCGTTTTTGTCTTTATCGGGGTACACTTCACTAAAAATTGACTTAGCTTTTGCTTTTAATACGGATCCTGTCACTGTGTTCTTCTTTTCACGTTGATTTAAAAACCACTTATCAAAGCGCTTTTCCATTTCCTCATATTCTGCCTTATGTAAAGATTTTTTTTGCTTCCTGATAGGTGCTGGTAACTGCATCCATTATTTCTTGTTTTTTTGATTTTATATAGCTGATGGAAGATTTTTGTCACATTAAAATCTTGAGCTAAACGATTTCCACTCACGCCTTCATTAAGTCTTTTTAATATTTTAACCTTAGTATCCAAAGATAAGGTATTTTTTTTACGTTTGTTTGGCATTTTTTTTTTTTAACTTTCACACGTATGAACACTTCACTTTGAGCTTCAGTCATCAACTGACCCAAATTTGTACAAGCATATCAAATTTCACACGCATATGACCGAATTGTACACACCACGAATAACTCGGTAATTCCCCGTTTTATTTTTACTTTAATGAGCGAAAAAAAAATAATTTGTAGTGAAAATACAAAAAAAGAGTAAAAAAACTTCCAGAAATTAGAACCCCCTGTTCTAATTTTAGAGCGTTTAATTTGGTTTTTCGCCTATTTAGTTCAAAATCATAGAAAAAAAAAATTTTGTAGTGGAAATAAAAACCAAAAAAAAACAACACTTCCAGAAATTAGAACCACAGGTTCTAATTTCAGAGCGCCCAATACATTGAAATGGCCGGTTCTAATTTCTGGACGGTTCGAATTTGTGACGGTTCGAATTTGTGAGATTCTACTGTAATTCAAATAATGAAAAAAAATAAGTTTCGAGATTTTTCCACCTCAAGAATCTCGAGAATATGACCGAATTGTACACACCACGAATAACTCGGTGATTCCCCGTTTTATTTTTACTTTAATGAGCGAAAAAAAAAAAAATTTGTAGTGAAAATACAAAAAAAAAAGTAAAAAAACTTCCAGAAATTAGAACCCCCTGTTCTAATTTTAGAGCGTTTAATTTGGTTTTTTCGCCTATTTAGTTCAAAATCATAGAAAAAAAAATATTTTGTAGTGGAAGTAAAAACCAAAAAAAAACAACACTTCCAGAAATTAGAACCACAGGTTCTAATTTCAGAGCGCCCAATACATTGAAATGGCCGGTTCTAATTTCTGGACGGTTCGAATTTGTGACGGTTCGAATTTGTGAGATTCTACTGTAATTCAAATAATGAAAAAAATAAGTTTCGAGATTTTTTCCACTTCAAGAATCTCGAGAATATGACCGAATTGTACACACCACGAATAACTCGGTGATTCTCCGTTTTATTTTTACTTTAATGAGCGAAAAAAAAATAATTTGTAGTGAAAATACAAAAAAAAAGTAAAAAAACTTCCAGAAATTAGAACCCCCTGTTCTAATTTTAGAGCGTTTAATTTGGTTTTTCGCCTATTTAGTTCAAAATCATAGAAAAAAAAAATATTTTGTAGTGGAAGTAAAAACCAAAAAAAAACAACACTTCCAGAAATTAGAACCACAGGTTCTAATTTCAGAGCGCCCAATACATTGAAATGGCCGGTTCTAATTTCTGGACGGTTCGAATTTGTGAGATTCTACTGTAATTCAAATAATGAAAAAAATAAGTTTCGAGATTTTTCCACTTCAAGAATCTCGAGAGTATGACCGAATTGTACACACCACGAATAACTCGGTGATTCCCCGTTTTTATTTTTACTTTAATGAGCGAAAAAAAATAATTTGTAGTGAAAATACAAAAAAAAAGTAAAAAAACTTCTAGAAATTAGAACCCCCTGTTCTAATTTTAGAGCGTTTAATTTGGTTTTTCGCCTATTTAGTTCAAAAATCATAGAAAAAAAAATATTTTGTAGTGGAAGTAAAAACCAAAAAAAAAAAAACACTTCCAGAAATTAGAACCACAGGTTCTAATTTCAGAGCGCCCAATACATTGAAATGGCCGGTTCTAATTTCTGGACGGTTCGAATTTGTGACGGTTCGAATTTGTGAGATTCTACTGTAATTCAAATAATGAAAAAAATAAGTTTCGAGATTTTTCCACTTCAAGAATCTCGAGAATATGACCGAATTGTACACACCACGAATAACTCGGTGATTCTCCGTTTTATTTTTACTTTAATGAGCGAAAAAAAATAATTTGTAGTGAAAATACAAAAAAAAAGTAAAAAAACTTCCAGAAATTAGAACCCCCTGTTCTAATTTTAGAGCGTTTAATTTGGTTTTTCGCCTATTTAGTTCAAAATCATAGAAAAAAAATATTTTGTAGTGGAAGTAAAAACCAAAAAAAAACAACACTTCCAGAAATTAGAACCACAGGTTCTAATTTCAGAGCGCCCAATACATTGAAATGGCCGGTTCTAATTTCTGGACGGTTCGAATTTGTGAGATTCTACTGTAATTCAAATAATGAAAAAAATAAGTTTCGAGATTTTTCCACTTCAAGAATCTCGAGAGTATGACCGAATTGTACACACCACGAATAACTCGGTGATTCCCCGTTTTATTTTTACTTTAATGAGCGAAAAAAAATAATTTGTAGTGAAAATACAAAAAAAAAGTAAAAAAACTTCTAGAAATTAGAACCCCCTGTTCTAATTTTAGAGCGTTTAATTTGGTTTTTTCGCCTATTTAGTTCAAAATCATAGAAAAAAAATATTTTGTAGTGGAAGTAAAAACCAAAAAAAAAAACAACACTTCCAGAAATTAGAACCACAGGTTCTAATTTCAGAGCGCCCAATACATTGAAATGGCCGGTTCTAATTTCTGGACGGTTCGAATTTGTGACGGTTCGAATTTGTGAGATTCTACTGTAATTCAAATAATGAAAAAAATAAGTTTCGAGATTTTTCCACTTCAAGAATCTCGAGAATATGACCGAATTGTACACACCACGAATAACTCGGTGATTCTCCGTTTTATTTTTACTTTAATGAGCGAAAAAAAAAATAATTTGTAGTGAAAATACAAAAAAAAAGTAAAAAAACTTCCAGAAATTAGAACCCCCTGTTCTAATTTTAGAGCGTTTAATTTGGTTTTTTCGCCTATTTAGTTCAAAAATCATAGAAAAAAAAATATTTTGTAGTGGAAGTAAAAACCAAAAAAAAACAACACTTCCAGAAATTAGAACCACAGGTTCTAATTTCAGAGCGCCCAATACATTGAAATGGCCGGTTCTAATTTCTGGACGGTTCGAATTTGTGAGATTCTACTGTAATTCAAATAATGAAAAAAATAAGTTTCGAGATTTTTCCACTTCAAGAATCTCGAGAGTATGACCGAATTGTACACACCACGAATAACTCGGTGATTCCCCGTTTTATTTTACTTTAATGAGCGAAAAAAAAAAATTTGTAGTGAAAATACAAAAAAAAAAGTAAAAAAACTTCTAGAAATTAGAACCCCCTGTTCTAATTTTAGAGCGTTTAATTTGGTTTTTCGCCTATTTAGTTCAAAATCATAGAAAAAAAATATTTTGTAGTGGAAGTAAAAACCAAAAAAAAAACAACACTTCCAGAAATTAGAACCACAGGTTCTAATTTCAGAGCGCCCAATACATTGAAATGGCCGGTTCTAATTTCTGGACGGTTCGAATTTGTGACGGTTCGAATTTGTGAGATTCTACTGTAATTCAAATAATGAAAAAAATAAGTTTCGAGATTTTTCCACTTCAAGAATCTCGAGAATATGACCGAATTGTACACACCACGAATAACTCGGTGATTCTCCGTTTTATTTTTACTTTAATGAGCGAAAAAAAATAATTTGTAGTGAAAATACAAAAAAAAAGTAAAAAAACTTCCAGAAATTAGAACCCCCTGTTCTAATTTTAGAGCGTTTAATTTGGTTTTTCGCCTATTTAGTTCAAAATCATAGAAAAAAAATATTTTGTAGTGGAAGTAAAAACCAAAAAAAAAAACAACACTTCCAGAAATTAGAACCACAGGTTCTAATTTCAGAGCGCCCAATACATTGAAATGGCCGGTTCTAATTTCTGGACGGTTCGAATTTGTGACGGTTCGAATTTGTGACGGTTCGAATTTGTGAGATTCTACTGTAATTCAAATAATGAAAAAAATAAGTTTCGAGATTTTTCCACTTCAAGAATCTCGAAAAAGACTTCTGACAATAAATACAAAACAACTTCTCTAACCTCATTCCGCCTTTTAACCTCTTATATCTTTATTTAGAAATCATTATGCCTAAAATTTATTCATTATTTCAGTTAGCAATCAGGAAAAGTTTTGACATTCATATGGAATATTTTACTAGTCACATATTATGTTAATTTCAGTGTATATTTAGGAAAAAAATAGTTAAAATTATTTAGAACTAATTTATTAACTAAGTTGGGAGTGTGGAAACTTGGCAAAATGATACTACTCAGTATATATCACCACTACACCAAACACTTTATTTTTGCACTCGACGCGCGTTTCGCTAACCATGTTAGCTTCATCAGGAGCGATGATTGACTAAAGCTAAACTACAAATCTACCTATTTATACTTAGCCTAACCCTTGAATTACTCAAGCGGAACTAATGACATAGGCAAGGCCGTCAGTTCCGGTCAAGTAACCTGTAGAGGGGACTATAAGGAATAGGCCCTCTGTCTTTATTTAAACTACTTTTACATTTTATGATTTCCATACTTCCGTATGCGTTCAACAATCTCCTATCAGATACATCCTTTATTAATCTTAGATTATCTAATGTTACAGTATGATTAGCTTCAAGGGCATGTTCGGCAATGCTAGACTTTTCTGTTCTATTGTATTTTAAGTGTGCTAAGTGTTCTTTAAATCTTGTTTTAATTGACCTTTTAGTTTGCCCAACATACTTTTTGTCACAATCATTACAACTAATTTCATAAATTCCACTTTTCTCACAATTAGGAATCTTATCTTTGGGATTTCCTAAGATATTCCTCAGATTGTCTGATGACTTATAGACTAAGGTGAGGCCTACCTTATTAAATACCTTATTGAGTCCCTTGCTATATTTCGGATTATATGGTATGGAGACATACTTGGTGTTATTTTCTTCGCGTGTAAAAAAGGTGGAATTCTGAATATTAAACCTAAACTTATGTCTATTTATTAGCTTATTTACTAAGTCATCGTCATAACCATTAACTCTAGTTATATTTCTAATACGATTCCTTTCTTTATCAAAGTTTACTCTATTCAGAGGGAAAGTGACCAAACGATGAACTAAAAAAAATGTAATGAGGCTAATTTATGTTGTTTGCAATGAAATGAATCATTAGGAATATATCTATCTGTTATTGTGTCCTTCCTATAGATATCAAATTCTAATCTATTATTATTTTTAATAATTAAAATATCTAGAAAAGGCAATTGTCCTTTGTTCTCAACTTCGTAAGTGAATTTAATGGAATCATACCGGCTATTTAATTTAGAAACAAAATGATCAATATTTGCTTTCTTTGTATCAAAAATCGCGAAAATATCATCCACATACCTATACCATACCATTGTTAGGGAAGCATGTCGCAATCAAATATCGAAAAACATGGTTAACAACACAAATTCTAATTCACGAAAAGACATAAAAGTAGTTAAAGGATTGAAAAAGAAAGATGTTTTCTACTAGCGGATAAAGGAAATAAGGTTGTTATATTGGATAAGAAAGATTATTTTGAACGCGTAGATAATCTTATCGAATCTGGCCCTTATGAAAAGGTAATAAGAAATCTATTACCGAGAATGATATCAGAGGTTAAAAATTCTTTAAAGAAATGTAGGAACCTTGTCTCCGATTCGCTCAAATTTAAATTAAATGTGAGTAATCCGACCGTACCAAAATTGTATTGCTTACCCAAAATTCACAAACCTGGAAAAGCAATGCGACCCATTGTTTCATCGGTCGGATCACCCACATATTTAATATCCAAATGATTATCAAAAGAACTTGAGAAGTTACCGTTAAATACTTTCGCAGTGAAGAATTCCTTAGAATTCATTAATAAAACAAAAAATCTAGTTCTTAATGAAGGTGAAGTCTTAATTTCTTTTGATGTTAGTTCTTTGTCCCCAAGTGTGCCAATTCCACAAACTTTACAATATCTCGAAGAATTACTTAGAATGAATGACTTTGAAGACGAAATTATTCGTGAATACTTAACATTATCTAAACTTTGTATGGAACAAAATTATTTCCAATATAACAATCAATTTTATGTTCAGAAAGAAGGAACAGCTATGGGTAATTGCTTATCACCTTTCATAGCCAATTTATTCATGAGTAAGTTTGAAATCGAAGCCAGTCTAGAATTCGAATATTTCCCAAGGGTATGGTATAGGTATGTGGATGATATTTTCGCGATTTTTGATACAAAGAAAGCAAATATTGATCATTTTGTTTCTAAATTAAATAGCCGGTATGATTCCATTAAATTCACTTACGAAGTTGAGAACAAAGGACAATTGCCTTTTCTAGATATTTTAATTATTAAAAATAATAATAGATTAGAATTTGATATCTATAGGAAGGACACAATAACAGATAGATATATTCCTAATGATTCATTTCATTGCAAACAACATACATTAGCCTCATTACATTTTTTAGTTCATCGTTTGGTCACTTTCCCTCTGAATAGAGTAAACTTTAATAAAGAAAGAAATCGTATTAGAAATATAACTAGAGTTAATGGTTATGACGATGACTTAGTAAATAAGCTAATAAATAGACATAAGTTTAGGTTTAATATTCAGAATTCCACCTTTTTTACACTCGAAGAAAATAACACCAAGTATGTCTCCATACCATATAATCCGAAATATAGCAAGGGACTCAATAAAGGTATTTAATAAGGTAGGCCTCACCTTAGTCTATAAGTCATCAGACAATCTGAGGAATATCTTAGGAAATCCCAAAGATAAGATTCCTAATTGTGAGAAAAGTGGAATTTATGAAATTAGTTGTAATGATTGTGACAAAAAGTATGTTGGGCAAACTAAAAGGTCAATTAAAAACAAGATTTAAAGAACACTTAGCACACTTAAAATACAATAGAACAGAAAAGTCTAGCATTGCCGAACATGCCCTTGAAGCTAATCATACTGTAACATTAGATAATCTAAGATTAATAAAGGATGTATCTGATAGGAGATTGTTGAACGCATACGAAAGTATGGAAATCATAAAATGTAAAAGTAGTTTAAATAAAGACAGAGGGCCTATTCCTTATAGTCCCCTCTACTGGTTACTTGACCGGAACTGACGGCCTTGCCTATGTCATTAGTTCTGCTTGAGTAATTCAAGGGTTAGGGCTAAGTATAAATAGGTAGATTTGTAGTTTAGCTTTAGTCAATCATCGCTCCTGATGAAGCTAACATGGTTAGCGAAACGCGCGTCGAATGCAAAAATAAAGTGTTTGGTGTAGTGGTGATATATACTGAGTAGTACTAATTTATTAGTTAAATAGAGGCAGTTTTCATTTACAATTACTCAGGTAAATATTATGATTATGGCAAATAATTCAACTTAGCAATTTAATCAAATAAAATCAATGAAAGAAAGAGATATAAAATTAATGAACAAACTTTGAAGCTTAACGTGCTGATGGTTTTGTTAAATATTTATTTCAAAACGTAAAATATGAGCGAATAAAAAGTGATACGGCAACAGAAATCGGGAGTAATTTAGCGCAGAAAAAACTCAACCCAGTTAAGTTTTTTAACATTGTTATAATTAATGCTATAGATGTTCCCATTAAAATAGTTCTTCTTCTTCTATTAGGCAATGTCTGTTCTTGATTGATAGTCTTATTGTCTTGGTGGTGATTCTGTGGACGATGAAATCCAGCTATGTGCCCATCGTTTTGGTGGTCTGCCTTGGGGTCTCCTGGTATTTGGCTTCCCGTCCCTAGCTATTTTGGGAAGCCTGGTGGCGCTCATTCGTTCCACGTGATTGTTCCATTCTTTCCGTCGTGTTTTGACGAATTTTATAATGTCCTGGATGTCACACTCATTCCTTATTTGCTGATTAGATATTCTGTCCCTCAGTGTTCTTCCTGTTATACACCGTAGGGTTCTCATCTCGGTTGTTCTAAGCAACTGTTTAGTTTTATACTAGTCTCTGATCTAGTTTCCGCAGCGTATGTTAACACTGGTCTAATACAAGTGTCGCATATCTTTATCTTGTTTGCTATCGACATGTACCTGTTACGCCATATCACATCTCTTAGCTAACCGGATGCTGTGGTGCCTCTTATAGCTTGTTCCTTGACTTGGTCTTGTATGTCCCTGGCGCTAGAGGTGTTCACGCCCAGATATTTGAAGTTCATGACTCATTCGACTACATGTCCTTGTATTTCCAGCTTACATCTTAAGGGTTCTCGAGACACTGTGAGACATTTCGTCTTTTCTTTGGACACTTTCATGTTGTGTTTGCCAGCCGATTCGACAAATCGATATAGCAGCCTTTGTAAGTTGTCTTCGCTGTCCACCATGAGTATAGGATCGTCGGCGCAGCAAACTATATTAATGTTTTTATCATTCATTTTGTATCCCTCTGGTGGTCGTATGTCAGCTATTATTTCGTCCAGTATTATGTTAAACAACATCGGGCTGAGGGAGTCCCCTTGTTGTATTCCAGATGCCACCTTTATCTCGTTAGTAACTGCTTCCGTTTTTATTTGCGTTCTGGTTTTCTGATACATTTCCCCAATCAACTCTCTCAGTCCTTGCGGAACCCCTTTCTCTTCTAGTATGGACAACACATCTTCCAATTTCACGCGGTCAAAGTCCTTGGTCATATCCATAAAGCACATGTAGGCGGGCTTATTGTATTCGATGGACTTTTCGCATATCTGTCACACCACAAAAATAGCAGACAGCAGGAGGTCGTTCAACTTAACAAAGACCTGGAAGAAATTGTATCTTGGAGTGATAGTAACCAAGTGGAATTTAACGCTACAAAAACTCAGGCGGCAGTCTTTTCTAAAAAAGTTAACGTTGCTGAACCCGACATACTTATGTCGGGGCACTCCATTCCCCTAGCATCGTCGCTCAATTTGTTGGGCGTTAACTTGGGAGCAAATATGTCCTGACATGAACATGTTGCAGGCATAGCAAGGAGAGCTTCTCAAAAGTTGGGAATATTGTTTCGAACCACAAAGCTTTACACTCCACAACAACTGTTAATTCTTTACAAAGCTCAGATTCGACCAACTATGGAATACTGCTCCAATGTTTGGGGCTCTGCTCCAAAATATACACTTCATTTGTTGGATTCTGTTCAGAGAATAGCTGTTCGTCTGATTGGAGACCCGGAATTGACCGGCAGCCTTGATTCGCTGGAACATCGAAGAACGGTTGGCGACTTGAGTTTGTTCTACAAGTATTTTCATGGAGAGTGTTCGAAAGATGTAGCCCGCTTAATTCCTCCCAAAGCGGTGCATGTTAGAAATACACGTCGCGCTGGTGC
>CM032456.1:47939-117939 GCA_019049505.1 Pachyrhynchus sulphureomaculatus
ATAGAGGAAATATTTAAAAGTTAAGATTATTCGAGATATTTTGTGATAACTTCTTTAAAACACTCAGGTAGTATCTACTTATTTACTATGGTTCTTATTCCTTATATGAAATAACATTAATAACAATTAAATGTTTTTTATTCCTAAAATTTTATGCTTTCCAAGAAAGTAATGAAAGAATTCTTAATTTTGTACTTGCTTTATTAAATCTGGGCTGCAGGGAAGCTTCTAGTTCGCTATAAGTTACCACTACAAAGTACTAGCTTGAATCCCTTTAGGTTGTACTCGGTGAGAAACACAATCCTGGGCAGTTCATTCCTAAGGAACGAAGTTCTCCATATTTGTAGAGAATGGTACGCAAGCTGAACCTCATACGGATGGGATTTATTAGCGCAATGTACAAGGGTAAAAATTGAAAAATTCAAAATAAATCGAAAACTATTAGAAATAGGTACCAGGTGTACAAGTATGAAATGCGGATTTCAGACAACAGATGGTGCACCAACGCAGTTTATGCTATAAAGATTTGACACTGTGTTATTTTGTTGTGTCATCAACAAGTGTCAGACGCGCACGAGTGATAAATTGGAAAAGTGTGTGCATAGTGTTGTGTTCAAAATGTCGAAATTTATACCGGAAAAAGAGCATTCGCGGAGAGCATTAATTTTTTGTTTTCATTTGAAGAAAACTGCTGTTGTATCATGCTGATTACTTATGGTGAACATGTTCCATCGCAAGATACGTGTGAACGATGGTTTCGGCGTTTCAAAAGTGGTGACTTCGATGTTGCAGACAAGGAACGTGGAAAACCGCCAAAAAAATACGAAGATGTGGAATCGCAAGCATTGTTGGACGAAGATGATTCGCAAGCACAAAAATAACTCGCCGGGCAATTGGGCGTTAGTCAACAAGCTGTTTCCAGTTGACTACGAGAGATGGGAAAGATTCAGAAGACCGGTAGATGGCTACCACATAAGTTGAACGACAGGCAAATGGAAAAGTGCAAAATCACGTGTGAAATTTTGCTCGCTCGGTACAAAAGGAAGTCGTTTTTGCAACGTATAGTTCCAGGGGATGAAAAGTGAATTTCTTTTGAAAATCCCAAGCGTAAAAAATCATGGGTAGACCCAGGCGCACCATCCACATCGACTGCAAGACCCCATCGCTTTGGCAGAAAGATGATGCTCTGTGATTGGTGGGACCAGAGGGGCGTGGTCAATTATGAGCTGTTAAAACCTGGGGAAATGGTTAATACTAAACGTTACCAACAACAATTGACAGATTTGAACCGTTCGCTGCCTGAAAAAAAGCCAGAATACCGAAAGAGGCAACACAAAGTCATTTTTCTTCATGAAAATGCTCCATCACATACGGCAAAACCAGTTCGTGACAGGTTGGAAGCACTCAGCTGGGAAGTTCTACCCCATGCGGCTTACTCACCAGGCTTGGCTTCTTCCGGTTACCACTTGTTTGCATCGATAGGTCACGCACTTGCTGAGCAGAGCTTTGGTTCATATGAAGATGTGAAAAAATGGCTCGATGAATGGTTCGCAGCAAAAGGGGAAGATTTTTACTGGTGTGGTATTCACAAATTGCCTGAAAGATTGGAAAAATGTGTAACAAGCGATGGAGCATACTTTGAATAAAGCACTTTTTATCATTCTTCCGAATTTAACATGTTTTTTAGAAAAAAAATCCGCATTTCATACTTGTACACCTGGTATATGACATATTTAATAAAAGTTGGAGGGTTTTTTAAAATCTATCATAAAAAATAATAATATACAGGGTGTACCATTAAAAAGATTTGAGATTTTTCAGTTTAAAATAGTCGAAATGTATAAAATTATAGCTTCTAACTCATTTTTTTTTTTTACATATATCTTTTTTTTTCATCTCTATTGAACGCTCGTACCAATTATGAGTATTCCACCTTCAGAAACAATGGCGCTACTGGCAATTATTTACAAAACTGAAAACTAGTATTTTAAAAAAAAAAATTGAAATATTAGAAAAACTACTTTAGGTTTAGGTATATAATATGCGCTAAAACAGTTAGTCAAAATTTTACCAAATCCACCATACCACCACTCACACACGGCCAGATAATTCCATTGCAACCACACCTATTGAGAGAACTAACTTGTTGGCTGAACTCTTTGCTTCACATTCTACTGTCAATTTCCAAGGAAAAACACCACCTACTATTCCCATATTGCAGTCAAGGATGCTCGATGTTGTCTTCAGACAGCGCATCATAAAGCGTATTTTAATGAAGCTAGACACCAAGAAGGCTTCTGGCGCTGACGGAATACCTGCCATAGTTCTCAAAAATTGTGCAAGGGAACTAACACCAGTTTTCTGTAGACTTTTTAACCTATCTTACAGAAAGGGAGTATTTCCGTCCTGCTGGAAATGTGCCACGGTTCAGCCGATACCTAAAAAAGGTAAGAAGACCTTGCCAAATAACTACCGACCAGTTGCACTGCTTTCAATAATATCGAAAGTCATGGAAAAGGTTATCAATGAGCATCTTCTAAAATATCTTGAACGATTCAATATTATTAGCGATCATCAATATGGTTTTCGTAAACATAGATCAACAGGAGATCTTCTGACTTATGTAACACATGTTTGGAACAACGCAATTGAACACTTTGGAGAATCTCGAGCGGTTGCTCTTGACATATCCAAGGCATTCGACCGTGTTTGGCACGATGGACTGTTGGCTAAGTTACGCTCTTATGGTATGTCTGAAAGGTTCTGTTTGTGGCTCTTATGTTTCCTCAGAGAGCGTTCTTTACGAGTGGCGGTCGACGGATTTCTTTCTAACACCCTCACTATCAACGCCGGTGTACCCCAGGGCTCCATACTGTCTCCTACTCTCTTTCTCATTTACATTAACGATCTGCTGGAAAAGACCGGGAATCCAATCTATAGCTTTGCAGATGATAGTACGCTTGTCTCTTCATTCACCTTGAACGCTCGGACATCGGCTGCTCAGGCGAATATCCGCAGACAGCAGGAGGTCGTTCAACTTAACAAAGACCTGGAAGAAATTCTATCTTGGGGTGACAGTAACCAAGTGGGATTTAACGCTACAAAAACCCAAGCGGCAGTTTTTTCTAAAAAAGTTAACGTTGCTGAACATGTCGGGGCACTCCATTCCCCTAGCATCGTCGCTCAATTTGTTGGGCGTTAGTTTGGGAGCAAATATGTCTTGGCATGAACATGTTGCAGGCATAGCAAGGAGAGCTTCTCAAAAGTTGGGAATATTATTTAGAACCAGAAAGCTTTACACCCCACAGCAACTGTTAATTCTTTACAAAGCCCAAATTCGACCAACTATGGAATACTGCTCCCACGTTTGGGGCTCCGCTCCCAAACATACACTGCATTTGGATTCTGTTCAGAGAAGAGCGGTCCGTCTGATTGGGGACCCGGAATTGACCGGCGGCCTTGATTCGCTGGAACATCGAAGAACGGTTGGCGACTTGAGTCTGTTCTACAAGTATTTTCATGGAAAGTGTTCGAAGGATGTAGCCCGCTTAATTCCTCCCAAAGCGGTGCATGTTAGAAATACACGTCGCGCTGGTGCTTCGCATCCGTATGAGGTTCAGCTTGTTACTCCGCGTACAACGCTTTTCAAGCAATCTTTTATATGGAGAACGTCATCCCTTTGGAATAATTTGCCCAGCGCTGTGTTTCCCACCGAGTACAATTTACAGCGATTCAAGAACAACGTGAATCGCTTTTTCCGCACTCGTGCCGCTCCTGGAGCGCTTTAGGGACTTCCCTACAGCACGTGTGCTAGACCCATAAAAAAAAAAAAAAAAAAAAAAATATATTATTAATTAAAAAGTTATAAAATTTTACGCAGAATTTAAAAATAAATTAGAAAATAGGATGTTCCATTTAAAAAACATATGTTATATCGGCCACCCTGTTTTGAACTACCGTGTATACTTAAAAGTAAATTTAAACTAATTCCCTAAAACTATTTGTGTTTAATATTTTTTCGTCATTCCCGAGACAAATGAGATAATAAACTTTACTTTATCGTTGACTCACTCTGTACATATATTTCTAACTTGCAGTGCTCTAGCTAAATCTAGCGCACAATATGAAAGTATGTATTGAATAGACTCAAATCACCAACTTTGCTTCGGTGTTCCAAAGAGTCAAGATTTCTGTTGATTTTTGCGTCCCCAATCGGGCAAATATCTCTCTTCTGGATAGAAGCTAACAAATGCGGAGTAATTTTGCGAACATACTTCCAAACATGAGAGCAGTAATCAGCCGATAATCGAATTACTGCCTTGTATATAAAAAAGATTGACCTACAGTATACAACTTCTTAATATGAAATAACGTTTTGAGCTTTTTAAAAGCTTACTTCGCTATGAATACAATAAAGGCATGCTAAGACATATTTGCTCCCAAGTTAACACCAAGCCAGTTCAGTGACGATACTAAGGAATAAAATATATCGACATACCGACATTAACTATCTACCACCTAATGTCTCACTTGCAGAATTTGTGGCTCTTGCCGAACATCTTGAATCTCTTTGTTTCCTCTGTGGTGCTAATGTTCTCATCGTGGGTGATTTCAATCTACCCGCATTCTCCTCCTCTCTAAACGACCCCAAAGTTGAATGCCTACGAAACGTCTGTAACATGTTCTCTTTAAATCAATACAATGGCGTTCCCGATTTTAATAACCGAATACTAGATCTTGTGCTTTCCAATCTTCACTGCTCGGTTTCTAGGGATCTCTTTCCTCTTGTTGCAGAAGATCTACACCACCCTACTCTTGACGTTGAGATTTTCTTTGGGGATACACAGCAACGTGCAATCTCTGGTAATACAGAGGGTTCTAGCTACAATTTTCGAAAGGCTAATTTTCCCCTTCTCTATGAGGCATTTCTACACATTGACTGGTCTAATTTATATGGTTTAGATGATGTGAATCAGGCATGTGGAATGTTATACTATTCTCTATATAATATGCTTGATTCCTATGTACCAAAATCTGTGATTCACAAGAGAGATTTCCCAGTATGGTATACATCGGACATAATTAGGGCGATTAAGAGGAAGCACAGGGTCTTTAAAAAGTACAAAAGTTCCAAATCTCCTACTCTAAAAAATCAGTTCAATGAATCGCATGCCCGAGTGAAAACTGTGATTGACATAGCGTATGATGATTATATTGCAAGGGCTGAAAACTCCATAACTAATGAGCCTAAAACCATCTGGGCGTTTGTGAAATCATGTAAATCCTCTTTTTTCATCCCTGAGATCATCAGGGATGGGGCGACCCAGTATTCAGATCTTGAATGCGTTTTTTAAAAGACTAAAAATTGAAACTACTCAGGGTCCTGATAAAATTCCATGCTTTTTAATGTGGGATTGCATTTCTGCCTTCTTGGAACCGCTCGCTTTTATCTTTAATCTTTCTCTTAAAACTAATACTTTTCCAAACATTTAGAGGGAAGCACGAATCACACCTGTCTTTAAAAAGGACAATTCCACCGAAATTTCAAATTATAGGCCAATATCAATCCTGTCTGCCTTTGCGAAGGTCTTTGAGACGGCAGTGTACGAGCGGGTTAGTACCCAGGCAGCCCAACTGATCACATCCAATCAACATGGCTTTATTTGTAAACGAAGCACTATTACTAAACTAACTTGTTTCACCCAATACGTAAGCGAAGCTTTGCATGGGCGCCAGCAGGTTGATATGCTCTTTACACACCTTTGACAGGGTGGATCATGGGTTATTCCTGGCAAAAATTGATGTTATGGGATTTGATAACAACTTGGTCAGTTTTTTTGGTTCCTATCTCACTGGTAGATCTCAGTATATCGAAATTCGCGGTCACAAGTCTGCAAGTTTCCCAGCAATGAATGGTGCGCCACAGGGAAGCAACTTGGCTCCTCTGATTTTCTCTCTCTTTATTAATGACATAGTCTCTGATATTCCCAGTAAAGTGCTCCTATTCGCGGATGATCTATAACTTTTCCGGATAATAAACACCACCTCGGATTGCCTTGACCTGCAGGCGGATCTAGAAAGAATCAATTTATGGTGGAACGTAACAACTTACCACTGAATATCAAAAAATGTTACGCCATGATCTTTTCCAATAAGTCAAGTATTCATTACAATTACGAGTTAAACGATTCGCAACTTCAGCGGGGTTCTGTTATTAGGGATTTGAGGATTACTTATGATGCCAAGCTTGCTTTTGACACTCATATCAACAGCGTTTGCTCAGAGGCGTTTAAGGCGTTGGGATTTGTTTTGCGCAATGCTAAAAGCTTTACAAATATTCAGACACTTATACTACTTTACTTCTGTTATGTCCGTTCAAAACTTGAGTATGGATCTGTGGTCTGGAACCCAATATACAATTGTTATATCCAGAAGTTAGAAGGCATACAGAGGAAATTCCTTAAATTTTTAGCATTTAGAGTTGATGGTTCTTTCCCTCCGAGAGGCTGTGACCACGAGGGCTTGCTAGAGAGATTTCAGATACTATCACTGCTGCGACGCAGGAACTACCTACTTACGAGTTTTCTGGCAAAACTTGTGAGGTCTGTTATTGATTGCCCTGAATTATTATCCCAAATCATGTTGCATGTGCCTGGTCGTACAATGAGATCCCCCTCGACTTTTAGTGTGTGTACCCCACATAATAATTTTCTAATAAAATCATCACTTTACCGAGCAATGGCGTTTTATAATGAGACATTCCAAAACATTGATGTTTTCCATTTAACACTTCCTCAATTGCTTGGACTCTTCAAGAACAGGTTATTGAGATGATTCAAAATTTTTATTTAGCATACTTTTCTTATTGTGCGATGAATGAGCTGAGCAGTATTTGTGGTGTGTAGTTGTTGAATTTTTGTAAAAATTATTATTATAACTTAAGTAGGTCTAATACTTTTTTCACCTATTGTCAAATTGTCTTGTAAATGGATGTAGTTCTGTTAGACCAGAGGTTCCCAAAATTTTTTTTCTCGAAGACTACTTTCAAAATTTTGCTGGTTTCGGTGAACCCCCTGCTGCTACATTTCTACCATATTCCCAAAACTCGTCAAAAAAATGTGAAGATTAGATCTAACGATGGAAATTGGCGTCATGGCTGAGTTCCAACCCTAAATTCAGGGTGGTAAAACTAAAAAGAAAAATAATATATTTTCTTTTGTTCTATTTATTAAAGTAATAATGATTACAGACTTAATAGAATTAAAATTAAACATTAATAACGTACCGTAACTTCAACAATGCAAATCAACAATTAAAAAAAAATAGTCATAATTTTAATGGGAGGGATGGACTTGATGCAGCAAATTATCAATGTTTGGCTTCCGTTTTGTAAGGAATAACCGCAAATCTCCTCGTTCTGTGATGTTCAATCTGCTCCTTTTTTTGTTAATAGGTCTGTAACAACACTAAAACTTTTTTCGACAAGGTATGACAAGGGAAACGCTATCAAAAGTTTTCTAGCAATTTCCCACAGCCCAGGATATTTTTCGGGTATTTCTGCCTGCAGCCAAAATGTTTGATAGCCTTTTTTAAATCTCACCTTCAGCTCCTCATTGGTGCTAAGCTCGAGTAGCTCCTCTTGTAATACCACATTCGCCACTTCCGTTTCATCAAATGGATTTATGATTTTTCCATCGTCAGAATATCTTCAAATCTATTTTTGAAGTCATCATGCAGGGCATTTAAATGTTGAACGTATGTCTAAATATCCTCATCAAGACATTCTGCCTGTGATAAGTTTGGAAAATGGGAAAATTCTCGCCGACTAATATATTGCTTTATAATTTTCAATTTTCCAAGAAAAGCCGAAATTACACCCTTTGTTTTTATTAAATTTAGGCTGTCCGCTTGTAACTGCAAGTTATCGTCATTAAATTTTTTGAACAAATCTGTCAAATACGCGATGTCTGCTTTCAATTTGATCAGGTTTTCTTTTAAATTTGGATCTTTACTTTCCAGAAACTCTAAAACTGATTCAAAAAGTGAGTAAAATCTTGTTAAACATGCACCTTTCGACAACCAGCATACTTCAGTATGTAAAGAGCAATCGTTGGAAGTCTTCATATTCGTCGCACAATTGTGCAAATAAACGGGTATTCAACGCATTGTTTCTTATTTTGTTAACTGCTTTAATCACAAATTGAAGCGATTGATGCAATTTATCACTCAAATTTTTCGCCACCAGGTGTTGTCGGTGGATGACACAGTGAATTGCAGTTACTCCTGGTATAATTCTTTTAAGATGGCTTATAAACCCACGATATCGCCTGAAGATGGCAGGAGCTCCATCTGCTGCCACCGAAATAATGTTTGTAAATGGAATAGATTTTTCCTTAAAAAATTACTCAGGACATTAAATATTGATTCGCCTTTAGTGTCCGTCTCCAAAGTTTTCGCGAATAGCAGCTCAACATGGATTTCTTCGTCTATAACAAATCGAACATATGCCAATAATAATGCTTCATTACCAGGTAAAGTTGACTCGTACAGTTGAATAGAAAAATGAGTTGTTTGCAGATAATTACACAAGAAGCTTTCAATATCAGAGCTCATTTCATCAATACGTCTTTGTACAGTGTTGTTACTCAAAGGAATTCTTTTGAGTACGTCAAATGGAGGTTTGTGCAGAACAGTTTTTAAAACCTCTTCAACAGCAGGTAAAATTAACTGTTCTCCAATAGTGTGCGGTTTTCCAGATTTCGCTATAAGCAATGAGATATTGTAAGATGCCCGCAAGCCATCATCGTTACTTTCAGACGTTGAAGCGAACATACTGTGCACGGTGGGTCTCTTTTCATATTTTTTCTTCAATGTTTGAAAATATTTTAAATCTTTACCTATTTTATCAGGATGACACCTTCTTAGATGATCTTCGAGCTTCGATGGTTTCATAGAGTCATTGCTCAAAACTTTGTTGCATAAAAGGCATATGGGCAATCGTTTGTCTGCCTTGGATGGAAGAAAATCAAATTTCAAATAATCAACACTGTGCTGTCGACATTTCTTCTTAGATTCAGCCATGTTTCGTATCAGTTACCGACCTGTAAAAAAAAAAAAAAATGTTTGTTTTAGTAATCATAAGGCGACTTTAACGGGATATGGCTATTTTAACAGAATAAAATAGGATTAATTTATTATTGCAATGAAAAAAAACAAAATGCCGGCGGCAAAACTGAATTTAATTATTAAAAGCAATAAACTGCTAAGACCCATGTGGAGGTTTTCACAAAACGGTTGAACCTATCTTAATGTAATATAAAATATTTTTTGATTAATTATATTTTGATAGATTTCTGTAAATTCTTCTTCTTAATATACTTTTAAAGAATATTTTGACATCAAAACTCCGCAATTTTAATGATTTATTTATTACTTTGATGTACGTTACGAGTGGTACATAAAGACATGTACAATTTATGAAAATATTTTTAGTCATTTAGCATGAGCAACTACGAGGGCACTGAAATATGTACAAACATGCAGGTCAATCATATATCTCTCCTTTAGTGAATCACCACAGTCGGGTAAATAAATAATTTTATTATAATAAAAAGTACAAAAAGTTTAATCTTTCTCGGCTTTCTGTTCTTTTATAGAAGTATCGAATAATGGCCCTGTTCAGTATTTAATTTTTATTACGTACCTACTACACGCAAACAACAAATATAATATTACAATATAAAATAAAAGTATGAATAACAAATAGGCAGGTACTTACTTTTTCCGGCACTGGCAAACACTGACATCGATTCACTCACACTTTTCTTTTCAAAATTCCGGAAAAAAAATGAGTAACGTTTGTCTTTGGCATTCGTATTTATATTGGTGAAGAATCAAACAAGTTCATGCAAGATTGCAAGCACAGCACAAGTCGTATTTCGTCCCTTTGCACGTCTGAACGGGTTACGTTGCGGGCGGGCGGGCGGTCGGCGCTTTGCAAGTCTCGACGCGCGTTGTACTGAATATCGAATATGCAAGTTTTTACAAGTAACAGTCGCTAACCTTCTTAAAATACACTACTCAAAAAAATTAAAGGAGGTTTTAAAACAAGGAAATTAATGCTAAATAAACAGGCTATTTGATCCATATGCCGGCCTAACTGAAAAAAATGTTTTTCAAGCCCGTGGACCAAAAAAAAAGCAAAAATATTTGCAATATTATTTTTTCGCGCTATCTGTTAGGATTGCATGAGAACCGTAACTCCTAAAAAATTTTAGCCAAAAAATCTGAAAATTAGAATCTTAAAGCTTCAAAATGCTTTTTTTTTAAGTCTCAATACGACCATTTTTCACCGAAACACAGCCTGTCAAAAATCACCGAAAAATTTGGAGTTTTTTGTTTTGCTTCCTTAATTTTTTAAGTAGTGTATTATCTGCCTACATTGATAGGTAAAGCCAAGCCAACATTTTTGTTCTTTATCATCGAAACCAGACAATTTTTGTGGACCCCCACTTACAACTTGTGAACCCCCATTTTTTTTTTTTCATGCCAACGTAGACCCCCGTCGAGTCTCCCTTGGACCCCTGGGGGTCCACCTGAACCACTTTGGGAATCACTGTGTTAGACAATAAATGCTTATTATTATTATTATTAAGGTTTTTAGAAAAACCCACTATCCACGGTTTTATAGAATTAAATTCTATTACCTTCTCACCAAGAGAATTTTTTTCAGGTCTTTGTTAAGTTGTATCTCTCTCGCATCGTTGCTTGGTTCGGAGCATCGTAACCTCTAGCATTTCTCATGTATCGTTTTTAGTATTTAAGTAATGAGATTTTTTTCAATATATATTTATATTTCAGTCTGCGGATCTATCGGGGACCAAAGGTATCCAAAAACAAATCTACTAAAAAAATCCATAGGACCTAATAAGAGTAATATAATACCACCAATAAGAGAGAAAATGGGAGATAGAACGACAACGAAAAAGATAAACTAAAGCAATAAATAATCCTCAATTATAAACATATGTATTCAGTTCAAAGGGGCGGAGTTCCAGAAGCTATTAAATGCAGGAATCCATTGCAGACAGCAATATATTTTCCTGGAAAAGGGTGTGATTTAGGATAAGAGAGCTGTCTCCAGCTGCCACTTCAGATATCCGAATATAGAGTTGGAGTTTTCTATTTCCAAAACTTCGTTTTTTGGATGAAAAGTGGTTTTTTGGTTAGAATATTTATTTTTCATATGTTTGTACAGAACTGGCCTTTTTATACGGAGATTATTCAAAACGCGGTCAAATCTTAACAAACAACGTTGATGTCGAACATAAATTCAGATGAATAACCAAATTTCTCTACTACAACCTTAAATATATAATAAAAGACTGTTTTTAGTCAATTTCCACTGGTTTATTTAAATTGCGATGACGCGTTTCGCTGTCGGTGCAGCTTCTTCAGATCTACATTTTACACTGTCAAGTTAGGTTTAATATTCATAGTTTTATATAATTTCATAATTATAATATTACACCTAATTAAATTATATTGATAGTATTGGGAAATCCACACAGATTTGGAATTAGGAGAATAAATTCAATAACGGCGAATTGCTTAAATCTACCTGGTCGTTGAGTAAAGTACCTGTAGTCCTTAATCGATTTATTTGCATTGTCTCTAAAAGGTTTAGTTTTAAACCTTTTTGTTGGGTGTGTAAAATTTTGAAATTCTTGTTAAATGTGTGATATTCTGTTAAAAGATGATTAGCATATATTGAATTGGATTTTTTATGGATGAAACTTTTTTCGTGTTCTGTAATTGTTTGTATAAATGTCCGTCCAGCTTGTCCTATGTATGTTTTAGGACATGAACCACATGTTAACTGATAAATCCCTGATTTATTGTCTTTACTGATTTGTGGTTTGTAGTTTTTAAGATATTTCCCTATAGTATTGTTAGTCTTGTAAGCTATGTTGATATTTTTTTGTTTTAAAAATTTCCCCAGTTTTTCCGTTGGTTTCCCGAAATAGGTTAAGCATTTAAATGTGGTATTTCTGTCCTTAAAAAGTGGGTAATTTCTGAGATTGCCTTGTTTCTAAGTTTTTTCCTAACGATATTATTGATTAAAGCAACCGAATAACCGTTGTTAACGGCTACTTGTTTTATGTAGTTTAATTCTTTAGTAAAATTTTCCTCTGATAAGGGGATATTAGTTAGTCTATATATAAAACTATGATAAGCTGCGAGTTTATGATGGTTAGGGTGGTGAGAACTATTGTGAATTGTGGTATTTGTATGACAAGGTTTGTGATATATTGCAAATTCATGTTTTTTTATGGTTTTACTGATTGTTAAGTCTAGGAAGTTGATTTTCCCTTCGACTTCTTCTTCCATTGTAAAACTGATATTTCTATGTAAAGAATTAATATACTGTAAAAAGTGAGTTAATTGTCTGTCCGCATACAATTATACAACCATCCAAAATTTACTACAACCTTTACAACCGTCATACTTCAGTTTTATTTTTAGCGTTTCGTACGGAACACTTATAAGATCACTTCGGTGTCTGTCTGTCCGTCTGTCACACCCGATTTTCCCCTAAACCATCTGACATAGAAAGTTAAAATTTTGATGAAAATTGATGGCCTCATCAGAGCCGTGTAGTCTTGAAAGATAAATTTTGGCTTAAGGGGTTAGTTTTGGGAGTGTGAATTGGGCGTGAAAAAAAAATTACCAGATCCTGAAGTGGGTGTCAAATAAGAGCTCGGAAAAATATATGTAATGAAATACTTGCTCACACTTTTCTTTGTGTTATTTTTATCTCGAAAAGTACTGATCAAAAAATTTTGGAAAAATTTTGGAATATTCTTCACAGGGTGTAGATTGGAAAATTATCACGAGTGCGTTACCTTTAATAATTTATCTGGTATATAAAGAACAAAAATTTCAAGGTCATCAGTCTTTAGTAAAGATCGGAAACAAACTTTGTTGAAAACTCATTTGGGGTTTGTTTTGTGAAGTCATTGATCATTTTATACCTCCGTAACAAAAATTTTTATTTTAGAAGCACTCAACGCACGGAACACTAATTTTTAATGGTATAAAATTGATTGAATCAAGATTATAATACAAAAAATCTTTTTTTTCAGGTTCCCCCTCCATTGAAGTTCTCCACTGAAGTTTTTTTTTTGCTCAAGGTAATAAGTTTAGAATTGCTGTTTTTATTAATAGTCCTGTTAACATATATATATATATATATATATATATATATATATATATATATATATATATATATATATATATATATATATATGTGTGTGTATATATGTATATATATGTATATATATATATATATATATATATATATATATATATATATATATATATATATATATATATATATATATACGAGGCTGGCTTGAAAAGTCCGAGAGATGGCACCACCGGCGCGTATCGAGGTCATATTTAGTTAGTAGCATCTCTTGAATGAACGCACACCAAGTTTCAGCCATATTGGTCTATTTCTTTGTGTTTGGCATTCGTGTGAATCAAGGAAGTCGAGTGATTTTCAAGAAATGGACGAAAAAGAATTTCGTGTGGTTATTAAACATTACTTTATGAAAGGCAAAACGCCTCAGGAGACTAAAGAGAAGCTTGATAAACATTATGGTGACTCTGCACCTTCGATTAGAACAGTTTATAAGTGATTTCAAAATTTTCGGACTGGCCATATGGGCACAAGTGACGCTGAACGTTCTGGACGGCCTGTGGAGGTTACGACTCCAGAAATCATTGATCAAATCCATGATATGGTGATGGATGACAGAAGAGTTAAGGTGCGTGAGATTGCTAGTGCTGTGGGCATCTCGACTGAACGGGTACATAATATTTTGCATAAACATTTGGACATGAGAAAGCTATCCGCAAGATAGGTGCCGCAATTGCTCACGCTTGACCAAAAACGGAATCATGTGAAGTGTTGCAAGGATGGTTTGTAGCTGTTCCAAAAGAATCCGGAGGACTTTAAGCGTCGTTTCGTCACTGTGGATGAAACATGGATACATTACTATACTCCTGAGACCAAACAACAATCTAAACAATGGTTTACCAAGGGGGAATCTGCACCAAAAAAGGCGAAGACCGTTCCTTCGGCCGGAAAGGTTATGGCGACTGTCTTTTGGGATTCGCAAGGGATAATCCTCATCGACTATCTGGAAAAGGGTAAAACTATTACAGGTGAATATTATTCATCGTTATTGGACCGTTTGAAAACCGAGCTGCAAGAAAAACGCCCGCGATTGGCCCACAAGAAAGTCCTTTTCCATCACGACAACGCACCAGCACACACCTCAGCAGTTGTGGTCGCAAAATTAATGGAAATAGGATTCCAACTCGTTACTCATCCCCCCTATTCTCCAGACTTGGCTCCCTCGGACTACTATTTGTTCCCCAATTTGAAGAAATGGCTGGAGGGACAAAGATTTTATTCAGACGAGGAGGTGATTGCAGACACTAATGGATATTTTGCAGACTTGGACAAATCCTATTATTCGGAAGGGATCAACAAACTAGAACATCGTTGGACGAAGTGTATAAGCCTAAAAGGAGACTATGTCGAAAAATAAAAAAGGTTTACCCCAAACACATAAGTAGTTTTTATTTTTGCACGGACTTTTCAAACCAGCCTCGTATATATACTGAAGGGCAGTAAAAGAGCTACTGCTAACAACAAGATCTGAACGAAGTAACAACTGGGATTGCTCTTTTGGGTTGAGAGTGCAACTAAAAGTTAGTAATTCATTTTTTTAAACTGAATTTTGTTCTTAATATTCTTAAGCTTTCGTTCGTGTTTATAAACTTTCTTCTGGAGATCTGTAATCGAGAGAATCACTAATAGCAAAAGTTAATTATGTAAAATATATTAAGTTAATAAACTTCGTTCATGTCATAAAAAAACCAGTTATCTACTTACAGAACGTATCAGTAATTTATCTCCAAAACTAGCGCTAACAACGTAAAACTTCAACATGACAGTAATTATAAGTCACAAACAAACATCAAACACATAATTAGAATTTTAAATTGACTCGATGATCAAAGATTTTTTTTTCCTTTCAAAAATTATTATAGAGAGAGATAATAATAAGTTTTTATCTACAAAACTATAAACAAATTTCTAAAAACTAACACAGTGCAGATATGCTTGTTGAGGTACGAAAATCACACCTCAGTTAAGAAAACTTAACATCAATATATTTTTAGTCAAGTTCGACCCTGGTAAATAATAACGAAAAACCAAAATTATGTGATGAATCAGGCGTGTATGAAATTAACTCTAATAGTTGTTATGCGATATATATGAAACAAATCCGTAGATTAAAAGAATATAAAATATCGCTAAAGGGCCATCAGAAAAACAAGATTTTTTCGATTATTGTATTCAACCCTTTTTTCAATAATGAAGAGATAACGCTACTCCATAAATGCAGAAAAAGTATACTTTTCATGAAATTTTAGGTTATTGTAAAGCAGTTGAAAATAGACAGAAGTCCATATTTCAGCAGTTTACTAGCTGTTCTCTTGTTCGTCAAATCCATCCTGAGGCGTGTTTCGCCGTATCAGTCAGGCTAGGATTGACAAGCAAGAGAACGGAATCAACTGGTACTTAACTCAGAAGTTACGGAGTACGATGGTAGGATACAACTAATTATATTGAGTACGCATACCTATTACTCCAGCGAAAGCTGACACAGCAGCTTTCGAGCCGACAGAGTGGTTGATACAGTCAAGGCTTAAGCCTGACTGACGAGCCGTGATACGGCGAAACGCGTTTCGGGATGGATTTGACGGACAAGAAAACAGCTAGTAAACTACTGAGATATGGACTTCTGTTTATTTTCAGTTGCTTTACAATAACTATAAATCCCTGAGGAAGTATCCCTCGAAAAGCACTAACTGCTTTTAAGCGTTAACTGTGTCAGCTCAAAAGCTGCTTGTGTGAGCTTTCGATGGAGTAATAGGTATGCGTACTTAATACAACTCGTTGTATCCTACCATGAAATTTTAAGAATTAAAAAACCAATAAAGGGCAATAAACATGTTACAAATACGCAATTATATTTTGGAAATACTCTAATTCTTGAGAGTTTTATAAATTTTACACCTTAGTTGTAGCATAATTTCTTTTGTAAATTAGTTTAAACTCATATCTATTTGAGAATGGTCAAATAGATTGAAAAATGTTAGAGAAAGAAAATATAATTTGTGAAACAATGCCAAGTGTCGTTTAATTTTTATTGTATGTATGTATATATATATATATATATATATATATATATATATATATATATATATATATATATATACATATATATATATATATATATATATATATATATATATATATATATATATATATATATATATATAAATATATATATATATATATATATATATATATATATATATATATATATATAATATTTTACGTGTTCTTGGAATTAGATCATTAAAACTGTTCTTGGATCTGTTATATATTTATTGAGGTTTCGACCTTCGGAAGAGGTCTTCTTCAAAATTTGTTTTAAAAGATGACATTAGAAGAATTAAAAATAGATAAGTTTATTGTTTATTTCGGGGTTAAAATATGTTATTTGTAGCTTTTCGTAGTTTTTAATTTAAAACACTTAATTGTATACATTAATGAGTGCCTTACCTTAGAAAGTAGTTCATTGTATATATATATATATATATATATATATATATATATATATATATATATATATATATATAGATATATATATATATATATATATATATATATATATATATATATATATATATATATATATATATATATATATATATATATATATATATCAAGCATTTTCTACAGCTGACGCTGTCTTCCTTCTCTCAGCCTTTCATTCCATCCGTTTCTATCTTCCCAGTCTCCATCTCTTAGACCCCTGTCCTCCATAGCCTCGTCCACATCGTCTCTCCACGATGGTCTGTGTCTTCCTCTTTTTCTTCTCCCTACAGGGCTCCACTCCGTTATTTTCATTATCCACCTATTTTCTTCGCTTCGTCTTATGTGTCCATACCATTTTAATCGTTTTTCTTCAATGGTGTTTATTGCGTTCTCTTTGATGTTCATTCTACTTCTTATTTCTTCATTTGTTATTCTCTCCATACGTGTCACTATACAGCATCTTCTCCAAAACCGCGTTAATTTTAGATTTATTTCTTTTGTTGATCGTCCATGTTTCTGACCCGTATGTCATTATGCTTTGTATTATTGATTTGTATATGGGTGTTTTGTTTCTGTTTGTAATGTGCTTGTCCCACAGGATCGAATTTATTTGTCTTATGCATGTCCGCGTTTGTCCTAATCTAGCTTTAATCTCTTCTTCTGATGTTGCGTTTTTTGAAGTGATGGTTCCTAAATATTCAAATCTATCGGTTCCTTTGATTATTGTGTCGTTATCTACTTCTAGATTCTCCACGTTTCCCTCCTTTGTTGTTAGATATTCCGTTTTATCAAAGTTTATTGCTAATCCTGCTCTAGTGTATTCTGCTTTCAGTTTTCTTACCATATAACTAAGGTCGTCCTCATTTTGCGCTATGATTACTTGGTCATCTGCGAAACTTAGAGTATACAAGTAATCTTCTCGTACTGGGACTCCCATTCCACTACATTTTTGCTTTCATTTTTTTAGTGTTTGATCGAGGTATATTTTGAATAGTGTTGGGGATGTAGAGCATCCTTGTAATAGGCCTTTTGATGTTTGGAGTCTCTTCCCTACTTTATGTCCTATTTTTATGTTCACTGTGTTGTTTTTGTAGAGAGCTTTTACTGCGTATATTAGTTCTTTGTCAATGCCTATTTCTTTCATTGCATTCCATAATCTTTGTCTTGGTACTGAGTCATAGGCCTTTCTTACGTCTTTGGAGGCTAGATGAACTTCTTTATTCTTTGCCAGTTTTTTTCCATTGTTTGTTTTATAGTGTATAATATATAGTTCATTGTGTGGGGTATTAATTTGAAATCACTGTCAAAATCACATTTTTACTTTCTACAAATAAACCACTTAACTTGAAGGACTTTATATGACTGGTAGGTAGATACGGTTTAGGTTATTTACATCTGTTTTTTCGTTTATTGTAGTGGGCGTCAACTGAATGTGTACGGATTCGAGTATTTCTCTTTTTTTTGTATTTATTTCGGTATTGATAATTTTGATGTTTTTGAAATCAAAGGTATGACTTTTATATATTTCATGATTGGTAAGAGCTGTACTGTTTTTTTTTGTCGTATTTATGGCCTTTGATTCTATTTTCTATATAATGGCTTGTTTGCCCGACGTATATTCCTTCGCAGTTATTACATTTGATTTCGTAGTCTATGTTACTTTTTTTATTATTTGGGGTTTTGGTTTTAAGCCTGGAAAAATTGAATGAGAGCAGATTATATGATTTGTGACATAACCGAATTTTGTAGTTTTCAAAATGTTTTTTGAGCAGCTGGGATAGTCCATTTATAAACGGTAAAGCAATATATGTTTTATGGTTGTTGTTGGTTGGTATTTAAATTATTATGGTGTTGTAAAAGTTATGTATTCGTTGTTTGAAAATTTTGTTTATAAGGTACATCGGATATTTATTAACTGTTAATGCTTCTTTAGCTTTGGTTATTGCACTCTTTCTGTATTCTCTGTCAAAAAGAAACTTTTACAATACCATAATAAGTAAAAAACCAACCAATAACAACCATAAAATATATATTGCTTTACCGTTTATAAATGGACTATCCCAACCACTCAAAAAACTTTTTGAAAACTACAAAATTCGGTTATGTCACAAATCATATAATCTGCTCTCATCCAATTTTTCCAGGCTTAAAATCAAAACCCTAAATAATAAAAAAAGAAACATAGTCTACGAAATCAACTGTAATAACTGCGAAGGAATATACGTCGGGCAAACAAGCCAATATCTAGAACATAGAATCAAAGGCCATAAATACGACTAAAAAAACAGTACGGCTCTTACGGTCATGAAATAAATAAAAGTCATACCTTTGATTTCAAAAACATCAAAATTATCAACACCGAAATAAATACAAAAAAAAGAGAAATACTCGAATCCGTACACATTTAGTTGACGCCCACTGCAATAAACGAAAAAATAGATGTAAATAACCTAAACCGTATCTACCTACCAGTCATATAAAAATGTGATTTTGACAGTGATTTAAAATTAATACCCCACACAATGAACCACTTTCTAAGGTAAGGCCCTCATTAATGTATACAGTTAAGTGTCTTAAATCAAAAACTACGAAAAGCTACAAATATTTTAACCCCGAAATACACAACAAACTTATCTATTTTTAATTCTTCTAATGTCATCTTTTAGAGCAAATTTTGAAGAAGACCTCTTCCGAAGGTCGAAACGTCATTAAATATATAACAGATCCAAGAATAGTTTTAGTGATCTAATTTCAAGAACACGTAAAATATAAAAAAATATATATACCAAGATCACAGAACCTTACACTCAAAAAAAAAAAAAAAAAAAAAAAAAATATATATATATATATATATATATATATATATATATATATATATATATATATATATATATATATATATATATTTCACCCCAATAGGAGGTGACACTATGCAGTCGTTGCCTCAACAGTCATTCTCCAGTACATACCCATACCAAGAAGAGATCTTACTTGATCGGAACATCTTGCTGGAGACCGTCCCCTTGATCTTCTACCTTCTCAGTTACGACAAGCTTTTCCATGGCATCCACCTTCCTTATAATGTAACCAAAATATTTCAGGTATTATCTTTTAGTCGGTTATTTATACCAGGCTCTTGAAGAATAGATACATTAGTACTCTGAGGATTCTTTGATATGCCCATATCGCAAACATATCGATTTGTGTTTTGTCAAGTTGTTGAATGGTCGATGTTTCCAATGCGTAAGTTGCTATGGGGAATATAACGCTGAAGAGCAATCCTAACTTTGTGTTTTTTGACAGATGGATCTTTTCAGACCTTAGTGAGTTTGATCGTCGAGTTTCTAGTCATACCCAACGGCTTTTTACTTCCGCTTCACAGCCACCATTGTTAGTTATGGGAATTCCAAATAGTTGAATTGTTCTACAACAGTGAAACCAGCACTTTCATTTATGTGTGACAGATTTTCATTACGACTAACAATCCTTCCTTTGGTTTTCGCTATACTAATTGTCAATCCATACTTTTTGCCAGTGATTTTAAGGCGCTTTATAATTTCTATTGACGTTGCAAGTATAACAGTATCATCCGCCTAAGGTTACTTAGCTTCTTTCCTCCGACTGTCACACCCCAACACCAGCCATCCAAAACAGACCTAATTACATGTTTACTATATATGTTAAAAAGTAAAAGTGACAGAATACAGTCCTGTCTTATGCCAGCTTCTACGTTAAAGGGATCGGAAAAAAGAATTATTCAGTTTAATTCTGCCATTTGTGTTTTCATGCAGGATTGGATAAGTTACAAGATGTATATATTCCCATGCTAATTATAATCTACCAAAGTTTGTTCCACTGTATGCAGTCGAAAGCTTTTGAATAGTCTATAAAGCAGATATAGGTTATTATTTGAGATTCCCTGAGTTTTACTATTATCTGGCGTATGTTGAGAATTTGTTTTCTCGTCCATTTTCTAGAAAGGGACCCTGTTTGTGGGGTAGGTATTTACGGCACCAGAAAAGTTTTGAGTCTTCCATTTAAGATCCAGAGAAATACTTTAGCAGCTAATACCCGAGCGGTTGTTCTATAGTCGCTGCAATTCAAAGGGGATCCTTTCTTATGCAAGGATATAAATGCAACTTCACACCAATCTTTCGACCATCTTCCAGTCTTCCATGCCACATTACACAGTTGATGTAGTGTAGTCACGGCAGTTTCTCCCATCATCTTTAATATTTCCGCAGTTATCACGTCAATACCTGCTGTTTTTCTGTTCTCTAATCTTTGAATATCCTTCCTGACTTCAGATTTAAGAATACATGGCTCTTGTTCTTTTGCGGTTTCGTTGTCGACAATATAGTCTCCCACTAGTTTAGGCACAAAAAGTTCTGTACAGTAATCTTTCCAAACGTCAATGATCCAGGTATGATCATTAGTGTTTTAGGTTTGAATTCTTTCGATAGGTATTTTACTTTTTCATGAAGTTCTTGTGGTCGATTGTCTACATCATGTTGTTCTAGCTCCTACATATATTATTAAATATGCTTTTTTGTCATTTTTACAAGCCACCTTGAATTCTTTTTTGATTGATCTGTATATATATATATATATATATATATATATATATATATATATATATATATATACATACAGTCCCTGGCCAAATTATTAGACGCACTGCAAGATTTCATGTAAAATATTAATTACTGAGTGATATTGTACCGTTTTATTATTTTAAATTGATTTGTTTTTTATTTTTATATTATCCAATCAATTACCTATTTATTTGACATAAATAAAACAGCATTAATTTAGAAAAGCATAAGTTTATTAAGTTTTAAAGAAAAGTGAAATTAATGTTAGTAAAAGTCAATATTTAGTTGAGCCACCTTTAGCCGCTATCAAAGCTTTAATTCTGCGCGGCATGCTATCAATGCAAGATTGTACTGTCTCCTGCATTTGAGGATGATGATTCCACACATGAATAATCTTTTCTAGGAGCTGGGTTTTGTTGGTAATCACATCTTTAGCCACTTCTCTTTTCATCAGCTCCCACACATTTTCAATGGGGTTCATATCAGGGCCAATCCAACAGAGGGATATTTTTGTCTGCCAAAAAAGCTTTAACAGACCGAGCAGTGTGGCAGGGAGCTCCATCTTGCATGAAAGTGAATGGTTCCCCATTTGGAAACCATTCTCTGAGCTGCGGAATCAACCGATTTTGTAATACTTCTTTGTACTGATCTTGCCTCATTATTCCTTTGACGACGTACAGACGTCCAGTGCCCTTGCCGCTGATGACTGACCAAATCATCACTTTGGTGGGATGTTTAACCGTCGGGACGACACAATCAGGATGAAACTTTTCTCCATGACGACGACGCACATACTGAGCTTTATTCTGCAAAATTTCGAATGTGCTTTCGTGACTGAAGCAGACCTGTCAAAAATAGGAAATATATGTAAACTTCCATGTTTATTTGCTTTATTTAACTGAAAATGATAATAATGTATCAATTATTGATTAAATTGCTGTATCTTACCGATCTCCAGAAGTCCACATCTTTGTCTTGCCATTGTTTGGCCCACTTCAGGAGCTTTGCTTTCATTGCAGCTGTTAACTTGGGCTTCCTGGCGGGGCGACAGGCCTTAAAATCTAATTCTTTCAATTTTCTTCGAACAGTTCGCTCAGAAGCATTTACGCTAGCATCCTGGAGTTGTGATTTTATTACCTTTGTGGTAGCAAATCTGTTTTCTACACAAATTTTCTTCAAACATCTCTCTGATCGTGGAGTGAAAATTGGTTTTCTACCGCATCTTTTCGTTCTTTTCGGGCTTAATTCCTTCCCTGACTCAATTTTCTTTTTTATGCGTCGTACACTAGCTTTAGAAACCTCCAATCTTCGTGATATTTCTCGATTTGTAAATGTTTTCGCAATCACAAGGGCCTTCACTTCAGCTTTTTTACGTGGTGAAAGATCGCCTTTTCTACCCAAAATGAAAATAGTCCAATTACTTTTTTAAAACACTGCATACAAAATAAACTAATAACTGAGTAGTATAAAACTGTTAAACAAACAATCACAGTCCATAAAGCCACAGAAACACGTCCGTACCTGACTCGATTCCGATCGCGACTGATACAGGTTTGTACTTATTTACGTTCATGTATCACCTTGTCAACACAGTGTTGCCATATGTTAAAAATAAATACAAATATGTAGTCTACAACAATTTTTTTAAATAAAAATCAATAATATTGTAGTTTAAATATACCATTATTGCATAAAAACTCTTAAGAAACATAAAATTACTAAAAAAAATACAGTGCGTCTAATAATTTGGCCAGGGACTGTATATATATATATATATATATATATATATATATATATATATATATATATATATATATATATATGTATATATATACATATATATATATATATATATATATATATATATATATATATATATATATATATATATATATATATATATATATGTATATATATATACATGTAATGTTATTTTGACTGTAAAATTTTTAGATACTTCAACAAATTCTCAGTGTACAGTCAGCGATCGACCAATAAGCCAAATGAGACCTTGACGAAACGTCTGCGACTTTCTAGTGCTAACAACCCTGGCCAACTAATATAATGTGTATACTTGTATATATAATGTCTTTGACTAACATAGTCAGTACCATTAGAATTTTTCTTATTTAAAATATTAAAATTATGGCTGTTTTAAACTTCCTATTATCATGAAGTGAACAATTGGGCCACTTGTACACAAGTATCAACTTTGAATTATCCTGGTCATCCGCTAAGTATTTGACATTTCACATTATTATGAAGGTCAAACATTTTCATATGTAGTGAAAATAAAGCTAATTTAGAAAAAAATTGTCTTGGAGATTAAGCAATCCCATTTATATATTCTTGAACATATATATCCATTATCGTTTTATAGAGGAATAAGCTGTGCTCCAATTTTAGTAAGCCAATATCAGCTGCAGCTAGTATACGGTGCTCAATTTAATCGTTACCAATTTATACGGATACACCTTATACCTACTATTTACTTGACATATCGGGTAATTTACTGTTTATTAATTTATTCTCGATAAATTTAGGTTAAGAGGCTATTAGCTCAAATGAATTTCGGGATAGTATTATTAGCTTCACTAGGTTACTTTATAGTTCAAAATATTTCACGTGTTTGGAATTAAAATAAGCTTTACCTACAAGTGTGTATTATTTCATCCTGAATTCAACTCAACTTAGCTATGATACAGTTTAGATTTAAAAAATATGGAAGATATAATACTCTATTTTTAATTCTATAACGTAATCTGGAAAGAAAATTCATTCTAAGATATACAAATAAGTATGAAATTTACTTTATAGCATAACATACAAAATACAGTATTCCTAGGAGGATTTTTTATCTACCTACATATGAACGAAAATTTGCATAACCTGAAAAAAAAGTATTTTTCTTACTAATTACACAGCCCCACAAAAAAAAAGTGGGGTATACTTTTGATGCGATATATCAGATCCGTAGTATTTTTGCCCGCTGGTCACGAATATGACGTCAGAATATCGCCATCACATCTCAATTTTTTTCTGACCTCAAAAAATAGGTTAAAATTACTAAAAATTAAGAAAAATATACTCCTAAAAAATTGATTCAAGCTTTTTCATGAATCCAAAGATGTATTAATATGTATTCGGACACGCTAAGCTAATATTCATCGGTTGGATTGAGCCATACAGTTCTGTTTTCTTTCTAACCTCAATAAATCAGACAGATATAGTGCTTCTCGAATGCAAAAACGAATTCAAATTAAAATTCAACCGATCCTTACCAAATTTGGTACACGGGGATTTTTTGGGTCGCTGATCACCAATCTGAGGTTGGATTTGCAAAATTCAAGATGGCAGATGTTTTCGCGCCATTTTGAACGCCGAGAAAATTCATCGGTCGATTTTTATTCTTCTACCTGCATCCAGGGCACCTCCATGTGGTGACGGTAGGCAACGGTGTTACTCCACTAGCCGGCATAGTTCCTGGATAACGGCTTAGATGCCGTCATGGCAGGTAGAAGAAAGAGAATTACGATGCAGGGACTCGGAAACCCAGTATCGGCGGTTGGTCAGGGTGGGAAAGCGGGCCCGCAGCCGTCGTCATCCAGCGACCGTAGCTCTTCATGTGTGGGTGACTTGGCTCATGTAGAGTATAATGCTACAAGAAAACGGTCTCACGGTACAAGGACTTTTCATAATTGCGATAAAAACAGTGATTCATTTTGTTATATTTGCTGTCAACACGTATTGAGTAAAAAGGGGTCACCGATAACGGATAAGATTAAAACCTTATATAAGAATTGTTTTAACATTGAAATACAGCACCAGGATACAGATTGGGTTCCCCACATCATTTGCAGTTCTTGCAAAATAATGTTGTACATCAATAAGAAGGCGATTAAATAAATATTCCAGACCAGCAATATGGAATAGACCATACAGTGAAAATGATTGCTACTTTTGTATGAATGTTGTATCTAGGGTTAATCGAAAAAATAAAAGCACTATTACTTATAACGATGTTTCGACAGTAACAAGACCAACTAAACTAATTCCGCCTCCTGAACCACTTGATGCTGATGTTATGGAAACAAATGATTTCACCTTATCAGTTCATGCCGAAAACATTGAGACTGTCGAAAAAGATTCAAACACTGTTACTAATGAATGTTCTAGTGACAACCTATCATATACTAGTGACACAGATAAAGAATTTCTACCATACAACCGTAAACCAGAACCAATACTCGTATCACAGTCAGAACTTAGTGATCTAGTCAGAGATTTAGGCTTATCCAAAGATGGTTCAGAGCATCTTGCTTCCTTTTTAAAGAAAAGACATTTACTTAAGCCAGAAGCTACGATTTCTTATTATAGAAACAGAGATGAAGAATTTCGAAAATATTTCACAATGGACGAGGAATTGTCACTTTCATATTGTACCGATGTAAAAGGTCTAATGGATAAATTTCAAAATAACTCATACGATCCTGAAGAATGGAGACTGTTCATTGATTCTTCTAAACGGAGCATTAAGGCAGTTTTGCTGCATAATACCAACGTTTACGCTCCCATTCCGATTGCTCATTCCACAGTTATGGAAGAGCAATATGAAAAAATGAAGCAGCTTTTGATAAAAATAAAATATGTTGATCATAACTGGAAAATTTGTGGAGATCTGAAAATTGTAACAATATTGCTTCGCCAACAGTCAGGGTTTACACTTTATCCCTGTTATAAATGTCTGTGGAATAGCAGAGACAGGGAACGTCATTATAAGAAAAAAATTTGGCCAACAAGAGAATCGTTCACTCCTGGTGAAAATAATGTATTGTTTCCACCATTGGTAGATCCAGGAAAAGTTCTTATTCCCCCGCTTCACATTAAGCTTGGACTTATGAAGCAATTCACGAGAGCATTAGATACAAACGGCCCATGTTTCAAATATTTACATAAAAAATTTCCGAAATTGTCTGAAGCTAAAATTAAGGCAGGCGTATTTGACGGGCCACAATTAAGAAAATTGTTTCAAGATTCATTATTTGTTACTAAAATGAATAAAGTTGAAAAAGCTGTTTGGCTTAGTTTTAAAGAAGTCGCAACAAACTTTTTGGGAAATAATAAAAGTCCTAAGTACAAAGAAATAGTCGAGAAAATGGTAAAAAACTTTCAAACATTAGGTTGCTTAATGAATCTAAAATTACATTTCCTGGACTCCCACATCGATGATTTCCCAGATAATCTTGGTGACTACAGTGAGGAGCAAGGGGAACGTTTTCACCAAGATCTGAAAATCAAAGAAAATCGGTATCAAGGACGATGGGATGACCATATGCTAGCGGACTATTGCTGGTCGCTAAAAAGAGAAACAAGTCCTCAAAAGCGTTTGGGCAGAAAGCCTTTGAATAGGTCATTCGCGGAAAAAAGAACAAGATACAGCCAAAAGTGGAAAGTTAGGAGCGGGTCTAACCTTCGCAATTCTAGGGCTTAAGGGTCTACTATTTGAGAGTATATGGTTTAAAAGTCCTGGTTTTGAGTTTATTGGGTCTCATTTTTAAAGTTACAGGGTTATTGAGGTCTATTTTTTGAGGTTACAGGGGTGTGGGAGTCTAAGGTTTCAGGGTTTAGGGTTTAAGAGTATCAGTTTTGAGGATTCCCCAACTGTATACCAAATTTGGTAGGAATCGGTTGGTTTTCAAAAATTTTGTCCGCCATCTTGGATTCGCCATTTTGAATTTTGCAAATCCGACCTCAGATTCATGATCAGCAACCCAAAAAACCCCCGTGTACCAAATTTTGTAAGAATTGGTTGAATTTTAATTTGAATTCGTTTTTGCATTCGAGAAGCACTATATCTGTCTGATTTATTGAGGTTAGAAAGAAAACAGAACTGTATGGCTTAATCCAACCGATGAATATTAGCTTAGCGTGTCCGAATACATATTAATACATCTTTGGATTCATGAAAAAGCTTGAATCAATTTTTTAGGAGTATATTTTTCTTAATTTTTACCTATTTTTTGAGGTTAGAAAAAAATTGAGATGTGATGGCGATATTCTGACGTCAGATTCGTGATCAGCGGGCAAAAATACTACGGATCTGATATATCGCATCAAAAGTATACCCCACTTTTTTTTTTTTGTGGGGCTGTGTTATTATACGTATCGAACAGAGTTTCCGGAATTGTTTCATTCCATCCATTTTTTGTTTGTTTGCGCCATAAAAAACAAACCTGCAGTGGCTTTCAATACCTCAAGAAAGTTTCCATTTTAATTTTCAGATACTTGAACAGGAAGACGTCACAAGGAGCTAAATCAGCGCTATAGGGAAGATGTGTGAATGCACAGTTTCGATAATGGCTTCAACTGGGCAAGCCTTGTGGTCTTTGTTGTTGTTGTACATCAACAAAGTTTTGATTCTCCATGAGTTCGGACACTTTTCTTTAATGGCCTGCTCTAGGCTTTGGATCGTCCTTCAGTGAACTTCTTTTTTAATCGTGGAACAAAAGTCCTTCGCAACCCCAAAAAACAGCCCCGTGCTACTTTTCAGAAGATAACTGAGTTTGTGCCTTCTCGTCAACTCATTGCATCTACTCTTGCTTCGTGGGAGAATCCCAATAGAACACCTAAGTCTGTCGTCTATGACAAATACCCCTCATCGTTCTCTAAAGCAGCCTAATTTTTTTAAGAAAATTCTTTTCTCGCCAATTTCTATTCTGGTGTAAGGAATTTTGGAATCCATATGACAGAAATATGTTTCATGATTTAATCTTGGTCTACAATTTTGAAAACTGCGGTTCTGAAATGAGTAGTAGGGACTAGAATTTTGATTAGTTAATCACAGCGGCAAAGCAAGCCAGATGCTTTCTTTAGTTCTTGCCTCAACCGGTCTTCCTGATCCGGGATTATTCTGAATTGAGTCTCTATGGACCGTCATTGATTTACATCTGGGACATTCCTTCTTAAATAACTTGGTTTAAATGGACCAATGGGAAGAGAAATACTTTTTTAGTAAGAAAGTGCACTGGGGAATACTCCAAATTGCTTTAGCTGATTTTTTAGAAGGAAAAAAACTATAAAACGCACAGTTTTATAGTTTTTAGTGTTCCGTACGGAACACTTATAAGATCACTTCGGTGTCTGTCTGTCTGTCTGTCTGTCTGTCACACCCGATTTTCTCCGAAACTATTTGACATAGAAAGGTGAAATTTGGTAATAATATAGGAATTGATGGCCTCATCAGAGCCATGTAGTTTTGAGAATTAAATTTTGACTTAAGGGGTTAGTTTTGGGGGGTGAAGTCGGAAGTGAAAAAAAATCTTTTTACTAGGTCATCGAGTGTGGTGTCAGATAAAAGCTTGTGAAAACAAGAGTAAAAAATATATATATAATATTATACTTGCGCGCACTTTTCTTTGTATTATTTTTAAAAATTCGCGAAAAATCGCTGTCCCGGGCCTTATCTCGAAAAGTACTTATCAAAAAATTTCGAAAAAATCCTGGAATATTCTCCACGGGGTGTAGATTGAACGAAAATTATCACGAGTGCATTACTTTTAATAATTTATATGGTACATAAAAAAAAAACAAAAATTTCAAGGTCATCAGATTTCAGTAAAGATTGGAAACAAACTTTGTTGAAAACTCATTTAGGGTGTGTTTTGTAAAGTCACTGATCATTTTATACCACCGTAATATAAATTTTGACTTAAGGGTTCGTTTTGAGGGGTGAAATCGGAAGTGAAAAAAATTTTTTTTTACTGGGTCATCGAGTGTGGTGTCAAATGAAAGCTTGTGAAAACACGAGTAAAATATATATATATATATATATATATATATATATATATATATATATATGTATATATATATATATATATATATATATATATATATATATATATATATATATATATACATATATATATATACATA
Organism: Pachyrhynchus sulphureomaculatus; assembly: GCA_019049505.1. NCBI lineage: Eukaryota > Metazoa > Arthropoda > Insecta > Coleoptera > Curculionidae > Pachyrhynchus > Pachyrhynchus sulphureomaculatus. Next base: position 77,214 of record CM032456.1, read on the forward strand.
TATATATATATATATGTATATATATAATGTAATACTTGCGCACACTTATCTTCGTATTACTTTTAAAAAATCGCTGTCCCCTGCCTTATCTTGAAAAGTACTGATCAAAAAATTTTGAAAAAATTCTGGAATATTCTCCACGGGGTATAGATTGAACGAAAATTATCACGAGTGCATTACCTTTAATAATTTTTCAGTAAAGATTGGAAAACAACTTTGTTGAAAACTCATTTGGGGTGTGTTTTCTGAAGTCACTGATCATTTTATACCACCCTAACAAAAATTTTTATTTTAAAAACAATCTACGTACGGAACACTAATTGTGCAAGTTCAACTTGCACTTGACCGGTTTTTTTATAATTTATAGTGATGTTATTTTTATGACTAGGGAGATATCTTAAGAAAAACTCCTTCGTAGTATCTGCCTAATGATTTTGGTTTATTTTTATTCCTAGATTTCCTATTTTCTTACCTGAAACAATTATATATAATTGTACTAATTAAAAGATAATTAAACATCGTATTGTAAAGCAATTTTGCACTTTCAATTATTGCTTATACTAGTCTTGAAATGAACATTTTTCAAGTACTTATCTTAAAAGAAAGAACGGAAACAACATAAACACTTATCGTTCTTTCTAAAATGGTTGATTTACTGCCGGGACCATTGCGAATACAACGATGTATTTTTTACAAAAAAATCAGGAAGAAAAAAAAGATTTATTAAGCAAATAATAAGCCATTCCCAAGTTTCGTTAAACGCTAAAAATTCTAAGATTAGAATGAAATTTTTCTTTGAAATTTCTCTTATTGAAAGAGAAAAGTAGATCACAAGATCATACGGGCCTTTTTCATAAGCTATTTCTTCTTCGACATTAAGTTTCCTACCTATGTAATGAAAGACTGATTTTGTCAAATTTCCACTTTATTTAGTTTCACTGAAACTGTATGACGCGTTTCGCTATACTATAGCTTCTTCTGATACAAAATGATATTTGAATATTAGTGTTGTTACATTTTTATAAATACCCTAAGGTAGATAGGTAATAAAATTAATACTATATGCTAATGAATATTGCTGGGAAATCCATTCTGAATATTAATTGTATAAATTGAGTAAAGAGGAGTTACCATGTGCCAGACAGGTATCTTTTTGTTCGTTTAAGATGATGTCTGAATTTTTAATTCTATTTATTTCCAAATTTTCTAATAGGTTTAATTTTATGCCTTTGTTTTGTATGTGCAAAATTTTAAATTTATCGTCAAAAATGATTACTGTACGCTGAGTCAGTCTTGTTTTTTAAATAGCTTCTTTTATGTTCTGAAATCCTAGTTTCGAATGAGCGACCTGTCTGACCTATGTAACTTTTATGACAAGAACCACAATGCAACTGATACACTTCAGATTTTTTTGGTCTATTTTGTTTTCCCTTTGCGTTTTTAATGAATTTTCCTAACGAGTTGTTTGTTCTAAAAGCTATGTTGGTATTATATTTGTTTAAGTGGTTTTTAGTTTTCTCTGACGTGTTACCAAAATAGGTAAAAACATTATAATTTTCCCTGTGTTTTCTTTCTTGGGGTATACTAAAGAAATAGCTTTATTTTTCAATTTTTTGTTTAGAATTGAGTCTATGGTGTCAGGAGAATATCCGTTGTTAACAGCAATTGGTTTTATTAGATTTAATTCTTTATTAAAATCATGTACAGATAAGGGGACACTTACAAGTCTATGCAACATACTGTGGTAAGCTGCCAATTTGTGTGGTAGGGGGTGAGCTGATTTTATGTTTATTGTAGTATCTGTATGTGAGAGTTTGTGAAAAATAAAGAATTTGTGTTTGTTGTAATGTCTGGTTATCGTTAAGTCAAGAAAATTAATTTTATTGTCGACTTCTAGTTCGATAGTGAATTTAATATTTTTATGTATTGAGTTTATATAGTTAAAAACATTGTCAAGTTGACGCTCTGTACCATTAAAACAAGCAAAGTTGTCGTCTATATATCGGTACCAATACAAAAATGATTTGCTAAATTCTTGTCGATGTATTTGTTTTTCTAGGTTATCCATGAATATTTCTGCTAAAAGTGGGATAAGTGGACTACCCATTATGAGACCCTCAGAACTATTATAAAACGTATTATTAAAGTAAAAATAATTTTGATTGAGGCTCGTGTTTAATAAATTTAGTATGTATTGTTGTATAACGATATTAACTTTATTTTTGATTAGGAATGTGTTTATTATTTTTACTGTTTCATCCGGGGGTATGTTAGGGAAAAGGTTTTGGACGTCAAATGATATTAGTTTTGAATTATCTGGTAGAAACACGTTGGAAATTTTTTCCGTTAATTCTAACGAATTTTTTATTGTGTAAGTTGGGGTGAAGTTAATGTTCGTTTTAATGATATCTATGAGAAATTTTGAGAGTTTGTAAGCTGGGACCGATATGTAGGAGGCTACAGGTCTAATAGGATGATTTTCTTTATGTAATTTGACTAATGAATAAAGTAGAGGGAGCTGATGATTCATGACTGTTAATTTTGAGATTTGGTTGTCTGATATGACGCTAGAAGCTTTACCTAACGCTGTTCTAATATCTTTCTTGAATTTTTCTGTCGGATCTTTTAGTAATATTTTGAAATTTCCTTTCTTAATAAATTCTAATGTTTTGTCTATATATTGTTATTGATCTATAGCCACTATTGTGTTACCCTTATCTGCTTTTGTGAAAATAATATTATTATTTTTAGCCTTGTTTTGTATTGATCTAGCTACATTTATTTCATTATCTAAATTTGGTTTGTTGAGAAGAAATTCCTTTTTTATAATATCTGCGTAAATGTATTTTTTTGGCGTGTTGAATGGTACATTTATTAAAGCTATTTCTGTTTCTACAGCCAAGATTTCAGATTCTTTTAAATCAAATTTATTATTTAAATTATGTTTAAAACCTTTGTTTAAGAGGGTTGTTTCTTGATTAGAAAAATTTGACAAAATCAGTCTTTCATTACATTCGTTATGAATTCCATCAAGTAACAGCCACAACAATTCAAAGTTTCCTACCGAGCAGTAACAGAGAGGCGCCTAAACTGAATAAGAGTTGGCAGGACAAATTTGCAAAATAGGAAGAACAAATCGAATATTTTCGAACTTTTCCTTGTTTTGACTTTTGTTTTAGATCCATTGACTCTTCTTACTTCCCTAAGGAGGTTTGTGATGTTATTTCGCCTAGCATGAGAGCTTATATACTTTTTTTGAAGAAATGCCCTTCCAACGGCGACCGAAAATGAAAAGAGGCTGCTGCCTCTAAACATTTTGTCTACCGACAATGGCGTGAAAATCCTAATGTTATAAATCGTTACATTTTCGTTCATACCAGGAACAAATGCAAAGAAATTATCAACGAAATTGAAAAAGCCAACTTGTTAGCTGAACTCTTTGCTTGACATTCCACTCTCGCTTTCCAAGGAAAAACAACATCCTCTATTCCCATCATACTGTTAAAGATCTCCATGTTGTCTTCAGACAGCATGTCATAAAACCTATTTTAATGAAGCTATATAGCAAATAATTACAGAAGAAGGTCTAAAGTAACATCATCTATGTACCCAATATATTATCTTATAATAGAATATTAGGTAAATATGTTATCATTTTTCAAATACTAACAGAGTTATTATGAAAAATTATGCAACAAACACTTCAGGAGACCATAAAATAATATGGTGCATTCAATAATCAGTTAAATACTTTAATTACCCGTAATCACCGATAAAGTCTGAAGTTGGCAGATAATATCTACAAAATACACTCGAAGCCAGACTCTGATATTAGACACGTACTTAACTAGCAAGCAGCGCTGTGGTTAAATCTGACAGCACTTTAGATTGTATATAAGGCCAAGAGAACGTGCGCTATTCCGTGATATTGCCGAAATTTTGCTTTAATTTGAATTTTATCAGAATAGCGTGTCTCTTGAGACATTTACAGAAGTTAATTTCTAGATATTTGGTAAATAAGAGGAGGGAGAAGGTGGTTGACGAAATATTTAGTTGGCCCTCTGGAATAACGACTTAAAATATCGTGTTTTTGAACTTTGCAGCCAGTTGTATGATTTATTGTGCTAACCTTTACGTATTAAAATTGTTTATCTAGGCCGCTAGTAGTAAGCAGTATAATCACATATTTTGCTATTTTATTTTAGGAAATAACCAATTCTCTCAAGTACCATTACAAGTTAAATATATATATATATATATATATATATATATATATATATATATATATATATATATATATATATATATATAACTGGAAAATGCTAGTTGTTTTTGAAAAGTAGGATGAAAAATCACAAGATAAGCAAAAATCCCCGGGTGGCAATCCACACCTTCGAAGAAGGGAGCCCCATCGGATATGGGGGGGGGGCAATTCTACTTCAAAACAAATAGTTAACCCAAGCTTAAAACTCAGCCAAATGAAGAAATCCCGAAACAGAATAGCTGCTCTCGACACCTGGAATATACAGGGATGGAGGACAAAGAACATCGAAGTCATACAAGTGTTTAAGAAGACCTGAACATAGACATTTTAGTAATAAGCGAGACGAAGAAAAAGGGAAGTGGAATAGAAGAAATAGATGAAGTGATGCATTGTTGGAGTGGAGTAAAGAAGGAAGAAAGAGCAAGGGCCGGAGTTGGAATATTAGTAAAAAAAGAAGTGGAAAAAGAAAATAACATCTTGGGAACCCATCAATGAAAGAATCATAAAACAAAATAGAACAATGCTAGGAAAAGACATGGTAATATTAGGAGTATACGGCCCAACAGAAGACAGCACTATTAGAGGAAAAGATAATTTCATGGAAACACTAGAAATAGAAACACAAAAAGTAAAGAAAATCCAAGAATTAATAATAATGGGAGATCTGAATGGGAGAACAGGAAGGAAAACAAAGGACAATACCGTAGGACCATTCGGAGAAGACATTACTAACGACAACGGAGAGAGACTAATAGAGCTGTGTGAATTAAACGGCCTCAAAATGACAAACGGATTCTACAAACACAAAGACATCCACAAATATATTTGGATTCAAGAAACACGAAACGTAAAATTAATAACAGACTACATTATAATTAAAAACGATACCACTGTCAAAATAAAAGACGTAAGAGTAAAGAGAGGGGCAGAATGTGGAACAGACCATAGACTATTAATAGCAAATATAAAAGTACCGTGGTACAAGACAATAAAGCAAAAAGGAACAATAGATAAAGAAAACAGAAATATTAATGAGATAACAGAAAAAGCAGATAAAGAAATAAAATACAAAATACACTTACTGCAAGACGAAACGATAAGAGACCTATATAGACGGCGATTAGATCGAAAATTAAATGAATTTAACTACGACAACCTCCAACAGATGTATGACCACATAAAAGAATGCATCAAACAGGCGGCCCTAGAAGCATTAGCTAAAGAAGACAACGAGAATAAGAAACATAAAATTAGAGTCTGTGAAAAAACCAGAGAATCTATAAAGGAGAAAAAAGACTATACGAAAAATTGGAGAAGACCAAGCAGGCTTTTCGGCCGGAAAATCATGTATAGACCAGATATACACTATAAAGCAAACAATGGAAAAAAACTTGCAAAGAATAGAGAAGTTCATCTAGCCTTCATAGACATAAGAAAGGCCTATGACCAAGATAAAGATTATGGAACGCAATGAAAGAAATAGGCATTGACAAAGAACTAATATACGCAGTAAAAACTCTCTACGAAAACAACACAGTGAACATAAAAATAGGACATAACATAGGGAAGAGACTCCAAACATCAAAAGGCCTATTACAAGGATGCTCTACATCCCCAACACTGTTCAAAATATACCTCGAACAAACACTAAAAAAATGGAAGCAAAAATGTAGTGGAATGGGAGTCCCAATACGAGAAGATTACTTATATACTCTAAGTTTCGCAGACGACCAAGTAATCATAGCGCGGCATATCTAACACCAAAGGAGGGAAACGTGGAGAATCTAGAAGTCGATAACGAAACAATAATCAAAGGAACCGATAGATTTAAATATTTAGGAACCATCATTTCAAAAAACACAACATCAGAAGAAGAGATTAAAGCTAGATTAGGACAAACGCGGACATGCATAAGACAATTAAATTAGATCCTGTGGGACAAGCACATTACAAAGAGAAACAAAACACGCATATACAAATCAATAATACAAAGCATAATGACATACGGGTCAGAAACATGGACGATCAACAAAAGAAATAAATCTAAAATTAACGCGGTAGAGATGGAATATTGGAGAAGATGTTTTAGAGTGACACGTATGGAGAGAATAATAAATGAAGAAATAAGAAGCATAATGAACATCAAAGAGAAGAAAGACGATTAAAATGGTATGGACACATAAGACGGAGCGAAGATAATAGGTGGATAAAGAAAATAACGGAGTGGAGCCCTATAGGGAGAAGAAAAAGATGAAGACCCAGACGATCGTGGAGAGACAATGTGGACGAGGCTATGGAGGACAGGGGTCTAACAGATGGAGACTGGGAAGATAGAAACGGATGGAATCAAAGGCTGAGAGAAGGAAGACAGCGTCAGCTGTAGAAAATCCTTTTTCGTCAAGGTATTAAAATATTGAGATATAAAACAAACAGTTTATGAAACAAACGAACAATCAATTAAAACACGTACGAAAAATGCGAGTTTGTCCTCGAAACCAACATTCAACGTCTCGATTTACTACAACAAACTGAGAGTAAACAGCCTCGGTACATATGCACTGCCGTGAATTCCAAACGAACGGAAAAACAGCAACAGCAAAAAAAACGTCTTTAATTTACTTTATATTAAGAGGTGGCAAATCTTTAATTGTTATTAATGCTGTAATTGTAAATGATTAATACCTATTGATTATGTTGCTATAAATAATACTAAGTTGATTAGTGCCTGATTTATAGTTAATTGACTTTGGGTCCCTGTTGATATGGTACATTTCCTTAAAAAGTCTCCCTTTATAGTTGTTGTCCTGAGCTAAAATTTTAACGTTGTTATAGTCAAAATTATGACCTGTTTTCAAATGATGTTGCACCACAGCACACGAATTCTTTCCCAATCGGCAGTCACTTCTGTGCTGTGTGAGTCTCTGTTTTAACCACTGAGATGATATAACACGCTTCACATTGCAAACAAGACAATCTATAAACTACCGAGTTATTATATAAGATAGGTGTTCTATCCTTTATTTTTGAAAACAGTTCAGAACCTCGTATGCTGTTATATTTCGCAATTTTTATATTTGGAAAATCTCTGAATAGGGCGACAATTGAATTTGTGATTGGCTTTATAAATTGTAGCTTCCTGTATATCCTATGCTGCGCAGGCGTCTCATCAGTAGGGGCATCAACACCATCCGAATTATAATTTAATTTTCGTAAAATGTGTTTAGGATAGGCATTGTTGACAAAAATGTTATACAGCTCGTCTAGGTTTCTTTTTCGAAATCTATCATCACTAATGCGTATGACCCTATTTTTCATTGCTAAATATATATATATATATATATATATATATATATATATATATATATATATATCCACAAATCAGTTATGATCTTTCGACCTTGAAATGAAATGTTACAATTTTTCTTCCCCATTTTTGATACTATTTTGAAAACCCTCTGCAAAATTACTAGCAACAAGTGACAGATTATAAAGTATGGCCGAAAATTATTCATTTATTTTCAGTTTAGCTAGCAATAGATAGCTTGATAAAATGCGGCTGATTGTAACGTGTTTTTTTCATTACCGGTCTTGAGTGTATGGAGACTTTTATGACATTAATTTTACTTACATTTTTATAACAATGATGCAACTTCTAAACAAAATGTTCCATAGCTGCTTTTAATACTAATCCTCGTTGGTTAAGTTTCAAATATTAATTTAAACATGTTTCAATTAATTAGTTAAACAGAAAAATAGTATAGAAAGCAGGTGGTGTATAGAAACTTTTTGGACTGACTATATATATATATATATATATATATATATATATATATATATATATATATATATATATATATATATATATTTATATATATTTATATATATATATATATATATATATATATATATATATATATATATATATATATATATACATATATATATATATATATATATATATATATATATATATATATATATATATATACATATATATATATATATATATATATATATATATATATATATATATATATATATATATATATATATATATATATATATATATATATATAGTCTCTGGCCAAATTATTAGACGCACTGCAAGATTTCATGTAAAATATTAATTACCGAGTGATATTGTACCGTTTTATTATTTTAAATTGATTTGTTTTTTATTTTTATATTATCCAATCAATTACCTATTTATTTGACATAAATAAAACAGCATTAATTTAGAAAAGAATAAGTTTATTAAGTTTTAAAGAAAAGTGAAATTAATGTTAGTAAAAGTCAATATTTAGTTGAGCCACCTTTAGCCGCTATCAAAGTTTTAATTCTGCGCGGCATGCTATCAATGCAAGATTGTACTGTCTCCTGCATTTGAGGATGATGATTCCACACATGAATAATCTTTTCTAGGAGCTGGGTTTTGTTGGTAATCACATCTTTAGCCACTTCTCTTTTCATCAGCTCCCACACATTTTCAATGGGGTTCATATCAGGGCCAATCCAACAGAGGGATATTTTTTTCTGCCAAAAAAGCTTTAACAGACCGAGCAGTGTGGCAGGGAGCTCCATCTTGTATGAAAGTGAATGGTTCCCTATTTGGAAACCATTCTCTGAGCTGCGGAATCAACCGATTTTGTAATACTTCTTTGTATTGATCTTGCCTCATTATTCCTTTGACGACGTACAGACGTCCAGTGCCCTTGCCGCTGATGACTGACCAAATCATCACTTTGGTGGGATGTTTAACCGTCGGGACGACACAATCAGGATGAAACTTTTCTCCATGACGACGACGCACATACTGAGCTTTATTCTGCAAAATTTCGAATGTGCTTTCGTCACTGAAGCAGACCTGTCAAAAATAGGAAAAAAATATATAAACTTTATGTTTATTTGCTTTATTTAACTGAAAATGATAATAATGTATCAATTATTGATTAAATTGCTGTATCTTATCGATCTCCAGAAGTCCACATTTTTGTCTTGCCATTGTTTGGCCCACTTCAGGCGCTTTGCTTTCATTGCAGCTGTTAACTTGGGCTTCCTGGCGGGGCGACAGGCCTTAAAATCTAATTCTTTCAATTTTCTTCGAACGCGCTCAGAAGCATTTACGCTAGCATCCTGGAGTTGTGATTTTATTACCTTTGTGGTAGCAAATCTGTTTTCTACACAAATTTTCTTCAAACATCTCTCTGACCGTGGAGTGAAAATTGGTTTTCTACCGCATCTTTTCTTTCTTTTTGGGCTTAATTCCTTCCCTGACTCAATTTTCTTTTTTATGCGTCGTACACTAGCTTCAGAAACCTCCAATCTTCGTGATATTTCTCGGTTCGTAAATGTTTTCGCAATCTCAAGGGCCTTCACTTCAGCTTTTTTACGAGGTGAACGATCGCCTTTTCTACCCATAATGAAAATAGTCCAATTACTTTTTTTAAAACACTGCATACAAAATAATAAACTAATAACTGAGTAGTATAAAACTGTTAAACAAACAATCACAGTCCATAAAGCCACAGAAACACGTTCGTACCTGACTCGATTCCGATCGCGACTGATACAGGTTTGTACTTATTTACGTTCATGTATCACTTTGTCAACACAGTGTTGCCATATGTTTAAAAATAAATACAAATATGTAGTCTACAACAATTCTTTTAAATAAAAATCAATAATATTGTAGTTTAAATATACCATTATTGCATAAAAACTCTTAAGAAACATAAAATTACTAAAAAAAAACACAGTGCGTCTAATAATTTGGCCAGGGACTGTACAAACTTAACTATAACACTGTGATTGCTCTTTTTTAGGTTGAGAATGCAAATAAAAGTAGTTGTTAAAAAAAACGTAATTAAAAATTTCTCTCTAATATAATTCAATATTAGAACAGTTGTCTATAAACCCTTTTTGGTATTTAATTCATGTGTAACTTTTCCCTTATAATTTTGATTTTTATGTTCTATGTCTTATTTAGTATTTTAATCTAATGTATTCAATAAATGATGTAAGGATAATTTTTAAAAAAAGATTTATAAAAAAATTTAAAAAATAATAAAAAAAAGAAATGAAATTTGGGGGACTGATGTAGGTATGGTACCGATGGGCCACCATTTTAGTATTTTTATCTGTCATTTACTAATATTGGTTTGTACAATTCTGATACGTTGTAAACTGTCCATAACCTTATAATTTCAAATTTTTTTAAAAAAACGGCTTCTGTCAAATCAGTTATCTATAATGACACGCCTAAAATTTGTCGGTATAAAAATTAAATCTTGAATCATCTCGCTAATTTTAAGTAAATTTTAAAAAATTTAATATGTAAAATAGTGCCCTTTCATTGTGTGAGTTTGCTACCATGTTGAAGCTTTATGTTTTTACCGATATGTTGGAGAGGAATCACTGATACATTTTGTAAGTGAAAAAAGACTTTTATAACAGTAACGAGGTTCATAAACCGATATAATTTACATAATTTAATCCTTACGATCGGTGATTTCTCTCTTACAGATCTCCTGAAGAAGTTTGTAAACACAGACGAAAGCTTGAGAATTTAAAATAAAATTCAGTCGATGAAATAATGCAACAACAACTTTTATTTGTACTCTCAACCTAAAAAAGAGCAATCTCAGTGTTATAGTTAAGTTTGTTTGTTACCAGTAGCTCTTTTACTGTCCTTCAGTATATATATATATATATATATATATATATATATATATATATATATATATATATATATATATATATATATATATATACAGTCCCTGGCCAAATTATTAGACGCACTGTATTTTTTTTAGTAATTTTATGTTTCTAAAGAGTTTTTATGCAATAATGGTATATTTAAACTACAATATTATTGATTTTTATTTAAAAGAATTGTTGTAGACTACATATTTGCATTTATTTTTAACATATGGCAACACTGTGTTGACAAAGTGATACATGAACGTAAACAACTACAAACCTGTATCAGTCGCGATCGGAATCGAGTCAGGTACGGACGTGTTTCTGTGGCTTTATGGACTGTGATTGTTTGTTTAACAGTTTTATACTACTCAGCAGTTATTAGTTTATTTTGTATGCAGTGTTTTAAAAAAGTAATTGGACTATTTTCATTATGGGTAGAAAAGGCGATCTTCCACCACGTAAAAAAGCTGAAGTGAAGGCCCTTGTGATTGCGAAAACATTTACAAACCGAGAAATATAACGAAGATTGGAGGTTTCTGAAGTTAGTGTACGACGCATAAAAAAGAAAATTGAGTCAGGGAAGGAATTAAGCCCGAAAAGAAAGAAAAGATGCGGTAGAAAACCAATTTTCACTCCACGGTCAGAGAGATGTTTGAAGAAAATTTGTGTAGAAAAACAGATTTGCTAGTACAAAGGTAATAAAATCACAACTCCAGGATGCTAGCGTAAATGCTTCTGAGCGCACTGTTCGAAGAAAATTGAAAGAATTAGATTTTAAGGCCTGTCGCCCCGCCAGGAAGCCCAAGTTAACAGCTGCAATGAAAGCAAAGCGCCTGAAGTGGGCCAAACAATGGCAAGACAAAGATGTGGACTTCTGGAGATCGGTAAGATACAGCAATTTAATCAATATTTTCAGTTAAATAAAGCAAATAAACATGGAAGTTTATATATTTTTCCTATTTTTGACAGGTCTGCTTCAGTGACGAAAGCACATTCGAAATTTTGCAGAATAAAGCTCAGTATGTGCGTCGTCGTCATGGAGAAAAGTTTCATCCTGATTGTGTCGTCCCGACGGTTAAACATAAACAAAGTGATGATTTGGTCAGTCATCAGCGGCAAGGGCACTGGACGTCTGTACGTCGTCAAAGGAATAATGAGGCAAGATCAGTACAAAGAAGTATTACAAAATCGGTTGATTCCGCAGCTCAGAGAATGGTTTCCAAATGGGGAACCATTCACTTTCATGCAAGATGGAGCTCCCTGCCACACTGCTCGGTCTGTTAAAGCTTTTTTGGCAGAAAAAAATATCTCTCTGTTGGATTGGCCGGGTAATAGCCCATTGAAAATGTGTGGGAGCTGATAAAAAGAGAAGTGGCTAAAGATGTGATTACCAACAAAACCCAGCTCCTAGAAAAGATTGTTCATGTGTGGAATCATCATCCTCAAATGCAGGAGACAGTACAATCTTGCATTGATAGCATGCCGCGCAGAATTAAAGCTTTGATAGCGCCTAAAGGTGGCTCAACTAAATATTGACTTTTACTAACATTAATTTCACTTTTCTTTAAAACTTAATAAACTTATGCTTTTCTAAATTAATGCTGTTTTATTTATGTCAAATAAATAGGTAATTGATTGGATAATATAAAAATAAAAAACAAATCAATTTAAAAATAAAAAAACGGTACAATATCACTCGGTAATTAATATTTTACATGAAATCTTGCAGTGCGTCTAATAATTTGGCCAGGGACTGTATATATCTATATATCTATACATATATATATATATATATATATATATATATATATATATATATATATATATATATATATATATATATATATATATGTATGTATGTATAGTTGAGGTTTTGAGAAAAAATTTTTTTTGTCATAAATGGAAAGATCTTATATAACTTTTATAACAGAACTATTTTTTTTTTTTCGTTGTAATTAAAAAGTGATATCCAATTGGAAATAAATTTTTAAACTTAGACGCGCCGACAGTTTCCGAAAAAAATCCGAGCACGTGTGACATCACAATGTTTATTTCTCCTTAACATCACAGACAACTGATACTAGTGTATTAGTTTTCAATCAATCTGTTCTTATTATTATCATCAGTGTATTGATAAATTTATTGAAAATGTCTAATCTGAAAAGTTATCGTGCCTGTTTCGTACTATTTTGTACGAATACTACAAAAATAACTGCTGAAAAAATGTTTTTAAATGTGCCACAAGATGTTAAACGTCGAAATCAATGGTTCCAAAACAACGTCAATTTTTTTCTGTTGTGAAGATCACTTCGTTGTAAGTATTTTAAATTTTTTTTTTTTTTTTTATTGGTCTAGCACACGTGCTGCAGGGAAGTCCCTAAAGCGCTCCAGGAGCGGCACGAGTGCGGAAAAAAGCGATTCACGTTGTTCTTGAATCGCTGTAAATTGTACTCGGTGGGAAACACAGCGCTGGGCAAATTATTCCAAAGGGATGACGTTCTCCATATAAAAGATTGCTTGAAAAGCGTTGTACGCTGATTAACAAGCTGAACCTCATACGGATGCGAAGCACCAGCACGACGTGTATTTCTAACATGCACCGCTTTGGGAGGAATTAAGCGGGCTACATCCTTCGAACACTTTCCATGAAAATACTTGTAGAACAGACTCAAGTCGCCAACCGTTCTTCGATGTTCCAGCGAATCAAGGCCGCTGGTCAATTCCGGGTCCCCAATCAGACGGACCGCTCTTCTCTGAACAGAATCCAACAAATGTAGTGTATGTTTGGGAGCGGAGCCCGAAACGTGGGAGCAGTATTCCATAGTTGGTCGAATTTGGGCTTTGTAAAGAAGTAACAGTTGTTGTGGGGTGTAAAGCTTTCTGGTTCTAAATAATATTCCCAACTTTTGAGAAGCTCTCCTTGCTATGCCTGCAACATGTTCACGCCAAGACATATTTGCTCCCAAACTAATGCCCAACAAATTGAGCGACGATGCTAGGGGAATGGAGTGCCCCGACATAACTATGTCGGGTTCAGCAACGTTAACTTTTTTAGAAAAAAACTGCCGCTTGGGTTTTTCTAGCGTTAAATCCCACTTGGTTCTTCTCTCTGAGGAAACATGAGAGCCACAAACAAAACCTTTCAGACATACCATAAGAGCGCAACTTAGCCAACAGTCCATCGTGCCAAACACGGTCGAATGCCTTGGATATGTCAAGAGCAACCGCTCGAGATTCTCCAAAGTGTTCAATTGCGTTGTTCCAAACATGTGTTACATAAGTCAGAAGATCTCTTGTTGATCTATGTTTACGAAAACCATATTGGTGATCGCTAATAATATTGAATCGTTCAAGATATTTTAGAAGATGCTCATTGATAACCTTTTCCATGACTTTCGATATTATTGAAAGCAATGCAACTGGTCGGTAGTTATTTGGCAAGGTCTTCTTACCTTTTTTTAGGTATCGGCTGAACCGTGGCACATTTCCAGCAGGACGGAAATATTCCCTTTCTGTAGGATAGGTTAAAAAGTCTACAGAAAACTGGTGTTAGTTCCCTTGCACAGTTTTTGAGAACTATGGCAGGTATTCCGTCAGCGCCAGAATCCTTCTTGGTGTCTAGCTTCATTAAAATACGCTTTATGATGCGCTGTCTAAAGACAACATCGGGCATCCTTGACTGCAATATGGGAATAGTAGGTGGTGTTTTTCCTTGGAAATCGACAGTAGAATGTGAAGCAAAGAGTTCAGCCAACAAGTTCGCTCTCTCAACAGGTGTGGTTGTATTTTAATATAATAATGTATTTAATAATTTTGACGTATATACACAGGTAGAAGATGCTGACAGTACTTACGTAGAAACACTTTAACACAATGACGTCACGAACATGTAGCCAATCGTAGCACTTTGGTAGTCACATGATTTTTTTTAGATTTTAATTTATTTATGATTTATTGTAAAACATTTTTAAAAAGTTTTTCGCATCGATTATCAGTATTATTTATGATAAAGTTTTAAAATAAAGTAAAAATCTATAATTATTTTTTATTCAAAAACCCAACCCAATTATGATCTTTTTATGTAACCTAAAAATTTAAGATATTCAAGGGCAAGCACGAATTAGTTTACATAGTTGAAGTTTCAGCTCCAATTTAATAAGTTGTATAGCATATCTTAATTAATTGTGTAAAGAAATAATAGGTGTATCATATACGAAAAACATTACCTGACATGTAGAGTTAATTCATTTAAAACGATAACGATAACAGGGGAAAGATGTAGAAAAGTTAAGGTTTAAAATATATCTACGGACGCGCTAAGTGTACACTGTTGCTAAGCAAATGAATATTAAATTCGCAAGAGGACTACAGAATATTGAAAAATTGGAAGTCAATCTAATTCACAATATTTAACTTTCGCTTGCATTTTTTAGTCATCTTTTATAGTTAATGACCATGATAAACTGATAAAAATATAACGAAGCTTGACTGATGTATACTAAGTAATTTTGTAGCTTAAAAAAATGTAAAAGGTCATAAAATACATTCGTTCCTCCAACAGCAGTAAAATGTTATGGCACATAACACCTATTTCATTTGGCGTTGAGATCGTATCATTTTGTATTAAAATTCTCAATTTTTCCAGCATTAGGTGACTGAAAGCTTAGCTTTGCTTAAAAATTTGTCATTTGAATAGACGTTTAGATGTTCTCTGTCACATGTAGGTCTTAATTTTCTTAATCATACTTTAAATCGAGCTATTTTATTAGAATTAAATATATTTCAAAGAAACATCAACAAAGGGTTTTTCCATTCTAATTCCACGCCGCACATTTGGAAAAATAAGGCATTTTTTGGACAAAAATCACTACGTGTCTTACGTTTTGACGAATTTGAATATTTTTTTTTAAATACTCGTGAACACTTCTAGTTTACTCTCCAACTGTAGAATTTTAAATAAATTGACTTACTATATCAGTTATATGAAAAATACATATTTACCCCATCTGTGTTGGGAATGTGGAATCTTTGGCACAATGACACCACTCAGTATATATCATCACTACACCAAACACTTTATTTTTGCGCTCGACTCGCGTTTAGCTAACCATGTTAGGTCCATCAGGAGCGATGATTGATTGAGTCAATCATCGCTCCTGATGAAGCTAACATGGTTAGGGAAACGTGCGTCGCGTGCAAAAATAAAGACTTTGGTGTAGTGGTGATATATACTGAGTATTTACCGCATATTAGGAATAGTACAAAACTTTACTAAATTTGGTACCTTCAATTCGAATTTGAAGATAATTTAAAAAAAGTGATACCCTAACCTCAAAAAATAGCTTCCAGTTGCAAACATTTCTTAATCGTAAGAATGGAACAGTTCTTTACTGTACAAATCGGTCTGGATATGACAACTTTGTGCATTTTGATCCAGCTGATAAAGGACTGAGATCGAAATTGTCCCTGTAAATAACTTTCTAAACTCAAAAAACATTCTTGGTAATAAGTAGAGAATTTCTTTTATATAGTTCATAAAAGTATGTAAAATTCAATAGCTTTGTATATGTAGATTTACTGATAGGTGAACAAAAAGCTACGTATGGTAAGTTTAAACCTAACATAACCTAATAGGTCGAGTCATGAACAAGTAGAAAGGCATATACTACAAGCTTTAATTCTAACAGAACCTAATGCATCAAGTTATAGGCCAGCAGACAGGCATATATAACTAGATTTAAACCTAACATAACCTAATGGTTAAAGACATAAAAGAACAGAAAAGTATACACCACAAGCTTTAAACCTAACATAACTTAGTGGTTAGAGACATAAGAGGGCACAAAAGTATATGCTACAAGCTTTACAGGGACAATTTTGATGTTAGCCCTTTATCAGCTGGATCAAAATACACAAAGTTATCGTATTCAGATAGATTTGTGCAGTAAAGAACTGTTCCGTTCTTACGATTAAGAATGTTTGCAACTGGAAACTATCTTTCCAAGTTAGAGTATAACATTTTTTAAAATTATCTTCTAATTCAAGTTAAGGAGGTTAATATATCTATCTGTATACATTAAAATATTAAATTGAGTCGAATTTTGTATTATTTCTATTATGTGGTAAATATGTATTTTTCATATAACCGATACATGATCAGATATAATCATAATAAGTCAATTTATTTAAAATTCTGCAGTTGGAGAGTAAACTAGAAGCGTTCACGAGTATTTAAAAATAAATTATTCAAATTAGTCAAAAAGTAAGCCACGTCGCGACTTTTGTCCAAAAAATGACTTATTTTTCCCAATGTGCGCCGTTTCCATAATTTTTATTCAAGCATTTATATCAGCCCTGAGATGCTTTCCCCTGCACTTAAAGGGGGTGAAAATATTCCCAGAGATGATAATGGTCGGGCCAATTAATTTGCTCAAAATGGCGACAAATTTAATTTCATTCTCCATCCATAACTCGGTTATTACCCGACTTGTTCAGGAAAACCTATCACTGGTCAAACTTGCAACTTTAATATAAAAATGATTTAATGTAGTGGCATAGGCGAGGTTAAACGAAAAGTCTAATAATTTAGATATTCTGTTTTTAGTGTTCCGTACGGAACACTTATAAGATGACTTCGGTGTCTGTCTGTCTGTCTGTCCGTCTATCTGTCTGTTACACCCGATTTTCTCCGAAACTCTTTATCACAGAAAGTTGAAATTTGGTAATAATATAGGAACTGATGGCCTCATCAAAGCCATGTAGTTCTGAAAGTCAAATTTTGACTTAAAGGGTTAGTTTTGGGGGTGAAATCGGAAGTGAAAGAAAATTTTTTTAGTAGGTCATCGAGTGTGGTGTCAAATGAAAGCTTGTGAAAACACGAGTAAAAAATATGTATATAATGTAATACTTGCGCACACTTTTCTTTTTATTATTTTTAAAAAATCGCGAAAAATCGCTGTCCCCCCACCTTATCTCGAAAAGTGCTGATCAAAAAAATTTTGAAAAAATTCTGGAATATTCTCCAGTGGGTGTAGATTGAACGAAAATTATCACGAGTGCATTACCTTTAATAATCTATCTGGCATATAAAAAAAAACAAAAATTTCAAGGTCATCAATTTTCAGTAAAGATTGGAAACAAACTTTGTTGAAAACTCATTTGGGGTGTGTTTTGTGAAGTCACTGATCATTTTATGCCACCGTAACAACATTTTTTATTTTAAAAGCAATCAACGTACGGAACACTAAGTGTGCAAATTCAACTTGCACTTGACCGGTATTTATATTATACTTTAAAGGATGTTAGGTCTTAATAATAATAATAATAAATTACTTTTCATAATGGTTCAGAAGAAGTTATAAAAAAATGATATTAACGGGGAGGGCGGGAATCTAACAATGCTGCTGTAATACAACGTCGATGTTAAGCAATTGATAAAAGTACCCTTTTAATAATGCTTAACAACAAGACTAAGAAAAATTATTAAGCAATAATAAAATTATAAGGCCCAAATCAATTTTTAAGTTGCGATTTTCAAATCATAAATACGTTTTCACCAAACAAGTTACGTTCGAAACATATTTTTAGCAAAGATTTTAAAACGGCAGTAGCAGAATACTTCTTGATGTAAAGTGGACATTTGTTGAAATTCTTGGTGATATAACTAAAGGGAACGCTAAAACTGAGTAGAGGTATACCTGAGAACGTAAACCAGGTTCTTAAGAAGGGTATTATGCGAGTATACATCAAAGCCTTGTCTCAGTTCCCCAAAAGGCAGAAGGACTGCTTTAAGTTCGAAGTTTCCTTGACAAGAAAGAGAAGATGGATGTGAAACTGCCTTTCTAAAGAAAAGCAGCTCTATTGTTTTGTATATTGTTTTTGGATTGTTTTCTAAGAGTCATAGAGAATTTGTTTGTGCATATCTCTCTATATTTTCCGAGAACAAATAATCCAGTATTAATGCAGTTTTCTTTTATGTATGGGCACATTATCTATATTAAATATTCCGCTTTATTTAATTAAAATTACTTAACACGTTGACTGCCACGGCAATTTTCAGAAATCTGGCCTAAAATGACAATTTGATTTAATCACATTATATTATTAAAAACTCTAATTCTAGTGCATAGTTATCATCAAAAAGCATAAAAAATGTTTTTTTTTTAAAAAAAAAGGTCTTACGAATTATCTCGTAGTTGGCTTCTGTAACAGAAATCTCTTCGCGGAAGCCAACTACTAGTTAATTCGCACGCAGACACGCACAGACACGCTTCGACCTGTCGCTTCTCTAAAGCTGAATCATAGATACGCGTCCATATTCGCCAGTAGTATCTCAGAAATTGTCGAGTGCATCACATTTGCGTCTTTCTTGAGTGTTTTGCTTTATAATTATTGTTATAATTAAATTATCAAGAACGCAATATGGATAAGAAAAGACCACTGACTCAAAATGAAATTGAGTACTACGCAAATCTAAGTGATTCAGAATTTGACGGGATTTTTGGCGAGGATGGTAACGACAGTAGCGATTATGAACCTTCTGAGAATTCAAGTGATAGTGAAGATGAAGTCGTCTCCGAACCTGAAGTTGATCCCGAAAATGAAGATAATGACGATGATTCCCAAGCAACAACATCAAATGCGAATGAGGATTTGTGGACAGAAATTCAACAAAATCCTGAATTATTTATTTTCCAAGAAAATGTTGGTGTGAAATTGGATACGACAAATTTTACAGTACAAACGCTGGTGGACTTATTTTTTTCGGATGAATTTCTTGCATTACTGGTGGAACAAACTAATTTATATGCTGCGCAAGAAATTGAAAAACGTAAAGAAATAAAAAAATCTAATAGGTTATCAAAGTGGGAAGACATCAGTGCTGCAGAGATGAAAGTTTTTATTGGACTTTTGTTGCAAATGGGACCTCGTACTTTTCCATCAATTGAACATTACTGGAGCACAAACAAGCTATATAATGTAAACTTTTGGCGCTCACATATGAGTCGAAATCGATTCCAGTTGTTACTTCGTTATTTTCATTTGGTTGATAACTCAATACCATCTGCCGACAGATTATACAAGGTGAGACCAATACTAAATCATTTCAATAATATTATGCATGAAAACTATGTACCAGATAAAAATATTTGTATTGACGAATCCATGATGCTATGGCGGGGAAGATTGCTTTTCCGCCAATACATTAAAAATAAAAAACACAAATATGGTATCAAACTGTATGAACTATGTGAGTCCGACGGTCTTGTAATGAAAATAAAGATTTACAGCGGAAAATCTGAGGAAACTGACAATAATGTAGGTCACACTACTGACGTTGTTTTACATTTACTTGAGGACTATCTCGATAAAGGATACACGGTTTACATGGATAATTTTTATAATTCTGTTACTCTTACAAAACTGCTAAATACACGAAAAACTTATGTGTGTGGAACCTTACGAAATAATAGAAAACAAAACCCCAGAGATGTGGTAAATCGTAAACTCAAAAAAGGGGAGTGTATTTGGCAGCAAAATGGTCCTGTTACTGTATGCAAATGGAAAGACAAACGAGATGTCCTTAGCATTTCAAACATGCATGCTGTTGAAATGGTAGAGGTGCCCAATCGCAATGGAAAAATTTGTATGAAACCGAATATAATTCGAGATTACAATAATGGAATGTCTGGCATTGACCGATCAGATCAAATGCTTTCGTACTACTCATCTCTAAGAAAGACTATTAGACGGCCCAAAAAGGTTTCATTACATATTATAGAGATATATATACACAATGCTCACAAAATTTTTCAAAAAGTAACATCTTCTAAAATAAAACTGATAAAGTGCAGAGAAGACTTCGTCGTCGCGTTGATTGGAGAAGAGATTCAACCAGTTTCGAAAAAAATTAAATTGCAAGAGCTCCATTATTTAGAGAGTCTACCACCTACGAAAAAAAAACAGCGTCCGACAAAGCCATGTCGTATATGTACTCAACCAAAAAAAAACGCCGAGAAACGCGTTATTTCTGTCCAGCCTGTAAAGAGAAGCCAGCCCTTTGTGTGGAAGATTGTTTTAAGAAGTTCCACAAACAATAAAATATAATTTTATTTCTTGAATTTGAACTAATTTTTATAATTATATTTTTTTGTTCATTTTTTAATAAGTTTTCTGTTCATGCAAGCCAGCATTGATTTTTTGTTCTTTTCCCAGAAGCCATCTATCGAGATTAGCACTGATATATTTCGAGTTTAATCGTAGCTGCACAAAAATGGCAAGTAAAAACAGGACGAGATAACTCGTAGTTGGCGTCCGAGAAAAGAACGCAATCTACGAGTTATCTCGTAGTTGGCAGTCAACGTGCTAAAAAAAAACACGGGAAATAATATAAAAATATTATGAGACGATTATTTTCAATCACTAAAAATGTATAAAAATCTTGTATATAGTTAATCAATTCTGATACAGATGGCGGAATATAAAGTGTATAGACATGGTAGTAGATCGGTAACTACTGGGGTTTTTTAGTCTTCTTTTACTTTAATGGTGAGAAGTAGGTAATCCACGAGGATTGAGTTGTCGAAAAATGCTAGTATTACCATTCTTTATATTTCATGTCATAATTCTAATATAAAAACGGGAATCTTAAGCGTTTAAAATTAAATCAAAGGTAATTTTCAAAATTGTTGTATTCAATATTGAAGAAATATTTTTCATAAACTTGTAAATACTCTGGAATATAATGGGAAGTGGTATAAAATAAGAACGGATTAAATAAGCCCCAAAATAAACTACAAACGTGCTGGCGACAGTATGAAAATGCCTATTTAAAGTCGTAGTTCTTTCTGATGAAATCAAGATTTTTATGTATCTCATTCCTACAATTAGTATATAATTATCTCTGCCTGTTCGTCAGCTGACAAGTAAGTATTTTTATGAGATAATTAGAACAAGTTACGTAAAGTAAGATATTTATTTAAGTATATTATTACCATGAAATGAAAATGATAAAATATCACAGTTAAATTATTACCACTTTTCAGGTGCCAAAACTACTTTAAATTTAAAAACCAATTTACTGAAGTACTGTAAATTAAAATTCTTGATCCAACGCTCGAAAGGAATGACAATTATTTTGTTTTGCGTGTTTTTGTAAATGTCGGAAAATGGCACTTTTAAGCCTGCAGCAATATATCTAACTATATTATATTCTTTACTACATGATATTGTTCCATATTTAATGGTTTAGGCAGTGTATTGCAAGAGAACGCGCTAGCGACAAACTTTTTTCTTACTTGATTCACTAGTATCGTCACTGCGTATTCATTATGTTACCTAACCTAATAAAATTAGGTTAGGTAACCTGGCCAGAGAACATATGTATGTTTTTTTTAAAAAAAAGCGTGTAAATCGGATAAGTGGTTCTTGAGTAATAAGCGCACTAACGGACAGACAGACAGATAGGCAGACAGATAGAAAGACGTTGCATTTTATATATATTATAGAAGATCTACTTGTTACTGCATCGTTTGGGCCTAGCTGATGATATCTAACCGATATAAATTTATATCAGATGGCCTCTTGAATAGCGATTTGTAGAACTTCCTTGTAGTAGTAGAAAAGGTTAATACCATGTTTCATTTTTTCACAATGTTTTGATTCTGTTTACATCAGTGCTCGCCACGTCAGACAGTGGTTATCATATTATTTCAGGTTGCGATTTGACCATAATAATGACATTAAAAATGATATAGACGTTGTGTATTATGGGAAATACAAATATAATTAATCACCAATTTAAATTTCAAACAGTAGATTGTAACGAAATAATTGAAATAGTTAAAAAATTTGAAAATAAAATTGGCGGTAAGAATATTTTATCTGAAGGTGTAATTAAACATTCTATAACGTACACGGCTTTTTTTACGCCAATATCATCAATAATAGCATGCTGCAAGGAAAAGTGCCTAACGAATGGAAAATTTCCAAAATTGTGCCAATTGAAAAAAATTAAATATACTATAAAACCTGAAGAGATTCGGCCAATAAATACGCTTTTAAGTGACGAAAAAAATCCTTGAAACAGTGATAAAAAATCAGTTAGTGCAATATTTGAATGATAACAATATTATTATTCCAGAGCAATCGGGTTTTAGAAGCAAACACTCATGGGAAACTGCAATTAATTATGTTATAAGTGAATGGCGTGAAGATTTGATGAATAAAAAATACATTGTATCAACCTTCATAGATTTAAAAAGAGCATTTGAAACTATAGACAGAAAATTATTGCTTATGAAACTACACAAAATTGGAGGGCGTGATATAGAATTAAAATGGTTTGAAGATTATCTATCGAATAGAAAGCAACAAACAAAAATTGGAAACACGACATCATCAGCGATACCAGTGAATATTGGTCTACCGCACGGCTCTGTCCTTGCGCCGGTACTGTTTCTCATATACATAAATGACATTAAAGACGGTTTAAAGTACGGGGATGTTAGACTATTTGCAGACGATGCACTGATTGCAATTAGTGATGTTAGTTTGGATGAGGCTATTAATAAAATGCAGTCTGATATGAATATTCTTTACAAGTGGATGTGTATAAATATGTTAAAACTTAATACAGATAAAACTAAATATATGATAATATCACACAATAACTATAATAATAAATAATCATAAATTATACATAAATAATCGTGAAATAGAAAAAGTAAACGAAATTAAATACTTGGGTATAATAATAGATTGTAAACTTAAATTTGATGCACATTTTCTATTTAGTGAATAAAATAAACCAAAAACTTTATTTCATGTATAGAACTTGCCACATCATAAGTGAATACCATAAAATATTAATATATAGAAGCATAATTGAGCCACATTTTATTTACTGTCCTTCGGTATTATTTCTTGCTAAGGATACACAAATAGAACTACTGCAAAAACTTCAAAACAAGGCAATGAGATTTATATTGCGGAAGCCTCGAGATACGCACATAAAAGATATGTTAGATCGATTAAATTGGCTGAGTGTAAAGCAGAGCTTATTTTATTACGCAATGAAATTCATCTATAATATAAAGATAGAAAATTGTCCCACATATTGGACCGAGAAAATTAGATACGTCAATCAGATACACAACTACAACACCAGAGGACGAAATGACTTCCGAGTAGTGGGAATTACAAATGAAGCTGATCGAGCAAATCTTTATTATAAAGGACCAAATAATATTAAAAATTGTGAAACCATAAATAAGTTTAAGCAACTATTATATCAACATTCTAAGAATATGCCTATCCGATAGTTAAATTAGGTTCTAGTGAACCGTAGATAAATAAATAAATAAAAAATAAATAAATAAATAAATAATTAATGATCAATTTTTGCAACTATCTATGTAATAAACAATATTAGTTTTTTACTATTTCGTTCTCATTTCTTATATATACTAATGATGTCATTCTGTAAGCTTGTTTATTTCTAATCCCTCTAACTATATTTTTATGCTTTTTTAAAATTTTTTTCCTTCGACTCTAAAAGAATATATTATTATATCATTAATCAAACTGTAATGTCTCATGCAGAAACCATTATTTACTGTAATAAAAATATACTTACCCCATTTATTTTCTAGATGTCGAAAAGCGAATAGCTTGTGTTAAGCAAAGCATAACTATTGAGTAAAGCTAAATTTTTTTGTCCCTCGAAATGTGTGCCATAATTTGATAGTATGAAGTGTTCCTAACGATAAAATAACTTCAAAAAAGTTGTAAAATGTAACGGTAGCGAAAAAAATTAAATTGTTCAATTAGGGTATAAAACGACAAATATAACTACTATATTTTACTACAAATCTCTACAGAAACGTAAGGAAATAGAGCCATTTCTGAAGTATGGGCGATAAAGAGTGGATCAAGTACAACAATAATGTACGAATTAAAAAAGGATAAGGCTCCACAAACGATGGCAAAGCCTGGATTGACGTCAGAAAAGGTAATGCTGTGTGTTTGGTATTATTGGAAGGTGAACTTCCATCATAAGCTTCTGCAACCCGGCAATACGATTGATTCTGTACTCTATTATCTCCAAAAGAGCAGGTTGAAATAAGTGATTGAAAAAAATCGACGGGCACTAGTCAACAGAAAAGGTGTCGTCTTCCACCATGACAATGCCAGACCGTACCCATCTTTGATAACTCGGCAAAAACTGAGAGAGCCAGGATCGGAAGTTTTAATGCAACCACCGCATAGCCCGGACTTTGCACTGTCAAGACTTCCATTTATTTAAGTCTCTGCAGAACTCCCTGAAAAGTGTTGTTAGTTTCAAAAGATGCCTGTATAAACCACTTGTCATACTTTTTTACCCAGAAACTATAAAAAAAAATGATCTCAATTTGAACTTTAAACACCCTTTATATGGATTTTCCAAGCAAGATATGTGCTTTGGTTAAAAGTGTATATATTGTATTGCTAAAGAGAATCCAGTGTTTCTTCATGTAGCTATTTATCGAGCTCATATGATAAAACTTCGAATTATATCTTATATGATTTTATCTGTGGTTTCTTTGTTGGATTAGCAATTATTAATAGTTTGTTGTTGCTGTAGAAGTAGATGAAAATAATAAGTGTTTCGGTTAATAATGTCGATTTTGCTAAGAGGTGGCGTTACTAATACATTTGTTGATATAGACTAGTGACATCTGTGGCGTTTTGGAAGGTAAATGTACGCCATCAAGAGCCAGTGCGTTATTAATTGTCATTGTGCGAAAAATATAGTTCTTCATAGCTTTGAATATGTCGTGTTTCGTACCAGAAAAAGACGTTGAGCGGGGAAGTTTAATAACTTCCTTTCATTTGAAGAAAACAGCTGCTGAAAGTTATCGTTTGTTGGTTGAAGCTTTGGTGGGATAGTAGAGGAGGTGTGTATTACGAACTGCTGAAACCTGGTGAAACGATTTCTGGCGATCGATACCGACAACAATTGATAAAGTTGAACCGAGCATTGAAGGAAAAATGACCAGAATACGCCCCAAAGACACGATAAAGTCATTTTTCAACATGATAATGCTCGGCAACATGTTGCAAAATGTGTTAAAAACTATTTTTAAAACATCAAATGGGACATTCTCCCATACTCGCCGTATTCAGCGGACTTAGCGCCTTCAGACTACCACTTATTTTGATCGGTGCAACACGGACTTTCAGAACAACACTTACATTCTTAAGAAGAAGTGAAAATTTGTCTTGATGAATGGTTGGCCTCAAAAGATGAAAAGTTCTTCCGGTGCGGAATCCATTCTTTGACAGAAAGATGGGAAAAAGTCATAGCTAACTATGGCCAATACTTTGATTATTAAGGTAATTTATTTTCTGATGGAAATAAGCGCTTAAATGTTGCGAAAAAATCAACATTATTAACCGAAACATCTATTAGTAAAAATTATAGCATATTCTTTAAATACTGGGATTTTATAATTTCGTGATTATTATTTTATCATTAGCATGTCATAATATTTCCATAAAATATATGAAAAGTAAGTACCACGTAGACCTGACTTGTTATCTAAAAGTTCTCAATGTGAAATAACCGGAAGTCGGACTTGCGCGATTATTGTGCAGTACGTTGATTGCTTTTAAAATAAAAAAAAATTGTTACAGAAGTATAAAATGATCAATGACTTCACAAAACACACCCCAAATGAGTTTTCAACAAAAAATTTTTTTTGATTGTAACATTCATTTTTTCCTAGATTTTAAGATCATGTTACAAAACCGTTTTTATTTCTTTAATTCATACAATAATTGTTAATTTAAGTTGAGCATTATTACAGTTTTTTTTATATTTTGTTAAGCAGTGTAACTCAACTAGTAGTAAGCGCATGTTATCGATTTAACTTATTTTATTTGTATTGAATGTGTCCGGATTATGATGAAGACGAGCATCATCGGTCCTTGTCTATCAAGTCGCGACTTTAACACTCCCGTCTCATTTTACGTTTCTGAAGTGAAGATTTCACTTCGAAGGAAGGGGAACGAGGGTATATAACCCGCCATTTCGAATTTTTAGGGACTTTTTCCGATCCAGCATGTAACACTGACTTTCTCTGTCCGTCACGAAGTGATGGCTTTTTCCGTCCTTCAAGTAATGAAGGCATCCTTTTTGCCTTCCATGATATAGTGTGTTTTTTATCATCGAGCCGTTGATTAGTTACCCAAATGAAAATAAGGAGGTAGTGTGTGAGGCAATATTTTGATGGGAAACTCACCAGGAGAGGCCAAGCAGTTGATAGAAAAGCCACGAGGAGAAGCCAAGCAGTAAGTCATTAGTACACCAGTTTAAATACCTTACTTTTTTTCTATAACGTGTGCTCCCAACGACAACGTAACTCGTGTGATCCCAAAGTCGATTTCACAGGAAGTGAATATAG
Source organism: Pachyrhynchus sulphureomaculatus (assembly GCA_019049505.1). Classification (NCBI taxonomy): domain Eukaryota; kingdom Metazoa; phylum Arthropoda; class Insecta; order Coleoptera; family Curculionidae; genus Pachyrhynchus; species Pachyrhynchus sulphureomaculatus. The sequence goes on from CM032456.1 coordinate 104,625, forward strand.
AACAATCTTTCTATATCGTGCCTTTTTGAAGCCATTCTCAAAACTAAGTGATACGAAAAACTGTACTCCCTTCATCATTCTAAGTTAAAGACTATCCATGAAGTTGTGCACTCCCGTGGCATAAAAGGTTATTTATTTAGTCTACTTAATCTTAAGGGTATAATACATGTAGGAATGTTTTTTTATTTGTTAATGTACTTTACTTTAATTAAGTGTAGTGTTTTACTGAACTCCCGCTCTATCTTACAGGACGTAAAGGTTTTAGTGTATTTAATTTTAATACCAACAACTAAATAACTCTTCAGTATTTTTTGATTTTTTGAGCTGAATATTACAAAATGAATGGTGCCCAAAACAGTAAAACTAGGCTTTAAACAACTGTAGAGACTATTTTCAAAAGGCGTATAAAAATTATCTCTTATGCACATCTCTCCAGAAAAAAACGAGCTAGCTGAGATGTCTCTTGCTTTTGTTCTCCAAACTAAGTATTAATATCCACCCAATATATTCTCAAAAGTAAGAAGACACTCAAGGGGCAAAACATGATTCTTATTTAATAAATAAAGGGTTTATTAAAATAGAAAGAAAAGAGCGCGACACGCTCTCTTTACTAAAAACTGATGACCTTGAATTTTTTATTTATTTATTTTTTTTATATCAGATAAATTATTAAAGGTAATGCACTCGTGATAATTTTCGTTCAATCTACACCCTGTGGAAAATATTCCAGAATTTTTTTAAAATTTTTGGATACAATAATACAAACAACAGTGTGCGCAAGTATTACGTTATTAGTGTTCCGTAGAGAACACTTATAAGATGACTACGGTGTCTGTCTGTCTGTCCGTCTGTCTGTCACACCCGATTTTCTCCGAAACTATTTGTCATAGAAAGTTGAAATCTGGTAATAATATAGGAATTGATGGCTTTATCAGAACCGTGTAGTTTTGAAAGTTAAATTTTGACTTAAGAGGTTAGTTTTGGGGGGTGAAATCGGAAGTGAAAAAAAAAATTTTTTTTACTGGGTCATCGAGTCTGGTGTCAAATGAAAGCTTGTTAAAACACGAGTAAAAAATGTATATATAATGTAATACTTGCGCACACTTTTCTTTGTATTATTTTCAAAAAATAGAGAAAAATCGCTGTCCCCCCACCTTATCTCGAAAAGTACTGATCAAAAAAATTTTGAAAAAATTCTAGAATAATCTCCACGGGGTGTAGATTGAACGAAAATTATCATGGTATATAAAAAAAAACAAAAATTTCAAGGTCATCAGTTTTCAGTAAAGATTGGAAGCAAACTTTGTTGAAAACTCATTTGGGGTGTGTTTTGTGAAGTCACTGATTATTTTATACCACCCTAACAAAATTTTTTTATTTTAAAAGCAATCAACGTACGGAATACTAATTGTGCAAGTTCAACTTGCACTTGACCGTCTACTTTATATTTTTAAACTTGTGTTTTTATAAGCTTTCATTTGATGACCTGGTAAAATTTTTTTTTTTTTTTCACTTCCGATTTCACCCTCCAAAACTAACTCCCTAAGTCAAAATTTAACTTTTAGAACCACACGGCTCTGATAAGGCCATCAATTCCTATATTATTAAGAAATTTCAACTTTTCATGTCAAATAGTTTCGGAGAAAATCGGGTGTGACAGACGGGCAGACACCGAAGTGATCTCATAGGTGTTCCGTGTGGAACACTAGAACGTGTATGTTTAGAAGTTTTAAATTTAGACATGTTTTATCTTAGTAAATATGGCTGAAAAAAATTGAATTCAATTCTTCAAAGTACGTAAAAGTTCTGAATAATAAAAATACATAGTAAATAATATATTTTATTAGAAATACATATATACAAGTGAAATCTCTTTGTAGTGTTTTAGTTGCCAAATTTATAGCACCATAAAATGAGAATGAGTCAGTTATATTCGTCTATTACTTACTTTAGTGCACGTTACAGTGTTTAAAGTACATTAAGTTTTGATCGTGTCGTAAATCGACACGTAAATTTTAAAATGTATTTTTGTAAACTAGAATTACATTGATCTGTTTACTAACGTTATTTAGCTTCTTATAGTTAGCTATTTAATAGTACAATTAGAGTGCGCCCAGTCAGTAAAAAATACTTGACCTAATAATTTGATTCTCAAAATATAAATAAATAAAACCGGCCTTTAATTGCATATACGAGGCTGGTTTGAAAAGTCCGTGCAAAAATAAAAACTACTTATGTGTTTGGGGTAAACATTTTTATTTTTCGACATAGTTTTCTTTTAGGCTTATATACTTCGTCCAACGATGTTCTCGTTTGTTGGTCCCTTCCGAATAATAGGATTTGTCCAAGTCTGCAAAATATCCATTAGTATCTGCAATCACCTCCTCGTTTGAATAAAATCTTTGTCCCGCCAGCCATTTCTTCAAATTGGGGAACAAATAGTAGTCCGAGGAGCCAAGTCTGGAGAATAGGGGGGATGTGAAACGAGTTGGAATCCTATTTCCATTAATTTTGCGACCACAACTGCTGAGGTGTGTGCTGGTGCGTTGTCATGATGGAAAAGGACTTTCTTATGGGCCAATCGCGGGCGTTTTTCTTGCAGCTTGGTTTTCAAACGGTCCAATAACGATGAATAATATTCACCTGTAATAGTTTTAACCCTTTTCCAGATAGTCGATGAGGATTATCCCTTGCGAATCCCAAAAGACAGTCGCCATAACCTTTCCGGCCGAAGGAACGGTCTTCGCCTTTTTTGGTGCAGATTTCCCCTTGGTAACCCATTGTTTAGATTGTTGTTTGGTCTAAGGAGTATAGTAATGTATCCATGTTTCATGCACAGTGACGAAACGTCGCTTAAAGTCCTCCGGATTCTTCTGGAACAGCTGCAAACCATCCTTGCAACACTTCACACGATTCCGTTTTTGGTCAAGCATGAGCAATAGCGGCACCCATCTTGCAGATAGCTTTCTCATGTCCAAATGTTTATGCAAAATATTATGTACCCGTTCAGTCGAGATGCCCACAGCACTAGCAATCTCACGCACCTTAACTTTTCTGTCATCCATCACCATATCATGGATTTGATCAATGATTTCTGGAGTCGTAACCTCCACAGGCCGTCCAGAACGTTCAGCGTCACTTGTGCCCATATGGCCAGTCCGAAAATTTTGAAACCACTTATAAACTGTTCTAATCGAAGGTGCAGAGTCACCATAATATTTATCAAGCTTCTCTTTAGTCTCCTGAGGCGTTTTGCCTTTCATAAGTAGTGTTTAATCACCACACGAAATTCTTTTTCGTCCATTTCTTGAAAATCACTCGACTTCCTTGATTCACACGAATGCCAAACACAAAGAAATAGACCAATATGGCTGAAACTTGGTGTGCATTCATTCAAGAGATGCTACTAACTAAACATGACCTCGAGATACGCGCCGGTGGTGCCATCTCTCGGACTTTGCACGGACTTTTCAAACCAGCCTCGTACCTAGTCATGGAGTCAAAAAAAAGGGTCTTTTTAGGAATTTTTTTTAGTCAAACTATTTATTATTAAATCAGATTTTTAATTCATATAATAAAAATACAATTTGTTAAATTTTAATTAAAAATGAAAATAAAGGCGTCGCTACATCTTTTCCCCTGCGATCCCTTTTTTATAAGGTATATTGCGGTGTGTATAGATACATATATTGGTGGAAGGAAATGTAGCGAATCTTGGAAATTCATAAACAAAGTAAAAACCGATGAAAAGCCAGTAGCCCACTTTAATTAATACCAACAGAAGAATGAATTAGACATTATGAAAATCTCCTAACAGAACACAGGCCTGAGTACATTCAAAGATCACCAACAGAAGTACAGATAGAGGGCGAATCCACGTATATATATATATATATATATATATATATATATATATATATATATATATATATATATATATATATATATATATATATATATATAGAGTGACCGGATCTCATAGAAGGGGAAAAAAAATGTTGGAATCTTGTTCGTCTGGACCCCACAAAACGATTGCCCTTTCCAGATATTGAGATAGCCGAAATTTGAGCTCGATTAAACGACGTTAACCCGTGCCGCTCGTCGTTCAAAGTTTGAAAAAATCCAAATTTTTGGCCAAAAAGCTGACATATGGAGCCATAACTCCAGAACGGTAAATAATAGAAACACGCTTAATATCTCAAAAGAAAGCTAATGTTGTTCTTCAAAATTTATATTCTATACATAATTGTTGTTATTTTAAGTCAAATCGAGTTACAACAGCCTTTAGCCCCAAAAAAACGTGACCTGGTACCACTAGGAGCATACTTCGTATATTTTGTTATTAAGTGATAAATTTTGCTTTTTTTGGTATATTTTTGAGTTTAAAGTAGAAATATAATAAACAAACAAGTAATACTGATAAGTCTATAGACATTTTTTATTTTAAAATATAAAAATTAGGTATATAATACATACAAAACAGACACAGAAAAGATACAGACGTAGTACCTACATGAGTTGATAATTTTACATAGTTATCTAATCTATTCTAGAGCTTTTGTTAAAGTAGTTTTTGAAACGTCAGGATATAATACTCGGCATTTACTTACAACCATCTTTTGTAAGAAGGTCGTTAAAGTCGGTTATTAATTTAACACCACGCTACTTTTAATGTTTTGACAATTTTCAATCCTTCTTGGAAGTCATTATTTTGAGGCCAGGTGTTTGGATGTTGTCTTAGAAAATCTGTTTTTATATTAAATTGGTCAAAGAATGTAAACGTTTCTTTGGTAAGTAAATTTACCAATCCTCCATCAACTACCTCTTTTAAGTTTTCTTTCCTAACTTTTGGATTTACAACCCTAGCGTGCTGTGATGCTTTATCTGTGCTACTGAGCAATTTATTAGCCATTAACAACTTTTCATCGTCTGTAATGGTGGGATCAAAAAACGATAATCCCACCAACTTTGCATTCAAATACCACAAATGGTTCGAAAATTTGGTCAGGGCTATTTCTGTAATGTCGTTGTCACATTCTTTATAGTCTAACAGACTATGCAAAATACCTAAATCTTGCTTTGGTGCAAGATGAGCTTTTGGAGCATTGAACCAAGCTTTACAATAAATTTTAACTAGGAAAACAGAAATGGCACGCACAGAACTTTCTTCTTCTTTAGACATCTTAAATTGACGATGAAAAATGAACATTTTTAAGCAGTAAATAGCCTTTGCTATCCACCTAGCGTGATCAATGGCTCCTGGAGTTCTAAAACCCATAACATTGCCGTATAGTGATCCAACAAATACGAGAACCAACTGCAATAGCTCCTTGTAGTCATCTCTGGGGTGGCTCTCAGTTAATTTGGTCTCAAATTCAGCAGTAACATTTGCAATTACTTCTGGAGTTAGCTGCTTTTGTATTAGATTGTCACTGATACCTGTGTCGTATTTTCCTTTGTCTATCTTGGGCCACGCAGTGAGGAATCTCTTGAAAATGTCTGGATGAGGTCCAGTGGTTGATCCCATGTTTGTGTCGAATACGCCTCTTAACAGAATTTCCAAGATATGGTGACGGCAAGCTAGGTATAACAATTCTCTTCCTAACATTTGCTCCAATATGACGCATGCTCCTTTGAGTCTTCCCGTGTTGGATGCTGTAGTGTCGAAGCACATCGCCTTGACGGTGTTGAGAAGACCCCGTTCATGTAGGTATTCATATACGGCTACGGCTTGCTCCTCTCCAGAGCTGTTTGCTGTTACAGGAACTCCCAGCAGCTGTTCCTTTTCGCCATATGAAATAGCTATAGCTATTCGCTCACATTGTTCATTTTTTAAAACACCCGGTAAAAGTTTACCGTCCCAATGGACAACCACGGCTCTTTTTCAGGAATGTTTACTTTATTAAAATTTTTTTATTATATTGTTCTCTGAACATTTGCCTTCTCTCATGTAATAAAGTTTTCTAGACTTTGTACTCAAGAGGGTCAAGGTTTAGTGCTTCTAGAGTAGCTATTAAAATTCTCGTGGCATTTCTGTCGGATACCTTACATCGATCTAATAAAATGGAGAATTTCATGTTTAAAATCTCTTTAACGCCCCTTGCAAATGAAACTTTCATCCTCTTGCTCTCAGATGGTCCTGGATCTTCTGCAGCTTCTTCAGGGATGTCCATTTCCTCCAAGCTCTCAAGTTTCTGGTAGATGCTGTCCTCTTCAGTGTCTTCTTCTCCTTCTTCGAACTTGTCTTCATCATCCGTCTCTAAGAAGCAACAAAAGCAAGAGAAAAAAAAAGACTATAAAAACTTGTCGTTTTAGCAGAATAGTAATAATACATTATCAAAAGGTATTATTTAAAAAATATAAACTCAATCATAAAGATGCCAAATCATGCTCTCATGTACAATTTTGTTTCAATTATAGTGAAACTATTTACTTATTTGTTTATCTATTTTTCAGAATACTAATAATAAAAAAAAAACTCACCAATATCAAAATTGCTTCTTGGATTTGTCGGTTCATTTTTGCAAGTTCCTTTTGCACCTTGATTTCTTCAGCTCGAGACAACTTGAGATCCACTCCAGTCATGGAACCTGGGCGGCCCTTCTGCCTCTGTTTCACGAGAAACGCCTTATCTTCTTCCGATTTCATCAGAGCCAAGGCATCTTGTTGAGCAATAACAAAGAGATCATCCAACTTTTTCAACAAACTGTTTAAATTTGTTCTTGGCCGTTTTCGATGTTTTCTTCCGGTCTTTTTGAAGAGTTCTCCACTTGGCGTGAAGTTTTTCCAGCTTAGTACGAGTAATTGCATCTTGCTCATGTTTAGTCGGGATTCGAGCTTTCTCCCAAAAAATGAACACTTCTCGTATTGTAAGTTTTGCTGATTCTCTTACAGTTAATTTCACAGTACGTAAATTATAAAATAAAGCACACAAAACTTGACGATTTGAGGGTAGTTTACAGCCGGTGATCTGGTGAATGGGATAGCCCACAAGAAATATTTTATCCTTGGTCCGGCTTTGTACACCTGATGTGGATGCCATTTCAGAGGTCAGTAGGTAAATAACAGTTAACTTGGAAAATGAAACAAACTTTAATTTCAATAAAATGTTTTCAAATGTCTTTTAAAATAATACTATAATAGTTATAAAAACAATAACACACACACTTGGAAAATTAAAAAAAAAAACGTTAAAATATCTTCACTAGATATTTTTTTTTTTTTTTTTATTGGTCTAGCACACGTGCTGCAGGGAAGTCCCTAAAGCGCTCCAGGAGCGGCACGAGTGCGGAAAAAGCGATTAACGTTGTTCTTGAATCGCTGTAAATTGTACTCTGTGGGAAACACAGCGCTGGGCAAATTATTCCAAAGGGATGACGTTCTCCATATAAAAGATTGCTTGAAAAGCGTTGTACGCGGAGTAACAAGCTGAACCTCATACGGATGCGAAGCACCAGCGCGACGTGTATTTCTAACATGCACCGCTTTAGGAGGAATTAAGCGGGCTACATCCTTCGAACACTTTCCATGAAAATACTTGTAGAACAGACTCAAGTCGCCAACCGTTCTTCGATGTTCCAGCGAATCAAGGCCGCCGGTCAATTCCGGGTCCCCAATCAGACGGACCGCTCTTCTCTGAACAGAATCCAACAAATGCAGTGTATCTTTGGGAGCGGAGCCCCAAACGTGGGAGCAGTATTCCATAGTTGGTCGAATTTGGGCTTTGTAAAGAATTAACAGTTGTTGTGGGGTGTAAAGCTTTCTGGTTCTAAATAATATTCCCAACTTTTGAGAAGCTCTCCTTGCTATGCCTGCAACATGTTCATGCCAAGACATATTTGCTCCCAAACTAACGCCCAACAAATTGAGCGACGATGCTAGGGGAATGGAGTGTCCCGACATAACTATGTCGGGTTCAGCAACGTTAACTTTTTTAGAAAAAACTGCCGCTTGGGTTTTTGTAGCGTTAAATTCCACTTGGTTACTGTCACCCCCCAAGATAGAATTTCTTCCAGGTCTTTGTTAAGTTGAACGACCTCCTGCTGTCTGCGGATATTCGCCTGAGCAGCCGATGTCCGAGCGTTCAAGGTGAATGAAAAGACAAGCGTACTGTCATCTGCAAAGCTATAGATTGGATTCCCGGTCTTTTCCAGCAGATCGTTAATGTAAATGAGAAAGAGAGTAGGAGACAGTATGGAGGCCTGGGGCACACCAGCGTTGATAGTGAGGGTGTTAGAAAGAAATCCGTCGACCGCCACTCGTAAAGAACGCTCTCTGAGGAAACATGAGAGCCACAAACAGAACCTTTCAGACATACCATAAGAGCGCAACTTAGCCAACAGTCCATCGTGCCAAACACGGACGAATGCCTTGGATATGTCAAGAGCAACCGCTCGAGATTCTCCAAAGTGTTCAATTGCGTTGTTCCAAACATGTGTTACATAAGTCAGAAGATCTCCTGTTGATCTATGTTTACGAAAACCATATTGGTGATCGCTAATAATATTGAATCGTTCAAGATATTTTAGAAGATGCTCATTGATAACCTTTTCCATGACTTTCGATATTATTGAAAGCAGTGCAACTGGTCGGTAGTTATTTGGCAAGGTCTTCTTACCTTTTTTAGGTATCGGCTGAACCGTGGCACATTTCCAGCAGGACGGAACTATTCCCTTTCTGTAGGATAGGTTAAAAAGTCTACAGAAAACTGGTGTTAGCTCCCTTGCACAGTTTTTGAGAACTATGGCAGGTATTCCGTCAGCGCCAGAAGCCTTCTTGGTGTCTAGCTTCATTAAAATACGCTTTATGATGCGCTGTCTGAAGACAACATCGGGCATCCTTGACTGCAATATGGGAATAGTAGGTGGTGTTTTTCCTTGGAAATCGACAGTAGAATGTGAAGCAAAGAGTTCAGCCAACAAGTTCGCTCTCTCAACAGGTGTGGTTGCAATGGAATTATCTGGCCGTGTGAGTGGTGGTATGGTGGATTTGGTAAAATTTTGACTAACTGCCTTAGCGACTGCCCAAAAGGACCTGGAATTGTTGGGACAAGCGAGAAGTTTGTTTCTAATTCGTTGATTGTTTGCCTCCTTGGTTTCGTCGATAATTCCCTTGCATCTGTTCCGGGCATGAACAAAGATGTTTCGATTTGTTGTTCGATCTAACCAGCTCAGAGGCACTTTAGAAACTAAACTGAATAAATAAAAGGTCGGTTGTACGCTGAAGTAAAATCACCATCTCTAAAATAGAAATTAGATTCACCCTCCTTTTTACCTGGCAAACGGGTCTTTCTTTGGTAAACTAGTCAGGTAATCGCCATATAATAAGAGATTAAATTTGAACAAAAGGCTCTTTATGTTTGAAAATTGAGTTCCAAAATACTTTTTTAACAAAAAAATGTTAATTCTGAGACACATTATGTAAAAAACCCGTAAAATTCTTAGAATACTCCCAAAACTGGCTCCTACTGGTACCAGTCACGTTTTTGGGGCTAAAGGCTGTTGTAACTCGGTTTGACTTAAAATAACAACAATTATGTATAGAATATAAATTTTGAAGAACAACATTAGCTTTCTTTTGAGATATTAAGCGTGTTTCTATTATTTACCGTTCTGGAGTTATGACTCCATATGTCAGCTTTTTGGCCAAAAATTAGGATTTTTTTCAAACCTTGAGCGACGAGCGGCACGGGTTAACGTCATTTAATCGAGCTCAAATTTCGGCTATCTCAATATCTGGAAAGGGGAATCGTTTTTGTGGGGTTCAGACGAACAAAATTCCGACATCGATTTTTTGCGGTCACCCTAATATATATATATATATATATATATATATATATATATATATATATATATATATATATGTATATATATATATCAATGAAGTAAAAACAAAAATAAAACAACTAAAAAATGGAAAATCTTCTTGTCTAGGTGGAATAAAAGTAGAATTACTGAAGTGTGGGACAGATAAATTATACAAATCACTAGCATATATGTTCACTAAATGTATAAATGGAGAAGACATACCCGAAGATTGAAAAACAGCTTATATCACCTCCATACATAAAGAAAGGAAACAAATTAAACTGCAAAAACTATCGCGGTATATCAGTGACTAGCTCAATAAGTAGAGTATACGGAAGAATTTTAAGATATCTGATTGAAGCAGAATATAGAAACTATGAAGAGGAAAAACAATGCGGCTTCCGTGCAGGCAGATCATGCACAGATAATGTGTTCTGCTTAAAACAGTTAATAGAAAAAAAAATTAGAAAGAAACAGTGCAACACATATGACAATATCCCTATAAAAAGCTCTGGGAGGTGCTCCAAAACACCAACATCAATCATAGAGTAGTTAAAGCTGTCCAAGTCCTATATAATGATATGAAATCCGCCGTAAAAATAGGAAATAAAATATCAGATCCCTTTACAGTGAACAAAAACTGGCTACAGGGGTATTGTATTTCGCCGACCCTATTTAAAATCTATGTCGCGAAAGCGCTCGAGAGATGGAAAAAGAAATGCGGTGGTATGGGTATCCAAATTGATGACAACATCGGCCTATATACCATTCAGTTTGCAGACGATCAAGTAGTATGTGCTAATGACAGGGAGGATCTACAGTACCTGACGAGGAAACTGAAGAAAGAATACGAATCATGGGGTCTATAAATAAATATAGAAAAAACCACAATACCTATGTATAGGCGAAGAAACGACGGAAATAAAATTAGACAACAACGTCGTAATAAATACGTGTGACGAATATACATATTTGGAAGTAAATTTTAACAAAGAGGGGACAGATGATAACGAAATAAAACTAAAAATAAACAAAGCCAGACGAATAACTAAAGCATTAAACGGAATATTATGGAGCACAGAAATAGGTAAAGAGAGGAAAAACAGAATCTATGAATGTATGATAAAGAGAACGTTGTTGTATGGAGCGGAAACATGGCGTCCAAAAGAACACATAAAGAGGAAAATAGAAGTCACGGAAAACGGACGCCCTAAGACGATCAGCGAGAACATCAAGATTAGAACGAGTTAGGAACGAAAGGATAAAAGAACAAATGATTGTAAAGGAGGCAGTCATGGAAGGTATAGAGAAGAAACAACTTGTATGGTATGGTCACGTTCAAAGGATGGGAGAACAGAGATTGCCGAAGAAACTACTGAAATGAATACCACCTGAGAACAGAAGAAAGGGAAGACCAAGGAAATCCCTCGATCGAGGGAATAAGAAGGTCAATGAGCGAGAGAGGCTTAAGTGATGAAAACTGCAATGATAGACGACACTGGCATTTGACAATCGGACAACGTCGCAAGACGTTATAAACTGAGTTATATATATATATATATATATATATATATATATATATATATATATATATATATATATATATATATATACATATACATATATATGTATGTGCACGATTAGTGGGAGGTGAATCAGTTGAAATCAAAATTTACGAAGGAATTGGTTTAGTAGAGGATCAAGATCAAGAATTGCAGGAAGAACACTTTGGGATAGAGAAACAAATGACAACATCAGACGCATATGTGAAGTACAGGACATTAATGCGTGGATAAGAAACAGAACACAAGAATGGAACCAACACATAAATAGAATATCCGAACGACGATTAGTGAAAATAGCTCAAGATAAATCGCCGGTGGGCCGAAGGAGTATAGGACGCCTACGAACAAGATGGAACGACAGCCTGAAGTGACGACACGTTAAAGAAAAACAGGCCTAATATAAAGAAGAAGAAGAAGAGAACTAAAGTTCTTGAGAAAATCAAGATTCCTCAAAAAAAAGTAGTTTCGAGAAAAAAGTTTTAGCTTAGGTTAAAAACTGTAACACAAAAATAAATTCTTACCTGTAAATGAATTATGGATTTCAGGGCCATATTCTGAGTCTTCTCTGTCCCCTTTAGCTGCTTACTAATGTGCATTTCGGTCACATTAAACTCATATAATTGTCTCTGGGCTGATCTTCCAAACAATTTGATTATAACTTTCGTTATTATTTTGACTAAATCCGCCGAGACATCGCTCTAATAATTCTTCTTTACTCTAGTCCTCGTAAATTGTGTTTAAAGCTTCAAGAACAAGAGGTGGCAATAGATTATAATCGTGGGAAAAATCGATATTATTTTTATCTTCCGATTTTGCATACGCGCGTCACAATTTTTCTCCTTTAGGCCAGTATTGGTGTTATAGATGTTCATCAGTCGATCTGTAATGATAATCAGTTGAGCAAATAGTCATGACAGTGTAAACAAACTCCCAGTTTCGAATATGAAAGCTTAGAATAGCAGATGTGAATACCTTGCCCCTTCTGAGAAGGAAAATTGAAGAATCTCTTTGTATTATATTGTAAAAGAAGAAGATTATACATTAAAATCAAGTTAAGGTCGGCGAAGGCTAACCCGAGAGCAGCAATTCGCTAACTGCTCCGAAAACTCTACATAATTGCACTTCTTTTAAATTGCTATGACTTAGTCAATTTTTAACCGTTTTTTATAAAATTAAATATTATACTAAAAAAAATGTAAAAATCCAAAAATACAATTCTTTGACTCAGATATATGCCCTTAGGCAGTTTTCTCTGAAGATTGTTTTTAATATGTGGATAACAGTTCTGTCATTGTCAGTGTTTATATCTAATTATTATCAATTTTTGTAACATTATATTGTTAAGAATATCTTGCAAATATTATACAAGAATTTCCAAATATAACCAAAATGGGAATAGAGAATAAAACACGAAATAATCGGAAAAAACATTGGCATAAATGTGTTGCAGTGGGAAGCAATTAGAGATCAAAGAGATGTGGATAAATTAATTAATGTTGCGAGTTTAACTTTTCTAACCACATAATTTTTGAACCTAATAATATGTTACAGTAAACAAGTTTAATTTGTATGTTTTATTTTATCCCTTAACTGATAAACGCCAGAAACATAGAAGTCATATATATATATATATATATATATATATATATATATAAATATATATATATATATATATATATATATACATATATATATATATATATATATATATATATATATATATATATATATATATATATATATATATATATATATATATATGTTTTGACGAATGTTCTCACGGGTGTGAAATGTAGTAATGGTTTTTCGGGTATCCCGTGTTAGCTTGAAGTCCCTTGATGGACGGTTTTCGCTGACGTTTTCGATGGAATCTCATCCATCTTTTTCAAAGCGTTGATCACTGGTCGGTGTCTTGGCGTTGAATGTCGAGACTGGCCCTGAGTA
>CM032456.1:122939-127939 GCA_019049505.1 Pachyrhynchus sulphureomaculatus
AGAATATCTATTTAAAAGGAGGTGTTATCAGTGAAACATAGAAATAATTTGTATGTCGTAGAACTTAAAATATTAATGTGCAACAATTACATTGCACTGGAACTTTAAATAAACCTAGTCACTGCTATCAGAACTTTACTGAGCAGGGACTTATTTAATCCATTCGTACTTCATACCATATATTCAAGTAATTTTTTTTTCAGTTTTTTTAAACTATGTTAAAATGAGGAATCTTTGGCACCACGACACTACTCAGTATATATCACTACTATACCAAACACTTTATTTTTTGCACTCGAAAGGCTTTTCGTTAACCATGTTAGCTTCATCAGGAACAATGACTGACTAAAGCTAAACTGCAAATCTACCTTATTTATAAAGTTCCACAAACTATGGCAAAACCCGGATTGACGCTATACGTTTAGTGGTATTGGAAGGGAATCGTGCTGTAGCTGACTGATTCTGTACTTTACTGTTAGCAATTGACAAGATTCAAGCAAGCCATTGAAAAAATCGACTGCAACTAATCAACAGAAAGGGGTCGTCTTCCAACATGGCAACGCTAGACTACATACATCTTTGACGACCTGGCAAAAAATAGGAGAGCGGTACTGGGAAAGGGACCTGTGAATCGTCTTCAGTTGTTCTTCAATCAAACTTTATAAAATTCGAATACACTTCATGCCATTTTTAATTTAATACATATACATACATACATATATATATATATATATATATATATATATATATATATATATATATATATTGTAACATTCATTTTTTCCTAGATTTTAAGAGCTTGTAATATTACTGATTTTTGGCTTTATAATTTACTTTTTTGTATCGAGCAGTGTATTTCGCTGGAATTTCTAGCTGCTCATGGTACAGTGTGCAGTGCGGGTTTCCGACCGAATTTATTCAATTCGTGGTACGCATCGATTGGTCAAATGTTTGTTTCCGGAGCTTGTTTCCGGCGTAGCCATTTTAGAGACGTAGTACTCATGGATTATTTAAGGGTCTGCAGAACGCAGATCGAGGCTTTTCCCAACAAGCCGCAGAGAAGGCTTTTTTTTCCCATCAAGCCGCCGCCGAGGCTTTTTTCCCATTAAGCCGCCGCCGAGGTTCTTTCCAACATGTAGCGACAGAAGGCTGTTCTGCAACCAGTAGCCGTAGTTGGCTTTTTTCTGATCAAGCCGCAGCCAGGCTTTGTCCATCCAGCTGCAGTAGAGACTTCGTCAATTTTTATCGAGAGCCAAGTCGAGTACGAGTTTTTTTAAAGTAAAGCCGTAGTGGGCTTTGTTTTTTAACACGAAGTAGCCGTTGTAGGCTCTTCTCGTCATGAAGCAGTACCGATAAATTAGTGATGGAATGTGTGAAAGCGGTAGCCCGTAGGACAACCGTAAGTCACCAAAATATACATCAGTAGACCTATTTCCCGCAGATAAGTGATTTAACACCGAATTGAACTGATAAATCGTGAAGTGAACGTCACGAATCTTCAATATCGGGTGTAGCAAAATTTTAAAAGTAAAATGTCTGATTTCAGAACTCTATTTAGTAATAACTACCTTTAGGCTAAAGTTTTTGTAATTACTGAACTGCAAGAGTTAGAACTTTTAATTTAAATCATTAATAAATCTTTTTTTGTTGATTAAAGCTAGTGTCTGTACACCTATCTTACTTTTCAGGACAAAAGGGTTGTACCAGATAAAAAATTTTTCCTTAACAACTGCATAACCCTTCAGTATTTTTTCATTTTTTTAGCTGAAGTTAGATCCTTTTTATTTTAAAATGAATGGTGCCCAAAATTTGTACAACCAAATTTTTTTAAACAACAGTAGAGACTATTTCCAAAAAGACGTACAAAAATTATCTCTTACCCATATTACTCTACCAAGAAAAACTGAGCTAGTGTATATTTAATTTCTTTAGTTCTTTTAAAATCAGTATTCACTCAATCTATTCTCAGAAATTAAAACGGGCTGTAAAAGGTGCGCTTCAAGGTGCGGGTGAAGTGAAAATTGACACCACACAAAATGACGCTGTCTATGCGGGGCGAAATTTGCACATTACTATAAACACAAAAATATATATATATATATATATATATATATATATATATATATATATATATATATATACATATATACATATTTACAGATATATATATATATATATATATATATATATATTATATATATATATATATATATATATATATATTCATATACATAACATCTGAATTACTCAAGCGGAACTAATTACATGGGCGAGGCCATCAGTTCTAGTCAAGTAACCAGTAGAGGGGACTATAAGGAATAGTACCTCTGTCTTTATTTAAACTACTTTTACGTTTTATAATTTAACTTTAATCTCTCTTTAATTAATCTTTCACTATCTAATGTTACAGTATGATCAGCTTCAAAGGCATGCTCGGCAATGCTAGACTTTTCTGTTCTACCGTATTTCAAATTGGCTAAATGTTCTTTAATTCGTGTTGTAATTGACCTTCTAGTTTACCCGACATATTTTTTGTCGCAATCATTACAGCTAATTTCATAAATTCCACTTTTCTCACAATTCGGAATCTTTCCTTTTGGGATTTCCTGAGATATTTCTCAAATTGTCTGATGACTTCTAGACTAAGGAGAGGCCTACCTTAATAAATACTTTATTTAGTCACCTGCTATATTTCGTAGATAGGGTTGGTAGGTAGATATACCCGATCTTATTTGCTTCACGTGTATAAAAGATGGAATTCTAAATATTTAACCTGAATTTATGTCTATTAATTAACTTGTTTATTAAGTCATCGTCATAACCATTAACTCTAGTTATATTCCTAATACGATTGAAGTTTACTTCATTCAGAGGAAAAGTGACCGAACGGGGAACTAAGAAATGTAATGTAGTTATTTTATGTTGTTTGCAATGAAATGAATCATTAGGAATGTATCGGTTACTGTGTCTGTTCTAACTTATTATTATTTTTAAAAATTAACATATCTAAAAATGGTAATTGTCCTTTGTTCTCAATTTCGTAAATAGATTTAATGGAATATCTGCATTTTTGTTACCAAAATCGCGAACACATCATCGACATACCCTTACTATACCCTTGGGAAATATTAGTTCTTAACGTTGTTTTTTTTTAGTTGACCTTAAAGTCATATATTTCACATATATTGGAATTATAATAGAAAATAAGATAATAAGAGAAACATTATAATATGTTCATGAAGAAGATGATTTAAAGCCTATAAAAATTTGAAACCGATACTTAAGGAAAACTACTTTTATACATTTATGGTCAAAAATGCTTCTTTGCTTGTATTCTCGTTAACATTTTAGCAAGAAATTACCGAATTTACATTAAAGTAATAAATTCAAAGAAAAACAACGATTTTTATAGCGCCTATAAATTATCAACGCTTTTCGATATATAAAATGTATTTAAATTTAAAACTAATTTACAAGAGAGCAGTAAATCAAAAAGGAAAACTTCCACGATTCTTTGAAAGGCTTTAATAAGATCCGAATAAAAATACGACCGAAATATTTAAATTAAACTTTTTTTGACGATAAGTTTTAACAGTTATACCAGTTTTTTTAAAGATATCAGAAATATGTTAAATGTAATGATAATAGTCTAATGTGTACACATTTTTGTTAATTTATTATATTATGCATTTCCTATTGTCTTAAGCAAGCCGAGCCATCCACCAGTAAAAATAATACGAGGGTATTTTTTAATTAACCTATTAGCTTTGAAGGAAAACTACGTAACCACTATCTATTTTCATATACCATACATTTTCTTCAGCATTTCTCGAGTTACCTCGTTCCAGTCAAAAAATTCTTCTACTTTTCCCGAAGCTTTGTCTTTCTTCCTATCTGAATCTGTAACGGCTTCCACTATAAGAGTTATTGCCTTACTTAGAGATGATGAATCCTTATGAATCTATTGCATCAACTCCAACTTTTTGAGAGAATCTCAACGGAACACCCAATCTCATCGCCAAGTTTTTCTGAAGCCTCTAAATGTTCTCAATACATTTATTTCCTTGCCAGTTTCTGCTCTGGAGTTTGGGAGTTTGAGGATCCGTAGGCCAGAAACTTTTTTAATCTCGAAATCTTCATTTGCTTTAACAAGCACTCGGATAGTAAAAGAAACTGGCTCTTTTTTACAGAAATCGAGATTTTTAGTTACTTTTGACCACATGTTGAAGAGCTGATAAGGTAAAATTATTTGAAAAGCCTGAAAATTTTGGTAGGTGATACAACGTCTTTTCTTCCTATTTCGGGATTTTTCTGCTACATTTTTATTTTCTATATTTTTATACATATTTTTTCATCTCTTCATTTTCTACGTTTATTATATACTAGCCGTGCCCGCGGCTCCGCTCGCGTGGACTTGATTCACCTTTATCGTCACTGCTTATTCGTTATGTTTATATTATTACATAGCTCGAGGGGCCTTAGAGGTCCATGGCTTGGTTGCATACTTGTCTCCACTTCTTTTTGTCTCCTGCTAGCTTTTCCCCAGTGCGGGATTCCCATCAACTCCGGATCTTGCTTTACTGCCTGAATCCATGTAGATCGAGGTCTACCCTTGCCTGTCTTTCTTCCTTCATCCTTGCCACGTGTCCCAACCATCTTAATCGCTGGCTTCTTATGATTTAGTTTATAAGGGGTTTCGTATATAAGCATTTTAATTCGTAGTTTGTACTTCTTTTCCACAATCCCTCTTCTTTCCTTCGTAGATTATTCTCAAAGCTTTCCTTTCCCACGCATCCAACGTCTTCGTTTCTCTTGTATTCAGTTTCCCCACGTTTCACATCCATATGTCACCGTGGGTCTGACAACTATCGTATATATTCTATCTTTTGCTTTTCTTGATACATTCTTTGATTTCAATATTGGATTCATTGCTCCCAAACATCTCTGTCTTTTCGCTATTCCTTCTTGTATCTCCGTCCTTTCTTGCCCACTCTCTGTTA